>OX104122.1:42230765-42784542 GCA_944474755.1 Limnoperna fortunei | reverse complement strand
CCTCTCAGTTTGACTGTCGATTCATAATTAAAATTCCTCTCGATTTCTCGCTTATATAGTTGCCGCGAGCTATACCATACAACAGGAAATGTCAGGACAATCCCGTGATTAAAATATATAGAAATTTGGAATAACAATACTCCAAAGATCTATTTGTTAATTAATTTTATATTAAACTAGACATATCTGATGAATAAATTTAAGATATATGATTTTTTCAAAATAATCTGTAAGTCGTTTTATGCTTCTCACCCTTTTCGCTTAGATTCGTCTATTTAAAGAGTCAGTTGTGTAATGTCGCCATTTGAACAGACGTGTTTTTTATCGCTCCGATTAAAGTCTATATATTTGACTATGCATCGGGTAAAACACTAATATTATCTACTTACTGTGTTGATTTTGTATATTTTCTTGAAGATATATCATTTCAATTTACGACTTTATTGTAAATGTATTGGATTTATCGCATAAACAACGGTAGGAAAAAGGGGGATTGGTACAACGAATCGTCATACTATATTATTGCATTATTTTATTTTTAAGTTAATTATTGAGACAATGTCTACAATTTAAAATGTTGCTTTATTATAAACGATTTATTTTTTCTTTTTAATCAAAGTTGCCAATTACATTAAATATATAGTTCATTAACCTTAACGTGTGTATGCCTCATTTCAATATAGATTATCGGCGTCATGTTTTAAAATTAGAAAAAATATTGAAGGTAGAAATAATGTAAAAGATATACGAAAATTAATAATAAAATTGTAGACATGTTTTCAAGAATTGGATTTTAAGATAAAATAATGTATGTATTGACAGAATGACGACTGTCCTATATCTCCCTGTATGTAAAAACCATCATTTATCGTCTGCTATGAACATTAAATCTCTAGTTCACTGACCTTAACGTGTTATGACAAGTGTGTATAACCGGTTCAATCCAGATCATCAAAAATGTTTGAAAATTATAAATATCGAAGGCGTTATTAAGAATTAATGTAATTGGCAACTTTGATTAAAAAGAAAAAATAAATCGTTTATAATAAAGCAACATTTTAAATTGTAGACATTGTCTCAAAAATTAACTTAAAAATAAAATAATGCAATAATATAGTATGACGATTCGTTGTACCAATCCCCCTTTTTGCTACCGTTGTTTATGCGATAAATCCAATACATTTACAATAAAGTCGTAAATTGAAATGATATATCTTCAAGAAAATATACAAAATCAACACAGTAAGTAGATAATATTAGTGTTTTACCCGATGCATAGTCAAATATATAGACTTTAATCGGAGCGATAAAAAACACGTCTGTTCAAAATGGCGACATTACACAACTGACTCTTTAAATAGACGAATCTAAGCGAAAAGGGTGAGAAGCATAAAACGACTTACAGATTATTTTGAAAAAATCATATATCTTAAATTTATTCATCAGATATGTCTAGTTTAATATAAAATTAATTAACAAATAGATCTTTGGAGTATTGTTATTCCAAATTTCTATATATTTTAATCACGGGATTGTCCTGACATTTCCTGTTGTATGGTATAGCTCGCGGCAACTATATAAGCGAGAAAATCGAGAGGAATTTTAATTATGAATCGACAGTCAAACTGAGAGGACGTATTAGACATTTAGCAAGAATAAAGGAAGACAGTTGGAATTATAGTGAAGTATTCATAAAAATTATGTTAACATAATATTTGTAATGAATGTGAAATATTTTAAACTAAATTAAACAAAATATATATTAGCATCGGCTACTGGGACCGACTGCGTGACTCTCTCGACTATATGAGATTAAGGGGGAATAATGTCTCGTATGGACGTCACCTGGTAGCTTCCCCGAAACGTTTAGGTTTCTGTCTTGAAGAGTGGCTCCGTTGTGGAAGACGAGGGTGTTTGTCAGCTCGATGTCCGCTATGTCTCCACAATAGATTTAAGCTTACTGACCGAGCTTAAATAAGGGCGCTTCATCGACACTTATTTAAACGTTATTGCTAATTACATAGGTGATACTATGTATTTTATTTTTAATAGATGCAGGTAGTTACAACATGGTATTGAAAGGGGGGTGTATTTATATATATGAGTGTACCTTTAAATGTCATTGCAGTATAAATGTATATTTTAATAAAGTTCTAGAAAGTTTGAAGTAGACTCCTGCACTGGCAAGGTGTACTGACTTAGGGCAATACCACGTAGCTTACAGTGGAGAGGAAGTGTCATGTGGTACGCCCCGCTATAGTCAGGAAGACCTCTCCAACCAAAGCCTTTGCAGCCTCGATTTCGAGGGCAGCTCCGTTTCCAGTGATGGAAATGTCGATGGGCGGTGGCTACTTTGGCTAAGGCCTTAATCAAACGTTCTTGAATATCAATCAATATGTTATTCATATTTGTATCAATGCTGGGAACCCGTACGGTCGGTAGATTCGAGAGCTATTTTACGACCCGTGGGCGAGTACCGGCCACGATAAGATCTCCAGGTATGAATGATAATTGGTTGTTCTTTGTGAGTATCTTTATCAGAAAATGAACCATCTTCAATAGCAATGTAAGTTAATCATTTTATTTTTTATGTGTTTTTTTTCAAAACGTTATGGGAAAAGAACATTATGTTAGAATCCACCGAGCAATGAAGCGTATCCGCCGCCGCCGCCGCCGCCTCCGCCGCCGCCTCCGCCGCCGCCGCCGCACAACGTTGTTTTACAACTCCTCCACTTCCTCCTCCTCCGCCTCCTCCTCCTCCCTCCTCCTTCTCCGCCTCTACCTCCTACTCCTCCGTCTCCTCCTCCCTCCTCTGCCTCCTCCACTGGTACCTTACTATGTAGTTTTACGACATCATTTACTTTAATGGTATTTGATCCAACGGGATCGATTGAAACATAGCGGGTTAACAGGTTATTTAAATCTTATACTTCTGCTCGTTATGTATATCATATTTGAGAAGACTGTCCAAAGGTTTTCTTTATATAGATGTTAAAAATGATAAATTTTATTTGTATTTAAAGACAAATTAGGATGGTTCTGACCCTGCTGTTCAAATTCCCTTTTTCAAATAATAATAATTATAATAGTAATAATAATAATAATAATAATAATAATAATAATAATAATAATAATAATAATAAAAAATAAGGAGCGTCCACTAAAGATCAACTTACACAGTGTTGGTTCACCTCTTCCTCTTTAATAATAATAATGGTAAAATTAAAATAAAAGTGGAATTTCCCATTCCCGTCAAGACATACACTGGTGTACACCAATCAACCTCATCTTTGCTATTCTCAAGAAGTAGCAGTTTAAACAGAGTCTAAAACAATAGGGAGAAGCAGTCTTAAAGTTTGTTTTTCCAACCCATTACGTAGGGTTTAACTCATCCGAAAAACAGTTTGGGATATTAAATATTAAACTATGTGTATATATCATGCTATAGTTATAACTTAACGCTTATAAATTGACACCCTTACACACAAAAAAAAAGGGGGGGGGTAGGCGAGATTGTTATAAAACGACATTATACAATTTATACAAAGGGGTATTCTACTTTTATACAAAACTTATTAAGGAACCGACTATTAATTAGCATATCATATGATGAAGCAACAGTTAAATGATGTGTTCCATAAATATACCCCTTTAAGTTATGCCATTTTGGATATTTAAAATTGCATGCAAATGTTTTGATACATCGATTTATAAAAATAGCAGATAATATTAAACATAGATTAAAAGATATTATGAGGTTTTCATTTCTATCAAATTGTTTACATTTAATTTCTATATTATTTTATTAATCAAGGACTAAAAAAAAAAATGAAATAAACGTCTAACGTTAGGTCAACGTGAACTTGTCAAGAGGTCAATGTTTTGGTGGGGTATTTAAAAATACATTCAAATATTTATTTATGTATTTATTTATTTTTTTTTTTGTGATAACTTTTAAATTAAACGCTTTTTATGACGTTCCTTATAATTTTTCCCTAAGAAAAAAAAAAAAAAGAAAAAAACAAATATTACACAATATTCTGATGTAGTCTGATGTTATACATAAAGGGGGAAAGGGGGGGGGGTAACTTGTCAGTATATATATTTAGAATCGTATTATTTCTAATTAATGTCTTTGTGGTACAATTTATATATACTATCTTCGTATTTAAATCAAAATCATAAAAGAAACACGAATAGTTATACACGGTAAGAAAAGGTTGACATTCTTTAGATTTCTATTTATAGATTCAGACTCATTTGTCTATTTATAGAACATCTAAATATTAATTAATCTGATTTTAAATACATCTAATTAAGGTTAATTAAATTATAGAATTTAACAGATAGACATGACGAAATATTACAAGACTTAATTAAGTTTCTTAATTGACCTAATTAATTTAAAAAAAAAGTCATTAAGGTGTATCCTCCGAAGGCACTGGGAGGATACATTTTTCCCATAGGATTAACATGGGGATATGTGCGCCAGAACGTACAGTTGGACAACTACTCTTGAACTCACAATCTGCTGACGGCCTTGAAATCACAATCTGCTGACGGCTTTGAAATCACAATCTGCTGACGGCCTTGAACTCACAATCTGCTGACGGCCTTGAAATCACAATCTGCGGACGGCTTTGAAATCACAATCTGCTGACGGCATTGAACTCACAATCTGCTGACGGCCTTGAAATCACAATCTGCTGACGGCCTTGAAATCACAATCTGCTGACGGCCTTGAACTCACAATCTGCTGACGGCTTTGAAATCACAATCTGCTGACGGCCTTGAAATCACAATCTGCTGACGGCATTGAACTCACAATCTGCTGACGAACTTGAACTCACAATCTGCTGACGGCCTTGAAATCACAATCTGCCTACGGCTTTGAAATCTCAATCTGCTGACGGCCTTGAACTCACAATCTGCTCACGGCTTTGAAATCACAATCTGCTGACGGCCCTAAACTCACAATCTGCTGACGGCCTTGAAATCATAATCTGCTGACGGCCTTGAAATCACAATCTACTGACGGCCTTGAAATCACAATCTGCTGACGGCCTTGAAATCACAATCTACTGACGGCCTTGAAATCACAATCTGCTGACGGCCTTGAAATCACAATCTGATATTCATGAAATCATGAATACAGTTGGATTTTGCTGACAATCTAACATTAATTTTTATATGTAACTTAATAAGTGTTTCATATTATATTAGAGAACAATCACAATCTGCTGACGGCATTGAACTCACAATCTGCTGACGGCCTTGAACTCACAATCTGCTGACGGCCTTGAAATCACAATCTGCCTACGGCTTTGAAATCTCAATCTGCTGACGGCCTTGAACTCACAATCTGCTCACGGCTTTGAAATCACAATCTGCTGACGGCCCTAAACTCACAATCTGCTGACGGCCTTGAAATCATAATCTGCTGACGGCCTTGAAATCACAGTCTACTGACGGCCTTGAAATCACAATCTGCTGACGGCCTTGAAATCACAATCTACTGACGGCCTTGAAATCACAATCTGCTGACGGCCTTGAAATCACAATCTGCTGACGGCCTTGAAATCACAATCTGATATTCATGAAATCATGAATACAGTTGGATTTTGCTGACAATCTAACATTAATTTTTATATGTAACTTAATAAGTGTTTCATATTATATTAGAGAACAATCACAATCTGCTGACGGCATTGAACTCACAATCTGCTGACGGCCTTGAAATCACAATCTGCTGACGGCCTTGAAATCACAATCTGCTGACGGCCTTGAACTCACAATCTGCTGACGGCTTTGAAATCACAATCTGCTGACGGCCTTGAAATCACAATCTGCTGACGGCATTGAACTCACAATCTGCTGACGGCCTTGAACTCACAATCTGCTGACGGCCTTGAAATCACAATCTGCCTACGGCTTTGAAATCTCAATCTGCTGACGGCCTTGAACTCACAATCTGCTCACGGCTTTGAAATCACAATCTGCTGACGGCCCTAAACTCACAATCTGCTGACGGCCTTGAAATCATAATCTGCTGACGGCCTTGAAATCACAATCTACTGACGGCCTTGAAATCACAATCTGCTGACGGCCTTGAAATCACAATCTACTGACGGCCTTGAAATCACAATCTGCTGACGGCCTTGAAATCACAATCTGCTGACGGCCTTGAAATCACAATCTGATATTCATGAAATCATGAATACAGTTGGATTTTGCTGACAATCTAACATTAATTTTTATATGTAACTTAATAAGTGTTTCATATTATATTAGAGAACAACAATTTCAGATGTAAATAAAAACTTGCACAAGTTACCACTTATACTAGTAAAACAATGCATGATTGTAGGACGTTCAAGATTATAATTACTAGCTACAAAGGACAGGAAAACCTTAGACAATATTCACATTGATTTAAGTTTCAATTAACAAAATACTTGTCAATTGGGCCGCGAATAACGTAAACATTTGTTTGGTATATATTTAAGAGCCCATTAAACCTAAATATGAACTGTCGAAAGTTCATGTAAAATCAGCTACATGACCACAGATGTAATAATATATTCTGGAACGTCAAACAAAGAAGCGAGTGAATTGCCTTGTATTAACGGTTATACAGATAGTAAACAACAATAACTTTGTATTCAACCTCCCGGGACCAGTTTCTGTTGCCTTATTCGGTATACAAAGTATGTATGTCTATATATATATATATCCTTTATAATCTCTCTATATCACTGTGTGGATACAACAACCGCACACATCAAGATAAAGAAAAGGAATTGCATTTCTTCTTCGCTTTGCTATAAATTCATACATGCTTTGATAATATTTTGCAACATATTTGTCTCTATTTAACCTGATTTTTGTCATTATAAATGCAACATGTGAACTTCTAATTTGTTAACAACTTCCTTGTATAATGTTACACGCATTCTTCCAAATTTTAAACAAATCGGTAATATGCTGTAACAGGTTGACCCCCTTTCATGCTTATTATTTATTTGTTATAAGAGGTTGACACATAGATCTGATTGGTTGACTGATAGTTAATTAGTTAAGTGGTTTGTTCTTCTAGGCCCAACAGTCGAGTAGTAATTCCATCTGTCAATCTCTGTTTCCACCCATGGCACTATAACATAATCGGTGAACATAGTATCCTTACTGTCCTCTGTTTGAAATTCAGGTTGTAGCGTAGAACGCTCAATCTGCAAAAGTTGTGCCAGCATGACTTAGATTATGGAGATTGTCTGCTTAACAAAAAATCAGTATCCTATTATGATCCCCGTCATCAGAGCGTAAGAAATCTTCGCTTGCAGTTGTCTCTCTCCAATTACCTTTCAAGTTAATGTTCTCTCTACTCGATTGTTCTTGTGAGAGCTTGGTATTAGCACTTTGGTACTTGATTATTTACAGGAAGAAAATGTTGGTGTTTTCTCCCCAATCTGTCTTGTCCCTGGATCTGAATTGTTTGATTTCACCGTCTTATAGGCGGGATAGTGGATCTAAGCTTTATTTTAGTAATGAGCATCATCACAAGTAAGGGTTTCTGTATCCACACGTATCCACGAAACCCTGACAAACTTAGCTAGGAAATTCCCTGGCTAGAAGTCACTATTTTGATTGGCTACATCATACCTTAATGTAGCCAATCAAAAGCTCGCTTTCATTTCACGACTGGGTTAGGGATATCCCGATGTCGATTGTAAATAAACCAAACGGATGTGTTGCATAGACCATGTGAAAATCAGTGTATTTTGTACAGTAGTGTTAATAGTTTGTTATTACCGCGTTATTTATTAGTTGCGTTACGTTTTCTTCCAACTCAAGAATGAGTAAGAATGACTACTGCCAAACACTTGCTTCTTTCAAGCAATTTCATTGGTTGATATTTTGAAGGATTGACGTCATACGAAACTCTTCTAGCCCGGGAATTTCCTAGCTAAGTTTGTCAGGGTTTCGTGGATACATGTGGACACAGAAACCCTGACTTGTGAGGATGAGTAATTAGCTAAGCTTGGGTTGTTTTTTTTTAATTTGTAATATCTGAAACATTATATTTATTAATCTTATAAAACACCTTTATAAATAATATACATAATTTTTATTTGAAACTTTTTAAATTTAAATTGTGTAAAAGATTTGTTGATAATTTTAACTTGTAATTCTCTTATTTTTTAAAACCTCTGTAATATCTGAAGCATCATATTTTTGACACGAAAGAACACCTTTAAAAATAATGTACATAATTTTCTCATGGAACAAATTTTCTGGGCAAATTGTAAAAATGACAACTAATTATTTCTAAATCAACACCCGAACAGGTCACAAAAAAAATCATTTGGATAAATGAGAAGACCTTATTTTAAAAAGTTGAACTAAATCCGATTCCGTTATTGTATATGTGGAACAATGTTTGACATATTTTACATTTACATTTACTGGAATACTGTGAAGGGCCGTCAAACAGCATCAACTCACAGGAAAACTTGTGTGGCGTAGCTTCCACGCAAGGTCGTTAAAATTCCATATTTACAGATTAAAACTATATACAACACCACTCTCATCTACTCTCCTATGACACTGTGCAAGGCGGTCTTAAATGCCTCCACAGTGTCCTGGTTGACGACCCTCTCTGGTAGGCTGTTCCTTTCCAGTAATGTCTTCGGGAAAAAGCTGTACTTGTAGTTGTCGTAGTTGCACCTGATAGGTATAAAACTGTTGCTGCTCTGTCCTCTTGTGGTTTTTGTAGGTCTAGCTATGTATGGTGGTAGCCTCAGAGCGCTGATGTTGTTCACGCATTTGTAAAGGTTCACCAGTCGCTGTTCTTTTCTCCTCTGCTGAAGGGATGTCCATTTCAAATCCTGGAGCATGGCAGTGACACTTTGGTGTAATGACCGGTTACAAAGCGGGCAGCTATACGTTGCGTTTTCTCGATGGAGTCTATCTGGTATTGGCGATATGGGTACCACACTGATGATGCATATTCAAGATTAGGTCTGATCAGTGTCACATATGCCTTTTCTTTAACTTCTGGGTTACACTTGTTTAGATTTCTCCTGAGAAAAGTTAAGATTCCAGTAGCTTTGGTGGTAATTTGGTCGATGTGGTGGTTCCAGTTGAGGTCATTTCCCAGTTCCACTCCGAGGTATGGATGGTGGTCTACCTCCTCGAGTGCTGTGTCATCAATGTTGTAGATGATGTTGGACGTGATGTTTTGTCTTGACCTCTTAAGTTTCATGACATAACATTTCTTGGCGTTGAATTTCATAAGCCATTTTTTCGACCATTCCGTCATTCTGCTGATATCTTCCTGCAGTTGGCATGTATCTCTCTCTGAGTCAATGATGCGATAAAGCAAACAGTCATCCGCGAAAAGTTTCACCTCTGATTTTACGCCATCGCCGATATCGTTCACATACAGTAGAAACATCAAGGGACCCAAGAATGTGCATTGGGGAACTCCTGAGTCGACGTGTACTTCTGGGGAAGCTTCACCGTCGAGAACAACTCTTTGTCTTCGTGTTGTAAGCCATTGTTCAATCCATTCATTGGTGTAGTCTCTGATTCCATAGTAGTTTAGCTTCATGAGTAGTCTTTTGTGAGGCACGGTGTCGAATGCCTTTGAAAAATCTAAAATCATCATGTCTACCTGTTTCCGTGCATCTAATGATCTTGAGATATCTTCTATGGTCGTTAGCAGTTGTGTCTCACATGAGTGGCCTGATCTAAAGCCATGCTGGTAGTGAACCAATATGTTGTTGTCATTTAGGTGTCTCATGACTTGGCTGAAAATGATGTGCTCCATGGTTTTACATACAACGCTGGTGAGTGAGACTGGCCGATAGTTACTTGGGTCTACTTTGCTGCCTTTCTTGAAGATAGCTGTGATGTTCGCATTTTTCCAATCTTCTGGTACTTGTCCGGTGTTATAGGAGTGTTGGAAGATCTGTGCTAGGCATGGTGCCACTTCCTTTGCAGTTTCTTTCATTATCCTGGTTGAGATATTATCTGGGCCGCTTGCTTTAGTTGGATCAAGGTTTTTTAGCAGTTTTTCTATTCCTTCTTTTGTGAAATTGATGTTCTTCATCGAATGAACTGGGCTGCGACCTTTAGTTGGTACCTCTCCTGGTGGTTCTTTTGTGAATACTGACTGGTATTGCCTTCCTAAGGCTGCCGCATTATGCTTCGGTGTAGTTAATAGTGTATCATTCTCTTTTAATGTTGGTATTCTGCTGGTGTTACTTCTCTTGCTCTTGATGTAAGAATAGAATTTCTTTGGGTTGTCAGATACATTCATGTTCAGGAATTTGCTGGGTGTATTCTCTGTGCGCTCTTTCAATTTCTCTTTTAACTGTTTTTTTCAGTTGCCTGGTAGTCTTCCCAATCCTCTGTTTTCTTGGTTTTCTTTGCTTTTTCCATTTTCGCTTCTTCTATCTACAGAGTCTTCGGACCGAAGGTGTCATCCATGGTAGATTCCATCTAGATGTCAGTTTCTTTTTCGGTATATGTGTATCAGCTGATGCTACTAATGCATGTTTGAACTTATTCCAGATAGTTTCAGTGGTTTTATCTCGGTGATCTTGTTCGCAAAAGGTTTTGGAAAATTCTCTCATGTCATTTCGTATTCCTTCCATGTTTCCTTTTTTATACTGATAGACGGTTCTCTCTGGTCTACGTTGCCTTTGTGCTCCAATATTGATGTTTACTATGACTACTTCATGGTCACTCATTCCTGGTTTTACTTGGATGTCCTCCTTACTTTACTTACTTACTTACTTACTTACTTACTTACTTACTTACTTATGTAACTTATTGGTTTTTTACACGTTACTCATTAACTATTAATGGTACAGGGAAACTAAAGAGTGCAAAATGTTGGTCTTTTAAAGGAGCAACTTTTTTACATTGCAGTAAACGGATATGACTTCATTTTATAGGAGTTATCTCCCATTATATATGCAACTGATTGGTTTTTCACATGGTACTCATTAACTATTAATGATAGAGGGAAACTAAAGAGTGCAAAATGTTGATCTCTTAAAGGAGCAACTTTGTTACATTTCCAAGGAAAGGATTTGACTTCATTTTATAGGAGTTATCTCCCATTATATATGTAACTTATTGGTTTTTCACATGGTACTCATTAACTATTAATGATCGAGGGAAACTAAAGAGTGCAAAATGTTGATCTCTTAAAGGAGCAACTTTGTCACATATACAGGAAAATGATTTGGAGTCATCCTATATGAGTTATCTCCCATTATATTTGTAATTTATTAGTTTTTCACACGTAACTCATTAACTATTAACGATAAAGGGAAAGTAAAGAGTGCAAAATGTTCGTCTTTTACATGAGCAACTTTGTTATATTTACAGGTAAAGGATTTGACTTCATTTTATAGGAGTTATCTCCCATTATATATGTAACTGATTGGTTTTTCGTTTGGTACTAATTAACTATTAATGATAGAGGGAAACTAAAGAGTGCAAAATGTTGATCTATTAAAGGAGCAACTTTGTTACATTTATAGGGAATAGATTTGACTTCATTTTATAGGAGTTATCTCCCATTATATATGTAACTGATTGGTTTTTCGCATGGTACTCATTAACTATTAATGACAGAGGGAAAGTAAAGAGTGCAAAATGTTGATCTCTTCAAGGAGCAACTTTGTTACATTTACATGTAAAGGATTTGACATCATTTCATAGGAGTTATCTCCCATATTATATTTTAACTTATTGGTTTTTACATGTTACTCATTAACTAAAAATGAAAAAGGGAAACTAAAGAGTGCAAAATGTTGGTCTTTTAAATGAGCAACTTTTTTTACATTAGCAGTAAACGGATTTGACTTTATTTCATAGGAGTTATCTCCCATTATATATGTAACTGATTGGTTTTTCACATGGTACTCATTAACTATTAATGATAGAGGGAAACTAAAGAGTGCAAAATGTTGATCTCTTAAAGGAGCAACTTTGTCACATTTACAGGAAAAGGATTGAAGTCATCCTATGGGAGTTATCTCCCATTTTATTTGTAATTTATTAGTTTTTCATATGTAACTCATTAACTATTAATGATAAAGGGAAAGTAAAGAGTGCAAAATGTTGGTCTTTTACAGAAGCAACTTTGTTACATTTACAGGGAAAGGATTTGACTTCACTTTATAGGAGTTATCTCCCATTATATATGTAACTGATTGGTTTTTCGCATGGTACCCATTAACTATTAATGATAGAGGGAAAGTAAAGAGTGCAAAATGTTGATCTCTTCAAGGAGCAACTTTGTTACTTTTACAGGTAAAGGATTTGACATCATTTCATAGGAGTTATCTCCCATATTATATTTTAACTTATTGGTTTTTTACATGTTACTCATTAACTAAAAATGATAAAGGGAAACTGAGGAGTGCAAAATGTTGGACTTTTAAAGGAGCAACTTTGTTACATTTATAGGGAAAGGATTTGACTTCATTTTATAGGAGTTATCTCCCATTATATATGTAACTGATTGATTTTTCACATGGTACTCATTAACTATTAATGATAGAGGGAAACTAAAGAGTGCAAAATATTGATCTCTTAAAGGAGCAACTTTGTCACATTTACAGGTAAAGGATTTGAAGTCATCCTCTGGGAGTTATCTCCCATTATATTTGTAATTTATTAGTTTTTCACATGTAACTAATTAACTATTAATGATAAAGGGAAAGTAAAGAGTGCAAAATGTTGGTCTTTTACAGAAGCAACTTTGTTACATTTACAGGGAAAGGATTTGACTTCATTTTATAGGAGTTATCTCCCATTATATATGTAACTTATTGGTTTTTTACATGTTACTCATTAACTATTAATGATAAAGGGAAACTAAAGAGTGCAAAATGTTGGTCTCTTAAAGGAGCAACTTTGTTACATTTACAGGGAAAGGATTGGACTTCATTTTAAGGAGTTATCTCCCATTATATATGTAACTTATTGGCTTTTTACATGTTACTCATTAACTATTAATGATAAAGGGAAACTAAAGAGTGCAAAATGTTGTCCTTTTAAAGTAGCAACTTTTTAACGTTTACAGTAAACGGATATGACTTTATTTTATAGGAGTTATCTCCCATTATATATGTTACTTATTGGTTTTTCACATGGTACTCATTTACTATTAATGATAGAGGGAAACTAAAGAGTGCAAAATGTTGATCTCTTAAAGGAGCAACTATGTTACATTTACAGGGAAAGGAATAGACTTCATTTTATAGGAGTTATCTCCCATTATATATGTAACTTATTGGTTTTTTACATGTTACTCATTAACTATTAATGATAAAGGGAAACTAAAGAGTGCAAAATGTTGGCCTCTTAAAGGAGCAACTTTGTTACATTTACAGGAAAGGATTTGACTTCATTTTATAGGAGTTATCTCCCATTATATATGTAACTTATTGGTTTTTTACATGTTACTCATTAACTATTAATGATAAAGGGAAACTAAAGAGTGCAAAATGTTGGCCTCTTAAAGGAGCAACTTTGTTACATTTACAGGAAAGGATTTTACTTCATTTTATAGGAGTTATCTCCCATTATATATGGAACTTATTGGTTTTTTACATGTTACTCATTAACTATTAATGATAAAGGGAAACTAAAGAGTGCAAAATGTTGTCCTTTTAAAGTAGCAACTTTTTTACGTTTGCAGTAAACGGATATGACTTTATTTTATAGGAGTTATCTCCCATTATATATGTTACTTATTGGTTTTTCACATGGTACTCATTTACCATTAATGATAGAGGGAAACTAAAGAGTGCAAAATGTTGATCTCTTAAAGGAGCAACTATGTTACATTTACAGGGAAAGGAATTGACTTCATTTTATAGGAGTTATCTCCCATTATATATGTAACTTATTGGTTTTTTACATGTTACTCATTAATATTACACTAATATTTGGGAATGTATCTGTGATATATTTCAACTATTCCTGGATAAATAATAATATTCTTCACGTATGTTACTTCGGCAGAGTGTCAGATTGTATCTTCTCTCCCAATATTCATCCGGTGCCCAGTTTCGATCGGAATTCTAAGATTAGAGGTAGGTATTTACAAATAAGGTTTCTATTTTCTAGAACCAATTCTGTCAAAACTGGTTCTAAGCCAAAATAATGTTTAACGCTATGACGAATAAGTTATGGCTTAGAACCATTTTTGTACAAATTTATCTTGTAATCGTTTGTTTTTACCACCACCGAATTAAAAACTTATTTCCTCAATATTCACTAAAACACAGTGTCACCAGTGAAATTGTATGTCGTTATTTTTGTACATACTAAACATCCATATGGCTATGTACAGTATTCGGTAATTTATCCTCAGATTGTAATAATTTACTACAAAATTTAATCATTATTTCAATTGTAATTTGTAATACACTGAACTTTCAAAAAATCATGTATATAGTGTACGCGTTCTAATATTCCGTATTTATCTACAAAACTGGGAAATAATTTCCTTACTAATATCACAATTTTCGCAGGCGTATACTTCATATGAATCAAATAAGTGAGGCTATCAATCTGTCGAAAAGTTTTATTTGTAAATCATGTAATACAATAGTGTTTGTATTTTTGAATGAAGAGTAATAATTATAGAAACACACTTGAATTTCTTCCATACTCGAATTTCTGCGATTTTCCTTCATTCAGCAATGTAAACAATGATCCCAAGGCTAAATTACTCTCAAAATATCGTGCATTTATTGCTCTAACCAAATGAATCCTATATAATAAAATACAGCGCGTTTCAACGAAATTAACGTATGTTAAACCGACACGCTGTTATCGCCGAAATTTGAGTGTACTAGTATACTTTTCTAGCAGATTCATTCAGCTTTTCTTGCCTCAAGTTAAATTACCATAATAATTAAACAATTAACCATCAGACCTAAGTACCCACAAAAATCTACTAGCTCGGCATTAGTTAAAAGTAGAAAAGTTGTACCTTTCGTTTAAACAATAAAACAATCGTTGTCCTTTGAACATTTACATTTAATTTCATGTTTTAAAAATTAGTTGATTCTCCATTAATTGCCGGATTATTTAATATGTGTTATTCCTTTTTTGTGGTGATGTTCGTTGTCTTTTGCTCATGAAGAATGCGGTAATAAGTCTTGAATGCCTATTGTAAATATTTTAAAGATCTGTTGTCATTAAATCCAACTAAGTATTCATGATTTTACTATAAAATGATACCCATGCTGTTATAGTTCTTTGTGGAATCTGCAAAATTATAAATTACATTAAATTTTTGAATACTGTCAAGCAATTACGAAGTCAAAATCTGAAAATATCCCCCCCCCCCCCTATTTGTCATAATGCCAACATTGGCTGACATTGACTATACTTCTAAGTTTACTTTACCTTAGCCCACCAACCATTCCCCATACATGTCTTCATGTAGCTTTTATCTATACCTTTGGGTCTATAAACCCATGCATGTCTAACTCTATACTGTTTGGGTTTCAAGAAGCCTACTTACACATTTTTAATGCGTTCAATGGTCGATTTTCACTAACTTTGATATTTCTTATTGCAGCCAATCGGCTCATGATCGAGGTAGGCGATGTATTTTGCATTTATAGTTATTTCCGTCTCACACTATGCCGTGTGTGTTTCAATAAACCTACCTTACCTTAGCAGCATTTGACACCTTTGATATGTTTACCTTTCATTAGCCTTAAATTCTAGCCCTGTGTTACACTAAACCATTTGCTTTTAAAAAGGCATGTCCCACTTCCGAATTGAAACATTAAGCTGTCTGTAATAAACACTCGTAAATATGGACCGGAATATATTAAAAGGAACTTTTTAAAATTATATTTTTTTAAATTTGGAGTGTAAGTAAATATTATTTAAGCTTGCCTGGCAAAGCATGTTAAGGCTCAAGGAATAAAGGTTAGTCTCATGTATATTTATTATGAAAGATCAATATTTATGCATGCATTGCTAATGTAATTATCTGAGTTATTTTTCAGAGCAAAACAATGAGGTTTTTATTTTTTAATTATTTGATTTTCCATTAGTTTTTAGATTATTTAAAACGTGTCGGAAATCATAAACTATATACGTTGATGAAATTATTATTACGCTACCTTTCATGCCTGTTGTGCTAATTAAAATAAGTGCGTTCTTTATGTTTTAGGGAATGAATATTTAAACTTCGATATAGATATTATATATCTTATTTTTTCGAACATCAATATATTAGAACGCTTGTGTTTGTTATGGAACTATCTAGATTAAAATGATAACTTTACAGCTCAAAGATTTAACCCGCAAGTCTGTAATAAACTTATATTTCAAATTAATCAGCAATAATCGACCCTCATGCAAAAAATGAAAAAATACATTGTATATTTCAAAACTATATAGCCAGGCTTCATATACAGTCGAGGGAGTTCTGGATATTTATGATTCTTTATTTTAAACATGTAAAAATCACATACGAGTTCAAAATAATAACATATAAGAAAATTGTTTCAAACAAGTTTTTATTTTAAAAAATAATCATTATGATAATCGCTATTTGAAAGAGAAACAGCTATAATTTTATCATAAAAGTGCAATACTTCACGACAAATAAAAAGTGTATATTAAATAAGGTTTATAAATACATGAACGGAGTGTCCCAAAAAAAAAATTAAAATACAAAAGTACAAATACACTCGGTGTGTTAATGATTTTAAACAAATACTATTCAATTTAGTTTCTTGAACAATTTTCATCTTTAGATTTCTTTAACATTTGTCTACATTAATCACCCCCCTCGGCCAATAATTGAGTAAAGGTTCAAAAATTATATAAAAAACCGCAGTTTATGAAGCGAAAATGACAAACTAGATTCAGCCTGATTTTACGGAGAACAGTTCAAAAATGTCTAGCGCTTACAGGTTGAAAAATACCCATTGAATTAGCAAAATATGCGCAATCGGTGTTAAGTGCGTGTTATAATTTCACAGCGTTGTGCGTGTATGTTAATTTTATGTCTTGTTTGGTCCATTTAGTATATTTAAAGAGGATATATATATATATAGGCATAGCCGGTTATCCAATCCAGAATTTCTAAATAAATAAAAAAGAAATTATTTTTTTTGCTGAAACACGTTACTTTCACTTATTAATTACATGTACTTATAATTTAATCAATCATTCGTAATCAGAAAGAAATAGCTATAACATCTCATTAGAAAACCTATAAAATAGAAAAAAATGTTGATATGAAATATACAATAAATACTTTTGTAAAAAAACACTAAAAACTGATACATTATCTATAAAGATTTAATATGTAAATACGTGTGACCTATGAGGCGGGCGATATTTCGTTAATATTAATATTAATTATAAACTGTTCTTACTCCGTGACAGTTTCCGGAACACATCTGAACTTTTCCTTTTATCAGAGACATAAACATCTCTCTGTTTTTATTGTTTTGTGTTCATTTCGGTAAAACCAATTTTACACATCATGGCTTGGACTGACACCGGGTCTAAAGAAAGTTGAAGCATAACCTTTGAATAATTTGTCCACAAGTTTTATATGATAATTCAGAGTACCACTTAAATATTTACCAAGTAATGTCCTTGCCCTAGTGGCCACCTAGCTTTAAGTAACCTTGCTGACTATCTGGATAAAACAAAATTCTACCCAAAGAAACTATCGTATCCCAACCACCCCTCCCCAAAAAAGGAAAAAAGAAAATACAAATATATAATGGTTTGTCTTTATAATTTAGATTGATTAATTTTATTAAAGCCATAATGGGAAAAACAATGGGACTGCCCTCATTATTCATTTAATGAAGGTTTCAATGAAGATATCTAAATTTTCTGATCCACAGATTAATCCAGAAAACAGAGAGTCGTGCATGTTAATACATAGTGTATAACAATTCCTAACGGTTTTTATATATTTACATGTTTTGGTTGTCAATAACCTGGTGATATAATGATGTGAACCACTACATAAATCCATTAGATTTTATACCATTTTCCTACAAACGTTTGCCTCAGCTTAACAATGAAACTTCTCCGACACGATAGTTATCCTGAATCACAAAGTCAACATACAAAATACCATTTACACTTTAGAAACGAAGAAATAACTCAATTCTTTGTACAAATAACAAATAACCCGTACAAAAGACAAAGACTTACATGCCAAAGAAGGAAATAAACACCGGTGCTATCCTTCCATGCACATGTTTTATTAAACGGAACAGAGCCTGTAGTTTATGCCTTCTTTCTGTTATTATTTGTGTTGTTTTGTTTTAATTTTAGTAATTTGTCTTTTACTAATTCATTAAATATGCAGGTTCGTTTTTAGTTTATTTCCTTTTTACATATACAAATCTAAAATAGAAGAACATGGAACCTTATAAAACAAGGTGCTCTGAAAAAGTTAATACTTCTTGCAGCATTTGCGACATCTGTTTTTTTTTTAAAATCAGTTGAAGAGCATAGAAAGACAATGTACTGGAGTAAAGTATAAAAAAATTGCATGACGCTAAAAGAAAATCTTTGGTTATGGCGCCTGTGGTAAATGTGTCCAAAAGTTCAATGAAACCGACAAAAAGAGAGGCCTCGGTGGCCGAATGTTTAAGGTAGTTAGTCATCTACTATAGACCGCGTGCCTGTCAACGCTGAGGAGTGTGCTTGACCTCATTCTTAGTCCTGGGAAGCCTTCAACATTAGACATTTTTACAAAAGAAGTTCTGCAAAATTTAAGCGGGGGTATCAGTGATTGTTAGATCCCCCTTTTTCTAGTTATATCTTTACCCGCTGTCATCGCTTTCATCTCTTGGGACGCCACTTTGAAAAGGATGTTCCCCGAGCGATCAGCTCGATTTTTTCCGCAAAAAGTACTTTTAGAAACTCTAGAAAATACTTTGCGCATAAAACCGCATTAAAACAAGTATTTCATATGTATAGTCTCTTTAAATAATAGATTTGTGCGCTTGTTTCTTAGATTTAAGATGAAGAATACAAATTGTCAGAAAATGAGGTTTCTCTAGAATACCTGACTTTCTACGGACAATAGAATGAATATTTACAGTCAAATAAAATGTAAAAGAATTAAGGGCGCGGGCGTGGGTCGAGTGGTTAAAGCACTGGACTTTGAATCTCTAGGTCCGACACCTCTTTGAGTTCGAGCCCAACATGTGTCAAGGTATCCAAAAGACCTTGCCGTCAATTTCTATAACTTTTTTTTCCAGAATGTATTTTCAGGCTTTCCTTCACCACAAATCTTGGCGACCGTTTAACATGTATAGGCAGCAATACTCTAAAAGAAATTTATAGTTTTCATAAAATTATATTATTCGGATCTTAAGAAGGATACAGAATTAATGTATATTGTGCTCCTGACAGGAGCGATTCACTAAGAAAATGAATTATCCCTACGGAAAAACGTTCAAGAAAACCTGAAGCAAAAAATCTTAACAGTGGCCTCGAAACAGGGAACAGGGGGGGGGGGGGTGTTGCGTGCAATTGTTGTTATATAAACAAAGTATTGATTTGTTAACGATAATCGAAATATTATTTAGCCAAACACATTATTTGAAACTTCTATATCATAGGATGCAGACGACAGCCTGTCAGCAGACGAAAGCCTATCTTTTATGAAATATCAAACTCATCAAACGTAATTTATAAAGAGCCAGAAGTGCCCATAATTGTACCATTTTAAAAAATGTATCTTGGAGGGGGGCAATAATTCCCCCTCCCCTCCCCCTGTTGCCGAAAACTACAAACGGCCTGCTGAATTGCTACGCTTTACCAAACCTGTATTTTTATATAAGACAAATTTTTAATTGGATTCAAACAAGAAAAAAGTCACTTGTAGTCGAAGTTGAACTCGAACTTTTAACTCTTACTGGAAGTCTAACTCGAAGTTTAATTCGGATATTCAGATTGAACTCGAACTTTAACTCGAAGTTAAACTCAAACTTGAGTTTAACTCGATAATCCACTTCACCCATTGAAATGATATCTGTCTGCTTTGTTAGTCGCCCGTATTCTATGGCGTAGTTGTTTGAATGGGATTTTATATAATTTAATTGAACTTTCGGTACAGTAACAGAGGATAGACTTTTATTCCTACTGAAACGGTTTACTTTACCGTTGTAATGTTATGGAGATTGAATGACTTAATGCGATTTGTCTTTCGCGTAGTGGTGTTAATTCAGAACGGACTATAAATATACTTGAAAACTCAATTTTTAGAATTAAAATTTGGTTTTGTAAAATAAATACTTACCATCATAAATTTAGATATTTTCCCTATTCGCAGCTTGTGAACCGGAAACACAAACAAATACCCTTTGAGACAACCCCCATTCCCACCTGGCGCATGTGCAACCATAATCTCCATCATTTTTCTGTGAACCGAGCAGACAGTTCCCAGAGGGGGATGAAGGGGAGGTGGGAGGGACCTTTAATTTATGATGGTAAGTATTTATTTTACAAAACCAAATTTTAATTCTAAAAATTGAGTTTTTATTACAATAAATACGTTACCATCATAAATTTAGATATAAACTGAATTTAACGTAATGCTGAATACCCCTGAAAATTGGGAAACCATGTGCATTACCTGCTGGTACTGGTCCGAAGCAAAAGGTTGTCACAAAACAGGGTATAGAGCGTAAGAAGTGGTTAAAACGTACTAACTGACCGTCATTAACCAACCTACAAAACCTCAAATATGGAAGATTAGCAATATACCAGGAGGAGGTTAACGCTCTAAGTTCAATGAACCTTAACTAGAAGCTTGAGAAAGTTTGAGAAGCAGACTTAAAAAACTATGAAAGTTTTAACAAATCCAAGTAGAAAACCTTTAGCAGAAATAAACCCGAATTCCCTTCTTAAATGGGAAAAAGACGGGTAAAAGCTAGGTTTTCTCAAGCTAGAAAACCTAGACAAATACTTCAGCTAGATTCTAATTGGAAAAAACTCTTATCACCTACATACAATTTTACCTCTGAGGTAAGGTCAGAAAGGTGAGAGTGTCATAGACTTTTCCTGCAAGTTGAATCTTGGTTAGGAAAAGGAGTCTGTTATTGTAATTCTCGACTTGTATGATGTAATTCACATACAAGATTCAGAGAAACAAAAAATGCAAATGAAAATGACTTCTACAAACAAAAGTTAAGGCCACTAAAATAATCCAAATCCCAAGGAGGTACACATGTACCAGTAGTCATTGTTTGGAACATTACACGAAACAGTTTATAACAGCGGCAAAAAAACTGTTTCTTCAACGAACCCGACCTCAAACCAAGTCAATACATCAGCAATAGCTGAAATTCAACTCTTAATAGAGGAGGGTACAAAAAAGATTTTTCATGAACAATATACATGAAAAATCATATATCTGTAAGAAAAGGGTTGATAAATAAACAAATAGTTTGGATTCAATCCAAGAACAACAGATAATCCATTTTAGAGTCTTAGAAGGACTTCTGTGGACTGTCCAATACTCTTGCAAAAACGATCTTTCCCTACAAAGGAGAAAAAGTTCAAACGTCGATTCTTATAAGTCACTGCAGTGGTACTGTACATGACTATAAGAAACAGTGAACCTGAATAAACTAGGTGTGCAGAAGAACCACCAAAGTCTGAAAGTCTTGCAAAAACTGAGCAAAACTGATACAGCAATACAGGTTTGAAACAGTCCACAACCCAAGGAAAAAAAATGATAATCTGATAAACCTGATTCAGGACCAAAAGGTCCAGAATAGGTCTCATCTTCTCATTGTTTTGAGAACCAAAACTGAAGGGAATAAAAAAACCTGCAGAGATTGGTGGAACTTAGTACTACAACACACCTTTTTGATGCCAAATCCCAATATTATCCTAAAACAGTTGATTCTAGAAAGAATCTTCTGTCTTGGAAGAAAACAGAGGAACTAAAGACAGAAAAAATAGTTCCTGTGCCCTCCATAGTACTGATAGAAACAAGTAGTCTTCCTAACTAGTTTCCACTAAGGGAGAAAGTGGGACAACCTGCCCCCCCTAAAACCCAGGAAGAGGAGTGGTAAACCACACCTATTCCAAAGGGATAGTACTGAAGGAGGGGCACATAATTTCCAAGGTATCTCACACTTCACAACTAAGGGCTTAATACCAGTAGATGAAGATCGAGAAAAACTAGGAACAGTTAACCTTTCTATACCAAAAAGGAGGTACTGAACCCCAGGGATTGGCAGAAGAGGAAAGTGACTCACCAAGATGTGGACATATTCCTCTTAATATAAAATAGATTGCTGATTAAAAACTTCAGCAATGGGTGAACCTCGAAAACTTCTGTATGAAGATTGTCCAAGGGAACTCAAACAGAAGAAGTAGGAATCACTATCTCTTTCCCAAAAAGAGAATGAGATATTGAAAACTGAGGATAGGCAGAGGAGGAACATGACTCACTAAGAAGTGGACAATTTTCTCCTACCACACAAAGAAACATTGGGTGGATCTTGTTTCCTTCTATTTGAAGTTTACCAAGGGAACCGAAACTGAAGAACTAGGATTAACTGACCTCTATCTAATAAGAACGAGGTACTAAACCCTGAAAAATGGCAGAGGAGGAACATGACTCACTAAGAAGTGGACAATTTCCTCCTACCACACAAAGAAGCATTGGGTGGACCTTGTTTCCTTTTATTTGAAGTTTACCAAGGGAACCCAAACTGAAGAACTAGGATCAGTTGACCTCTTTCCACCATAGGAATGAGGTATTGAACCCTGAGAAATGGCAGAGGAGGAACATGACTCACTGAGAAGTGGACAATTTTCTCCTCCTATCCAAAGAAACAAAATAAGACTTCACAATTGGGTGGACCTTGTTTCCTTCTATTTGAAGTTTACCAAGGGAACCCAAACAGAAGAAGTAGGGTTAGCTGACCTCTTTCCAATAAGAACGAGGTACCGAACCCTGAGAAATGGCAGAGGAGGAACATGACTCACTTAAAAGTGGACAATTTTCTCCTACCATCCAAAGAAACACAAGACTTCATCATTGGGTGGACCTTGTTTCCTTCTATTTGAAGTTTACCAAGGAAACCCAAAAAGAAGAACTAGGATTAGCTGACCTATTTCCACAATAGGAACTAGGTACTGAACCCTGAGGAATGCTAGAGGAGGAACATGACTCACTTAGAAGTGGACAATTTTCTCCTACCATCCCAAGAAACAACACAAGACTTCATTGGGTGGACCTTGTTTCCTTCTATTTGAAGTTTACCAAGGAAACCCCAAAAGAAGAACTAGGATTAGCATACCTCTTTCCACAATAGGAACTAGGTACTGAACCCTGAGGAATGTTAGAGGAGGTATATGTATCTAACCTTCCTCTAGTCATAACAAGAACTCCTACAAGCCTAGAGACGGAGGATTATCAAAATTCTTAAATCTCTTGATAAATAGAAGGGTGCATAACAACAGACACTGTAAGGCCCTTAGACTACCATCAACTTGCAATAAGGAGCACAGAGGACAAACGTCAAAGCCAATTATATGACAGAGTCCATTAAGATCAATGATCAACAGAAAAAATCTCTTCCCTAGAAATATGCAAGACATCCAAGACTGAGTATTTACAAAATCTCGGAGAATGAAAAGTAAGCAAGGGTTCCTAACAAAAATATAAGCGAGGCCCTTAGCTTACCATTAACTTGTAGAAAATGTGACCAGAAAACTCAAAGAATTACTCGCCTTTGTCCTTCAGTCAATTACTACTAGCTGCCATACAATGTTCAGCCATATGTAGAAACTGAGGACAACAGTCAGGAGATTTTCCTGACTGAAAGCAAGACTTTGAGAAGGAATCAAATGGTTTCAAACCTTATAAAGCCAAATAAGCTTTATCCTTCCCAAAAAGAAACCATGGATATTGATATCCTCTGGTTAAATACTTACCTGGGAAGGACTAGAGATGAAACCAACCATTAGGAAGAGAAAGATCAAAATACCTACCAATATATTATTTCATATAATTTATTAAATTGATTAATAAATTTATAACAAATAATTATATTATCAATACTTATAATTATTTTATTATAACATACCACTATTAAATTTAAAAACAAAATAAATTTAAATAATGGCCCTGAAACAAAGTAGGTTACCCTGGCAAAAGAATTATTCCTCATGCCAATGGGAAAAAATTTATACCACACAGACCTTACCACAGTGTCAACCATTGACATTGTACGTGTAGACTGTTTGCCTCTGACAGCACATGGTAGGCTAAGTGGAAATGTAAAATTACTTACATGAAATTCAGTCCGGTAACTTTACCCGACCAAAGAAAACAATAAATATTTTATGTAGTGATTGAGAAGTGTAATACTTACATGAACTTCAGTCTGGTAACTTTACCAGACAGAAGAAAACAAAAATATTTTCTAACGGAAATGGAAGTTCTTTACGTAAATAAAGAACCGCAACCGGAAACAAACACGTTTGACCGGAAACAAACATACTAATGTCTGTTGGTTCGAAGACGTTTCGTTTTAACTATGCAACATTTATCCCAAAACTCTTCCTATGTAATAATAGAAAGCTAAAGGGATAACCGTCCGCCGTGTAGACTGATAGAGTAAGTGTACTGTATAGCAAGTCGAGACTTTGACTTTGTTCATGTGCAACCTGAACAAAGTAACAAAATGAAACAAAAGCAATAATATTACAGTTTTCACTCCTAAAATAAACACAATTCTTAAAAAATAAGTTTCCTATGTAACAGGCTTTGGACCGTCAACAAAATAATTCACGTGCTGCTTGGTTCAAAGAACCGGAAAAAATGATGGAGATTATGGTTGCACATGCGCCAGGTGGGAATGGGGGTTGTCTCAAAGGGTATTTGTTTGTGTTTCCGGTTCACAAGCTGCGAATAGGGAAAATATCTAAATTTATGATGGTAACGTATTTATTGTAATAAAATCACTTATTATTGAACATGAGAACAAGTAGGTCGAATTTTACTGCCGTTATAATCCGAGGTTAGTTTTGTGACTTTCCGGATAACCCTCCAAAAAAATGAAAAAAAAAAAATAATAGCGAGGGTACGATTATTCGTTCTAGTGAACAGCTGTTTATTTTGTTAAGTAATCGTTTTGTTTGTTTGTTTGTTTGAATGGTTTTTAACGCCACTTTAAGCAATTTCTCAGCTATATCATGGCGTCCAGTTTTTATTGGGGGAGGAAGACAGAGTACCCGGATAAACCCCCGACCTGCGGTATAGGAAAACTGGCAATCCTTGTCAGTTAAGATTGGAGTAGAGTACACTCGATCTGCAGTGAGAATCGAACCCGCAATCTCAGTGTTGACAAAACACGTGATCAATAGGAGACGAACTACCTTCTAAAACATCTCGGCCACCGAGGCGCCATTGAGTATGGTAAGGATCGCTTAATTATTAACGTCACAATCCATTTTCCCGTCCTAATTTTGTACATTAACAACCTATCGTGAATTCTACACTGCCTCAGATATTTCATGTCTACAAAGAAACAATCAATTAAGTGAAAGGTTTGTAAATTTTCAGTCACTCAAAAACTATGGTTTCTTGTGGTGGCCTTTTTGCAGTCAGATTTCCTTACAATGCGGAATCTGGGCCTCTTTTACTCTCAAGTTGATATTTTGAAAAATACAATCTTTTTGGCCTTGCAATTTCAGAGACGATTTGACAGAAAATCCCGCCTGATCATAAAATTTAAGGCATTATTGAATATTTAAACTAAACTAATTCGTATACGAATGACCGTTTAAAGAAATATTTTATGTCTAATTACGACGTGAATAAATTGTGAAAGTAATTTTTTAAAATTTTACTGTAATTGTGTATCGATTTAAAGATAGACACTAGCAAAATTAAGATAATTTCGTGTCGGCAATGTCTACAATAGAACTGGCAAGGGTTGTTTACATTCTCCTTATTGTTTGTTTGTTGTTTTATTTGTTGTTTCGAACTACGTCGTATTAGTATCGGCTAAGTTATTATACCAATGTACTTGTACAACACACATAAAACAGTCATCCCAGTTTTAACAATATGCTTAACAGTAAACTAAACACTTAAATTCGGCCAATCACGCCACACTATGTAACGTTGTAATGGGACTTTTAAGGCAGAATCTTTTCATTCCTGTTATATGTTAATCAGTCGGCAAATTGTGATATATTAACCCCTCGGCCACCTAGGGCCCTGGTTCTGTCATGATATTTTTATCACAAGGCCACAGAGACCCCTGATTCTGTAATATGTTAATCATTCGGCCATTTAGGGCCCTGATTCTCTCATGATATTTTAACCATTCGGCCACCTACGGCCCTGAATCTGTTGTGATATGTTAACCCCACGGGGCCAACAAGGCACCTGGCTCTGTCGTGAAATTTTAACCACTCGTCACCAAGGCCACTGATTCTGTCATGCATGATTTTAGTTATATAACCTAAGAAACCCGTATTTGCGTGCCTTACCCGCTACCTAGATTTATATCTCCAGTTATAATTCTTGCGGCTTCTAGTTAAACACCTTCACCTTTATCTATTAAATATTAAATATTGTTTACTATCCCATATAATGTCACAATACTCGAGTAAAGGTCTAATAATGGTTAAATATATTTTTTTTTCTAGAAAGGTTTCAGTTTTTCCGAGACCACATGTATATTTTATTCCAGTCACAATTAAGAACATCTGGCACTAGATTCTCAACGATTAAGTAAAGAATGGTGTCATCGGTAAACAATCTAATGTTGGCTTTAAAATTATTGACTATGTTGTTTATAAATATAAGGAAAAGTGATCCTTGTGGAACTCCAGCATTATTATTACCCCAAGAAGAGAATTCCCCCTTAATTATAACACGTCGCAGTTTATTTTTCAAGTTATTCTCAAACCAAAGAAGAATCCTGCCTTGAAGTTAATTGTTTTGTTGTTTCAATAATAACCCTTTGTATCAATCTCGATCTAACACCTTGTTATATAACAGAAGATCACTCTTATTTCTTTCTCTTCACCCATAGCCCTCCTGAAGTCATTAGTGATATCTACAAGTTGATTAACCTCAAAATAATTGTGTGTAAATCCAGACTGAAATGGTGTGATAATTTTATTTTGTAGAAGGTAGTTGTTTACATTCTTATCAACACACCTTTTACATATCTTTATTTCGGTGTCCGTTTTTAAAAACAGGACAAACGTTTGCTCTCTTCCAATCATCTGGATAAATACCCTTTTCAAATAAAAGTATGAACAGCTTACATAGGTTTTTTTGTATACAAACGCATCTTCCCTAAGCCCCTTTGGGCTATTTAAGTCTGGTCTCAGAGCTTTACTAATATTTAAGTGAACAAGAACATCTTCAACGTCAGATGCAGTTATTATAATTTAGAGGAATTATGTCGAGAGTTTCGGAGTCTGCTTGAATTCTATTTGAATCATCCAAGTGGCTTTGTAGGCAAACATGAGTACTACTATTGACAATGTCAGCCAGCGATTCATTATTATAGAGAATGAATCAAGAGAAGGAATCATTTATCACTTAATTCAGACGGATAATTCGAACACCGCAAGTTGGCCAAGTATTTATTATACAGGTTAGTGACCTACTGAACCCTCTTATTTAACCAGGTTGCGGGTTCGAGTCTCACTGCGGGCAGGGTGTAGTCGACTCCAATCCTAATTGACAAGGATTGCCAGTTTTCCTCGAAGGTCGGGGTTTTTCTCCGGGTACTCCGCCTTCCTCTAATGAAAACTGGACGCCATGATATAGCTGAAAAATAGCTCACAATGGCGTTAAAAATAAAACAAACAAACTGAAATTCCTAAATGTCCAATTGTAGAGATATCTTATGAAAACAGAAGTAAAATTGAATTTACGACGTTTTCTTCTTTCTCGTACCTTCTTTTTATAATGGATAGAGGATTTCATAAATGTCTGAAGCTAATAAAGTAAAGTTTTTACAAGTTATTTTTAAAACTATAGAAAAATCAATTCGTTAAGATATACATGAACAAGGAAATGTCATAGAAATTAACCCGCCATTTTATATTTATCTTCCGAAAAGGCAACACTGATCAGGACTCCAGACAAGAAAATCTACACATCTTTAATAACTCTAGAAAGATAATAAAACTGTAATATTTTTACGATGATTCTTGTTCAATAATAACTTATTAATTTTATGTTGCATAGGCATTTTAAATTTTTATATTGTGACAACTGACACTACTACATGTATTCTTAAAATTTGACTAAATAAGAAAAAAAATTGAAGTCCCGTTTGAATATCAGTGGGTCAGGTGTCAAAAGAGAGATAACTCAAGTTAATATTAAGTTACTTTTCATGCATTACTCAAACTCCCCCGAATGAATATTATGGCGGGCTGAATTTTAGCCGGATAGCGTTATTGACTGACAGCGGTATGGGTGGCTCGTATTGGCGGCTAGCTTCACTCTAGTGTTAGTGGAAGAGTGATAATCCTAATATGTTATTTTTGTTATATTTCGGTGGGTTTACCGAATAAAAAGTAGCTGGATTTTTATGGTAGCAAAATTAATTTTTATTTATTTTAAAGCACACAGTAAACCATATTGGTTATAGCTTTACAAACAATGTTTTAAAACATAAACATGTACAGAAAAAAACCCAAAAAACATAAAGACATGAATTGTTCAATACAACTAAAATATTTATGACGGGACTCCTTCTCTCAGTTCTAGTGACTGTTTAATAAAGGAAATAACAGTCTTAATTACTTCAGTTGTAGTTGGGTTCAGAATTTGTGTAAGTCTTTCAGTTTTATTTAGTTTATTAAAATCATGAATGTTACAACAATTTTGCAAAATTACAGTTCTAATATTAGAATTAATTTTACACTTAAGTAAGAAGTGTGACTCATCGTCAAGGGTGTTGCATATGTCACATAGTCTTTGATTTCTTGGAATTTGTTTGGCATATGTGAACCAAGAATAGACCCTCTTTTGATCTAGAGTTTTACTTAAATTGAATGCCTCTTTAGGAGAGGGTTAATATTTTCAGTATTTAGTCTGAGTAAATACATAATGGATTGAGTTTTAATAAAAGTTTCAATTGGCAATCTACCGAGTTCTTGTCTGACGACTAAATTTGTACAAGTTCTTTTTACCCCTAGAATCCTTTTGCAAAATCCCAAGTGTACCTTTTCAATAGAGGTTTTATCTACAAAGCTCAAAATGTCTATAACAAATTAATTTTTTTCTGCCCTTTGTTTTGCTCTAAAAAGTTTTAAATAGTTGTCCATAAAAATTATTTCAGAGTTGTAGGTTAATAAAGGTCTGACTAGTGTGTCAAACACATTACATGCCACCTTGACTGGTACATTACCAAGATCTGCAGTGTATGATTTAATTGAAAATAAAACTTTACTAGCTTTTTTGGACAGATCAAGGCTACTATTATTAAGATTACCATTGCTACTTAGCATACAACCTAAGAATTTAAATTTGTTAACATTTTCAAGGTAATTTCCTTTAAATTTAGCAAAGGGATCATTTAATTTATTACATTTATTTTGAAATATCATAGTTTTAGATTTTTTTTACATTCACAGTCAGTTGCCATTTATCACAATATTCTGACAAATTGTCTAAGCCCTTTTGTAAACATTCTTTGCTTTTTGATAATATAATCAGGTCATCAGCAAAGAGTAAACTTCCTATTTTTGATTCTAACAATTCTAAAGGATCATTTCCATCTTTATCAAAGATATTTCCTAAATCATTAATAAAAATGTTAAACAGTGTAGGACTAATACTATCTCCTTGTCTTACACCTTTGTCCAAAGAGAAAAAAATTGAATGTATATCTTGGTGTTTAAAACTACCCAAAGTATTTTGAATTGATCTTTTATAATATTATACATATTTTTTCCTATACCTATATTTCCTAACTTGTATAACAGTCCATCTCTCCATAGTGAATCAAAAGCCTTCTGTAAATCTATGAAGCAAACACAAATCTTTTGTTTATTTTTATGAAGGTATTTATTTATTAGAGTTTTCAGAATAAATAAACTGTCAGAAGTCCTGTGGTTTTCTCTAAAACCAATCTGTGAACTATTAAATTTATCTTTCATAAAGTTTTGAAGTCTTGAATTAAGTATAGCACTGAATATCTTTGACATGCAATTCATAAGTGATATACCTCTGTAATTATTTGAGTTTGATTTATCACCTGATTTATGAATGGCTATAATGAATGATTCTTCCCATGATTTCGGATAACATCCAGACGTTAAAATTAAGTTAAACAATTTTGTATATGCTTTTAATGTGACTATTTTACTGTATTTAATAATTTCATTTAGTATTTTATCTGGGCCACTGGCTTTGCCTAGCTTATTTTTTTTAGAATTCATTAATACGACACTGATTAATAGGTGACCCTTAACCACTTGGATACCGGGGCCTTTCTGATTAGTTTTGTCGTAGTTATTACTTATTGGACATGAATGTCGTTGAGTAGAATGTGTTAAAGATTCTATGGTTTTTGCTTACAAATTTTACGAACTTGTAACATTGGTATTTCTAATTTTGCACACACATTTACCAACAAATCACTGAACAACATTTTCGTACATAAAATGCCTTCAGATCAAAGAACGAAAATTCGGTACATTTTGTACTTAGATTTCAGCTCATATGTAATAAAGAGATATAAATAACACGTGATAGGCACCAAGTCAAAAAGATTTGAAAAGGCGTAGCAAGCGATACTGCCGGTACGTTCGGACCGTACCACTTTAAATTGCTGATACGGAAAACCGCACCAGATTTTTGTAAATAGAAATAAAAAATGATATTATTTCATTATACTCTTTAATTTATGAAACGTTTAACGTGTATATAATTTTTTCAATATAAAACAGCAACCGTTACGACATCGAGTGCAATTTGGAAAGTGACAAATATAAGCATCGGGAAAACCCGTATCTATATTTATTTTAACATTCACGGAAAACGGGTTGCCGACCCTTAACCGATTGTACCACTATTTTGGGGGGTTGCTGCGCCTATGATTTTTATTACAAGTAACTGTAAACGTAAATATCTCTTTTTACGTTATAATTATTGGTTAATTCACTCACAACGCGAGCCTTCTTTTATGCACTACAATGTATTGTACATATGTCTTAAGGGGATGCAGGACACCATCCGCCATTTTTTGTGAAAATTTCAAAATAGATAGAACAATTAAGGTAAATTTAATAATAATTTCTTTCATTATTTATTTCTTAATTTCAATAAAGTTAAAAACAATAATGAAAGTCTTGTACCTATATTATTACTTCAATTTATTAATGGTTGAAATAAAAAGTTTTCGTTTAAATGAAATGGTATTGGCAAAAATAATGAAAATGAAATTTTTAACAAGGGAGGTAATTTTAACCACAAAAAATACCATTTTTAGCACTGTTTGACTAGCTTTTACACAATTGACAAAAAGTTAACTCAGAGACCCATATTTTTCTTTCCATCACTAAAATGTATACCAATTGCTTGACATTTTATAAAAAAATTTAGAAAATTTCATTGGACATAATTTTTGTAATCTTTCATTTTAGTGCTTTTTTTATTATCTTCTCTCTATATTCTATATGAAAATTTAAAATTTCAGTGCTCAACCACTCGAAAATAAGCTCTGAAACCCCTATTTTTAATTTTGAATTATGATAACTTGTATAAAAAACTAACTACTTGGCGAATTTAAAGAAAATTCATTGACAAATTATTTTCAGTGAAAGTGTCCTGCATCCCTCTAAGTATAAAAAATGTGAAGTGGGCATTTCCAAAGTAAGACTAAACTCAACAAAATACCGCTTCTCAAATGACCGTACTTTGCCTGATGACAGTCAATCTAGTAAATATCCAGGTCAGGGACTACTGGACATTTGTATACATATTTTCCGATTATGTTGAGATAAGTATACACAGGGACTAACATATCCCACTATAATGTCATTAGCTATTTCAAATTATCAGAAGTCTTTGAGTAGCCAAATGCTATATATTATCTTGTTGAACCATGTCGTGTTGATGTAAAAAACATTCAACAGATATCAATTTGGACCTTACATAGGATTTTACTATGTTATATTCAACTTCCCTCATAAACGAACGATATGTAGAAGACGTTTTTTGTAATTTCACTTGTCACAAACCATGTGGAGCAAGTGCCAGCGAGCATCCTTGAAGTATTCAAGTTAGTGATCCAACAGTCTATTAAGGTCTGATGCCTTAATGGGGCTACTCCAATACCAGCAATTTACGAAGAAGAGAGAGCTTAACTCTGATCTACCGACTACACCGACACCAACCCAGACCATGAGGACGTCATTGCTGAACTATCGACATTTTTCTAAATTAATTGAATTATGTACGAGTAGTAACCTTTGTACAGCTTATAGTAGAATTCACAATAAGATGGTTGAAGAAAATGATTGTATAAAGTTAGATGGTTTCGAAAAATTACAAATGTCATTAGGTATTAAAAAAATAGGTACTAGAAATGGTGAAGAGAGAGAGAGAGAGAGAGAGAGAGAGAGAGAGAGAGAGAGAGTGTGTGTGTTTTATATATGTTTTCCATACATTTCCTCAAACTATTAAAGGGAGTATGTAAATTAGGTTCACATGACGCCATTGAATGCATTGTTAATGAATATAGAGGTAAAGGCGCTGTTTTGGTATGTGGAGATTTAAATAGTCGCATATGGACAAAACTATTAAATGTCTTCAGGCGAATTGCAATTGTGTTTCAATACTGAACTCACTTTAGGTAATGGACACTGCAGTAATTACAAAGATGGTAATTTTGTACAACAAATGGCAAAAGAAGTGTTAGTGACTACCTACTCGTCCACCCTAGTGAATAAAAACTCATACGTAATTTTGACATACTACCTATAACGGAATTCTCAGATCATATGCATATTAACTTTGAACTAGACTTTTCTCTGATTCGACAAAAATTCAACCTCAAGTGGAAGCGTATTAAATGGGATGCTAATAGAAATGATGAATACATCCACATTCTTCAAACACACAGCTACGAACTCTTGAACTAAGTTAATAACATTAACTCTGAAACTGACACACATAGTGCCTTAAGCGAGATAACACAAACAATTTACGAAAATGCATACAAAGTACATGGTAAAACGATTTTAATACGGGATCATGGTTTTGAGAAAACACATAATAATGAATGGTTCGGCGAAAATGCAAAAAAACTTGTATAGATTTTCATATTGTAAGGAATCTTTTCGGGTGTAATCCCACAGACACAAATAGACGATTACTTATAACTACAAGAAATAGTTTCAAAAGGACAAAACGGTATGCTCTACTTACTTATAAGAGAAAGAAATGTATAGACCTTTAATTGTAATATTGCTAAAACGAAGCCTAGACAATTTTGGTCTGCCGTCAAGCCAAAAACCAGATCCAAGTGCTTAGCTGACAATAATTCGAAAATATTTTGGGGTCTACTCTGACGAAGTAAAAGATTTAATTATCAATACAGAATTTACTGTTAATAAACTTGGATATGCTGGACACTGAAATTTCTGAGGACGAAACTATACCTGTAATTAAAACATTAAAAACCTGTAAAAGTTCTGGTAATGGCGATATTACTGGGGAAATGATAGCGGCTGTGCCATTGTTCTTTGCACCTATTTTAAAACATCTTTTTAATTCTATATTTGAACTTGGCATTTATCCAGATATCTGGACTGAGTGAATCGTTATACCCAAAAAGTGGCGATTTAATAGATCCGAATAACTATAGACCAATGGTATTAGTAAGTGTGCTGTCAAAAAATATACTGTAAGCGATAAATTAGTCCGGACGGACCAATTTTACTAGGAAAATATATCCATGGTTCCTAATTTTCCTACTTACAAAAGTCCATTTCTAGTAAATCTAGTCCTGGGATCAATTTTCCTAGTAAATCTAGTTCTGGTATCAATTTTCCTAGTAAATCTAGTTCTGGTATCAATTTTCCTAGTAAATCTAGTCCTGGGATCAATTTTCCTAGTAAATCTAGTTCTGGTATCAATTTTCCTAGTAGATCTAGTCCTGTATCAATTTTACTAGTAAATTTAGTTCTGGTATTAATTTTCCTAGGAAATCTAGTCCTGGTAACAAATTTAAGTCCGAGGACCTATTTTACTAGGATATTGAGTAACATAGATTTATTTTACTAGTAACAAAAGTCCGGGGGACTGATTTTACTACCGGACTTATTTGACTGTTACAATACTAGCATATTGACTGAGCGTCTATTATCTTTGTAAGAGTATGAAGAAAAACTAGTTAACAACCAGTTTGGATTAAGACCCGAAAGGTCTACAATAGACGACATTTTCACTTTTTATGGAATCTTTTCTCATTAATTGCAGCAAAAACATAAACTATACCTTGTCTTTGTGGACTTCCTTAAGGCTTTTGATAAACTTTATAGGAGTATTCTACTATAAAACTGTTAAAAAACGTCTAAAGTTTCGCGGTTGCAAAAATATGGATTTATTAAAGGAATCGATGTCATAATCTTAAAGAATAAATGTCCGTGAGTACGTAGAACACCTACAATCATGTTGTCAGTGCAAATTCTCAAAGTAAACCCAACAACAAAGGTAGGGGGTAGGAATTGTTTACTTATACGTTAGACTCCTTCGCTCACTTAGTTCGGGACAATACTTTTTTTCGTTTTAATGGCCATATTTCGATCCAAATGGGGTCAAATTCCGGTGGTCCAATCAACCAAAAACATTCAAGGGGAAATAACTCTCAAAATAAACAACAGAATATTTATCACTGCGAAGTTTGTTTGTTGTGAGTTTAACGCCACATTCAGCAATTTTTCAGCTATATCATAGCGTCCAATTTTCACTGGGGGAGGAATCCGGAGTGCACAGAGAAAACTGGCAACCCTTGTCAAGTAAGATTGGAGCAGAGTACACCCTGCCCGCAGTGAGGCTCGAACCAGCAACCTCAGTGTTGACAGGCATGTGATCAATAGTAGACTAACTACATTAACCACTCGGCCACCAAAGGCCCCTTATCAACACAAAGTTTATTTGTTTGTTTAAATGGTGTTTAACGCCACTTTCATCAATTTTTCAGCTATATTATGGCGTCCAATTTTTATTGGTGGGGGAGCCGGAGTACCCGGAGAAAGCAGGCATTGGAGTCGAGTACACCCAAAGTGAGACACGAGCCCGCAACCTCAGTATTGACAGGTATCCGGATAGTAGCCGCTACTTTCTTTGCAAATATTTGAACATGTTTTTTCTTTTTAGTCACATATATTTTGTTCTATAACTATAGGATAAAATGAATCCATATATTATAGTTACGTGAGAAATGGTATACCGTAAGATGAAGAAAAACACACCAAACACTACACAGCTACACATTTTTAATTTAATTTTTATATATTCACAGTTTCTTATCGTTACTTTTGTCCCCAACAGTTCTCTTTATTTGTTGGATTCTCTACACCTGCGTTTCGTAAAGTAACAAAAAGTTACATCTTGGTAAATTCGTAAATTACAAAATGTAATTACACAATGAAATAACTCTGCTATAAAATATTATTTTTGCCATTACCTGTTTAAGAAAATGAAAAAGGAAAACTTAATCATTGATGTATTGGCTGTAATATTTATTCTATCACAGATTTTGGGATTAATAAATACCTTAAATCGAATATAAAAATCAATCATTATTTTGTGGCAAACGGAAAATAAATTCTCGTAAAAAAAGTAAACAAGAATTGAAAGCGAATGGAATAGAAAGAGAAACACATTACTATCGAAAGAAATTTCTTAACTATCTCAGTTAAACCACTGTTTAAAGTTTCTATCTCGTTCAGCATAAGATTTAAATTTATTTTTATTATAGACTCAGTCGCTAAATGAAACATATATTCGAGCCTATGTATACGTCCTGAAAGCCACCATGGGACCTGCTTCACTGCACCAAACTGAAACGGAACAAAAAACGAGTGTTAGTGCAAATGACGTTACTGTGTAATGTGTTAATTACGTTAACTTAACTGGTGTCATAGAGTTTCTCAACATCCGACTTAGTTTCATAAAAAAAAAAACCCATGAATTGATTGACTAAACTGTACAGTGACATATATTTTATTAACGGAAATTAAGTTTTAAGTTGAAATAGAATACCGTTTTAATTAGCTACAATAATGTAGCTCATGTGAAAACCTTTTTTTCTTAATTTCCGCTGAGATATAAAACATTTCAAACGAGTTACAGTATTGTAGCTAGCTTTTAACGTCTTTCGTGTGGAGTGTACTATTCAAACAAAATAGAAGATGATATAAAACTGTTCAGTTCTACTTGCTCAGGTAGTTTAAATACGTAAGAAATTTTCAGCAATCGAATAAAAAGGAAATAATTTTTTTTATTAGAAACGGTTCTTTCCGATTCAAATGCTAAGACGTTTTACCTTTTGAATATTAGCTGAGGTAATCATAGAACCAAAACTTTAACAAGCAACATCGTCTGTAGATAACTCTGGTATATATGTTATTGTATCCGTCGCAGTCTCCGGGATAATAAACTTCCTCGTACGGATCTGGGCAGTCACGTGGGAAACACCGACAGGAACTATCAATGACAGCTTGTCCATCTATAATTTAAGAAATACACCTCATGATTTTGTGAATGACCAAATATATTAATCCAAGTTAAATTCGAACTTATGTTAAGAGTCATGACGTTATATTAGCAATAGAGGCAACAGTATATTAGAGCCCATTTAATTGGTACATAAATATTTAGATAACAAAAGCCGTTTTATAGTCTCGCGATCTTAAGCGTGGAAAAAATTCAGACAAATGTCTCCCAGGAACCTTGTATCACCCACCTTTACTCTGACTAGAATTATTTATCTTATCACTAGATTGTAGTTCGTGTTATTAGACCTATTTGGTATCGAAGGTAAGGAAATACCAGGTAAATAAATCATAGATTTTTACAATAACAACAACAATAACAACAAATTTTAATTGCCATATAAATCACATCATTAGGATTTGTGACAAACATACACAAAATTTTTACATGTAGCAAGTATATACAATAAACACATATGAGTAACAAAATTAAACATAGGTTTATAGGTCCCCTGTCCTCAGTGCTAATTACTGTTTTAAGAATTAATGAACCCGTGTTTTCTACTAGCCGAAAGGTTGATGGAGTCAGAATGTGCTGTATTTTACTTATTTCATTCAATATGTCAAAATTTAAAGATTTAATTTCTGTTTTAGCTTTTTCTATATAAGTTTTTCGTACTTCTAAATTTCTTTTACATTCGAGTAAAAAATGTTTTTCATCCTCCACCACATTACATATCGGGCATAAACGGTTTTCCCTTGGGATTTTCAAATATCTATATTTTTCTATTAGAAGACAGTGATTGCTTATTCTGAGTTTTGTAATAAGTTTTCTAAATTCAAAGAATATTGATTTCAAATAAAATTTACAATCTAAAGATGGTTTTAAGGACTTATATGGAAACAATTTACTATTTTCATCAATACCATCAATTTTCTTATCATACATATCTTCATAAAAGGATTCCATTAAGGATTAAAGTTTGTTTTCATTTGAACTATTTGCTTTTTTGATAATTAACTTAAATCCGATATATCTAAGCCCGCTTCTATGGCAACTGATTTGGCAAAGGTATAAACCAGCTATATATTCTTGAGGAGTCTAACTGTTTGGTCAGAAGAAAGGATTCTTTTAATGGTGAGTTAATGTTTTTTGTATTAAGGAGTCTAATTATATTGAGTAGTGTTTGGATCTTTATTTTTAGTTCTAATGGCAACCTACCTAACTCTGCCCTTACAGCAAAGTTAAAAGAGGTTTTATTTGTTCCTAGGACATACTTGCAGAAACTAATATTTAATTTTTCAATGTATGATAGATGATCAATGTTACTGCCAGACGAATCTGAGCGTTTTAACGCTCTATAAAAGGTAATGTATGTGTTCATATCTGTTCAGAATTATTTGTTGCTATAGGTTTGACCGTAGTATCCAATAAGTTGTTTGCTACATTAATTGGCAAATATTTAAACGAGCCGGTGTATGATTATACAGAAAATAGTACTTAATTTCTAGCTTTTTTTACCAGTTATTTTAGAACTTTGAGATAAATCACCGTTACTTTGTATTTTAATCCCTAGAAAGTTATATTCATTAACATTTGTCAAATTTTGATATACAAGGGTTTTCAACGAAAGTTTAGATTAGTTTTGCGATTGCCCTTGTCCACGAGTAGAAAGGACACACACACACACAAAGGATATAGACCGCGTGGAGATTCCAGTTTACGGCCGTTTCCTAAAATTTCATTTTCACATGTACACGCGAAACACTAAAATCTACGATTCCATATTAAGAATTAGCAACATTTTCATACAAATGTATGTTGCAAGATAGTAAAGTGTAATGCGTATATCCGAGGAATGTAAGATTAAAATGTGATTATCCCTAAATAAATTTGCACTCGTTAATAACTCCCATTTTACCATTAATTACCCGCGGATTAGTTTATTTGTACTTTGTTCTCATTCGGAAAATAGCTAAAAATCAAACTATAGGGCACTAAGCATCAATCAACATTGCAAACATCATTAGAACCGTAATTCTCATATCCTTCCTGTTGGTGGTCGTTTTTCGTACCGTAAACAATGATCTCGTGTCAGTTACCCGATGGTGTCACTAATTAAGAAAAACATTCTAACAGTGACAAACTGACAAGACTTTACATACTCTGGAAACATCAAACACATCACGAAAACATTAACACTACCACGTACATACATTAGAAAATAATGTTTATATCTTGTAATATCTCAGATTTACGATTGTTGTGAATTTCGGGAATTTTTATCATTTCACACACAAATAATTACTAAACGACAACAACAAATCACCACACAAAAAAAACCAGAAAAAAAAAACAAAAACAAACCACACGAATAAACAAACAAAAAGTCAAACACTAGCATAAACGTTACTATGAAGTTTTTTTCGGGACTATTATTAAGTCTTTATACTTTATGTATCACGTATCACTGCGTTGCTTTCAAGTATGAAGCCATGTTGAATTTTTGTTGCCCATTACCTCAAACACGATATATTGTAATACCTGAAAAATGTGATTGGACATTTAGACATTACATGTTTTATAACTGAAATACACTATTTGCATTTTTTCTTCCACAGACATTTATAACATTAAATTTTGGATTTGAAGAAATGACTGGTTTCCAGTTAAAAGGAACAACATTATGTGGAAGGTTTAATCCGGATAAAGTAATCTCTATGCTCTGCCTTTATTGTTATAAAAAAAGTACAAAACAAATCCAACAAAAACAACTTATTTCCAAAGACCTACCCAACTTGTTCATGCACATACACACATAAGATTTGTGTTTGTTTGTATACAGGTTGTGTCATCCAGTTTTTATTGGAAAGGAAAATGAGCAGGAATACCCGGAGAAAAATCCGGACCATCGGTAGCAAAACTAGTAATTCTTGTCAATTGCGATTGGAGTAGAGCACACCCTGTCTACAGCGATATTCGAACCCGCAACCTCAGTCTTGACAGACCACGTGATCAATTACCCTAACCACTCGGTCAACCAGGCAACCACAAACATTAGACGAACACTTAAATCGAATACACAACGAAAGAATGTTAAATGTTTATTAAAACTACAATAAAAATTGCTTTACCATATTACCGGTATATAATAAGCTAGGTCGGTCAGTGCGTAATAACTATGAATACAAATGTATATACTTGTGATTAAAGGCAAGAAGACAGACTATCGTAGCCGGAATAATAAACGTACACGTATTCTTTGCTTGCTTGAGTAGACATCGTACAACACCATAATTCTATTTGTGTATTGCTGTACACGAAACTTAACCCCCATAAGAAATAATATTTCAACCATTTGCTCTATCTAACATACAGCTCGTGTAAATTTTGCTGTTTCCATGCCGCAATAAACGTGTTAAAAGCATCATACAAACAAGGCGGATACATGTGTTTGTTATGTTTTAGTAATTACAAAGCAAATGGAAGCTGGATGCTGTCATTTTCACAGTACTTGTTAACTAACCCTTAAACGTAATGACAATAAAGCGTTTTCGTTCTGATTCTTATGCGTTTTATCGATCTTCATGAACAATGAAACGAAGGCGACAAACAAAACAAAGACACTGCTGTAGGTTAGATTCTATAAAAATACGAAAAGATACTTTATAAGATTTTAAATAAAATCTTATGCTATTTATTACATGTGCATATCGGTTGGTGACTGCATATACATATGTGAAAACTAAAATCATGAACGAAAATGGTGACAGTACGTATTCTTTCAGGTAATCTTAACTCTTAAAACCGTTCCACTCACAAATAAATAAATAAATAAATAAATAAATAAATAAATAAATAAATAAATAAATAAATAAATAAATAAATAAATAAATAAATAAATAAATAAATCATTCAAATTCAAGATTAAAATAAATAGTAAATCCTTACCACACGTTAGTAATGACGCTGCAATAAAAACAATAACAAAAACAAGTACTAATGTAGATCCCATGTCTCTATTCTTCTCTTTAACAAGAAAGAATGTGTTCATCAATTTGTTCTATTTTGTTTTTATGCAGAGGTTCAAAACAGGTAAAATATTTTACATATTATTCTTTAAAGTAAGAATGTTACTTTCGTTAATTGTCATTGTTGAGAATTTTTATTTTGATAATATATATTTCTGATATGAAATTAAAATGTTGCCTTTATAAAAACATAACTGTTAGAAATGTGAATTTAAAAAAATAATTGTGTCATTTATGAAAAAAGACTAGTTTGTTTTTAAGTTCCGAATGACAAGTTATATTGTATTTTCAATGTTTTGGCAGGTAAAATAAGTGTTACTTTAATTGTGTATGTTTCAACGAAAATACGACGGATTAGACTAGTAATAATTACGTATTGTAAGAAAAGCAGCAAGGAAACAGACTGCACAACAATAGCCGAAGTAAATCTCAATAAATTTAAAAATAATAACGAAAGTCTCATACATGTTGTATGCATATATGACATCAATTTATTATTGGTTTAAATACAAAGATAATAAACGATCGAGGTCGGTATAGGCAAAAAACGAAAAACATATTTTTTAACAAGGGAGGTAGTTTTGACAAAAATACCCATTTTTTAGTACTTTTTTACCAGTTATTTTCCTATTGACAAAAATTTAATTCAGAAACCTTTATTTTTCATTCAATCGCGGCGAAAATGTATATAAATTGCTTAACTTTATATATACATTTTAGAAAATTTCATTGGACAAAATTTGTTTAATCTATTACTTTCATGTTTTTTATTCTCTGCTCTGTATAATGTATTAGAAAATTTGAAATTTCAGTGCTCAACCCCCTGAAAATAAGCTCAGAAACCTCTATTTTTTTATTTTGAATTATGAAAACTTGTATAAAAAAACTTTAAAAAAACCCTTAAGGTCTTCATATACGCTCCATGGTATGTTAATTCTAATTTCTAAATATAACTTCCATTTTTTAGGGTTTACATTAAATGTTTAATCTGTAATCTTTAATTGATTAAAAATCCACATCTTTTGTTGACTTTACACTATTATAAAGACATTTATTAAAAATCATAATGTAAATAAATTTCATGGCTTATTACGTTGGTCTTTTATTGATCTTTCATGTGCATTTATCATCAAGTTCAGTAAAATATATCAAAAACAAACATAAAAAAAAGACATATCTAATATATAATTCCATCACTTAAGGTATCCGGACCATAATTGACCACGTGATCATATTTGATGTCCCGGATGTCCATTGCTTTTCAATGGAGCAGACTTCGGTAAATTTCGGCAAACACCGGAAATACTATTTTATACCCCCACCAACTTTCATGCATGTACAATATCCAGTACAAGAGTAATGTGCTGCCCATGGATGAGTAACTGCCTAAAATGAATTGTATAATATATGACCAGTCAAAATGCGTATATTTGATGACACACAATTTTAGGCGATTTCTGATTTTAAACAACATGAAATGTATACGATCAACATATAGACCTTGATTTGACTACACATGCAAATTTCATCCATGTTAAAGTATTTGTCAATATTTAATTTAAAACAATATATATATGTTCTCCATTATATACGCTTAGCCAAAAGTTAAGGACCACCAGGTTTTGCTTCAAATAAACAAAAAATTATTTTTTCCTGTTTTTTTGTACATATGTTATCAACAAAAGCTAGGTTTGTATTATCTATTGTTAAAATTTTTAAATCGCTCGATTCTCGTTGCAATAACAATAAAGATTTAAAAAAAACACTACCCTCTGCTATTGGAACCCCAAGTTTGGCGCATTTTTTTTCATTTCATCATGTGCACGCGCGTACAAGTAACAGGGAAAATTTATCCTGTTTTGAAATCATTTCAACATGTTACGTCGAAAACTAGCAGATGCAGAGAGATGACAAGCAGTTGGTATGATAAGGGCTTGAATGACACAGCGTCATGTTTCAGATAGGTTTAATGTTAGCCATTTTGTCATCAGTAGGCTAATGAGACGATATAATGAAACTGGTATTGTTGGGGAAAGGCCACGATCAGGGCGACCGAAGAAGACAAGAGAGAAGATAGACTACTTCGAAGACTTGCTAGGCAACAACGTTTAACACCGCAAACAGGTTGCGTAGTCGATGGAAAGTCCATGTTAGAATAGGAAACAACTTTTAACACCGCAAACAGGTTGCGTAGTCGATGGAAAGTCCATGTTAGAATCAGTAGACGGACAGTAAACAGAAGGCTAAACTGCGGAAGACTTCGAGCACGGAGACTAATAAAGCGACCAGCACTTACACAAAGACATAAATATGCCCGGCGTCAGTAGGCGCGTGACCATATCGGGTGGAATATTCGCTCTTGGAAAAGAATTCATTGGTCCGACGAAAGTCATTTTCTTCTGAAACCAGTTGATGGTAGGATGCGGGTATGGCGTCAGCGCAATGCAGCTTTTGATCCTGCACATGTTCTGGGAACTACAGCTTTTGGTGGTGGCGGAGTGACAGTTTGGGGCTAGTTCTCAAATGACTGTAACTTAGACTTGTATCCATTAGATGGCACACTAACTGCTTTAAAATACAGATCAGATTCTGGATCCCCTTATTGTGCTATTGTGACCCTCCATTTCAGAACATTCAAGAATTGCGTGATACTTTAATTCAGGAGTAGGGGCAATTCCCACAACGTAGACTTCAGAGACTGTCCAGAGCATGAGGAGACGAGTTCAAGAATTGCATCGGAAGCGTGGTGGATACACACGATATTGACTCTTGTAAATAAATGTTTAAAAATGAAAACTGCGTTCTCGTCTAATCTCGTTTCCGTCTCGCGCGACAAGGAAATCGTACTTTTTGAACTGAAGACTTAGCGAGTGTCCAATCCCGTTAGTTATACTAGTCCCAGATTATAGGCAATCAGTGCATCGATTGATGAGACCTGTAATTCTAATGGCTGTAAAGGGGTTATTTTAACATTTAAGTCAACTTAAAATATTTTATTAGTCCACTAAAGGCAATCAATGACTAAGTTCGACCTGACCATTTCGACATTTAGGTCAATCTACAATATTTCATTTGTTTATTTTATGAAGTCAGTGCGTCAGTTTGACCAAACTTGCAATTGAGAGGACTAAAACTTATTTCAACATTCAGCTCAACTTAAAATCTTTCAGTTGTCCATTATAAGCAACCAGTGCCTAGGTTTTCACGCAATCAGTGCTTCGCGTTGATCAGACTTGCAACTGTCATGGCTTTAAGAATAAATTTTGAAACATTACGGTCAATACGTACTAATTAGAAGTATAGGCTATATGTTTATACAAACAGCAATTAATGCCACTCATGAGTCTAAATATTCAGTAATTTTCCACATCTTTCTATCTAGATCTATAGGTTTCTGGCAATTGACAGCTGGAAGCTCACCAGGAAGCATCCTCATTCCTTATTCAATACATATATTTGTCAGTGTTTGTTGACAAGGGCATTATCTTGGTTTAAACGATAGTCTAATTACAGGACACTAATGTAAACAGTTAGTCTCCTCCTCCCATTCCTGGGGTATTCCATTCAAATAACTGCGTGTTCTTAAGCCATCAACTAAGCCTTTTGCATGCAGTGTTCTCGTTTATAGAGTCAGAGAAATTGCTCTACTCAAACCAAAGGTTGCTGACAGAAATAGAGGTGCTTCAAATTTCTAAATAAACATTTTTCATTTATTTAAATTAAAATTCCAGAGAAAACACAAGATAAATTTTCCCCGCATACAATTCGTGTGCGAATCTCCAACTTTATAACAACCCCAGGTTCTGTCTCTATGGGCAGCAAAAACAATAATAAATAGAAAAAGGAAACGAGAATTGTGAAAGATTTGCACCATAAAGCCAGAAAAATCGGTCTTGTGCTAAACATGTACATTGCAACAAAAACGAAATAAGTGATGCTCTATCTTGTTTTAAGACCAATCTGTCCCGAAAACTGGCACCAAATGCAATACAGAAACCTCAGGTATGCCGAGTAGCTCAGAAGAGATATGGTGTTAAATGTCAATCAACTATGGGACAAGGCCATTGCAACACTAACCAGGAACATTTATGAGAATGGATTCAATCATTTAAGAGATTGTTGTTAAATTATTTATAAGATCATACCTCCTATTTCAAAACAAATCTTGATATTTATCATAGCTCATGTTAAATAAGGTGTCAGTACTTAAAAACATTTTAAAGATCTATTAGAAATAGTTAATAATACACACTTATATTGACTTATCTTCTTAACTAGGTCACATGTTGCAAAAAAACAACAAAACGTATCGGACTACTGATTGCTTACGTAATTTTAACAATAATGATCAATTGTCTAAGGAAAGCTATCTTTTCAACTTTTATCCACGTAATGCTAGAAACAGTTTGTACTATAGGTTTTATGGTTTCATTAGATGTGATGAGTTCCCTGTTATAAAAACAAACACTTATTTCATAAGGATCAGTAATTTTAAAACTTAAACAATCTAAAACAGATCAATATAGGAAGCTATATACAGCTACATCATATTAATAATCATTTTTCCTTACAAGGCAGTGGTCAGATATTTTCAGAGGATCATTTCAAGCCTAAGCATCAGATCCACTTGAGATTTGCCAGAATTGTCAAGAAAGGCAATATTTTATTAACTGCGTAAGGAATCTACTAGGCTTAAGTGGTTTTAATTCTGATTTTTACAACGATCATAGTTTACATATTGGGTCTGCCACATGCGCAGATCGAGCAAACGTAGATGATCATATGATAGAAATTTAGAACGTTGGTCTTCAGACTGCTACATTGCAGATATATTAGAGTGTCGCCATTTTCTCTCAAACTTTCGTCACAAAGCGGTCTGAGAAAAATCGAAATATTTATATATGCCATAATGCTAATATATGCATTTGTTTCTTCTTTGCAGATGTAGATTATTGTTTCTTTGTTTAGATTTTTTTATTATTTGTTTTGATCATGACTTTATTGAAGGTGGCTTAATTTAAAATCCGTGGGGCACTCACCTGTTTTTGAACCGTTATGAATTTTATCACTAACATTTCTCAAATTTCATTCATCCCCCAAATATTTTGGGAACATAATTACACAATTTCATTCCAGCGCCAGTGGCAACGCTTATAGATTCTCTGGTCTCATCGTCTGATGGAGACAATCCCTGGTCCGATTCACTGGAGATCCCTTGCAGACCTTGCACACTCCGGTTGCAGATGAAACTATCTATCGTCTCATCTCCTGAGAGAGAAGTTTTGCACCATACCCCCTATTTCAGGCGTATTGTCGGGCAAGTTGGGTTCTTCCTCTGATAAGACTGTAACCTGATACATATTTATTTATTACCAAATTCAAATAACTAAAGGTAAACAAATACAAATGAATAGTATAGCAGAATGTGGTTTACAGTTAACATAATAACAAATCATCTCTTAGTTTACATGATCTATATATACATGTTCCTTAATAACATAATTATTTTAATTATTTGAAGTCATTAAATGAATATTCTTGTACATACACGGGTTTCTTTAGTTAAATTGAAAACTACATTTTAGAACGAAATGTCATTCATCTTCGAGTTCGACATTAGATAACTAAAAGTGCCTAGGAATACCAAAAAAAAATCTACTGGACTCTAGATAAAGATTGTGGCTACATAAACGTATTTCAGCAATTCAAGCTTTGTACACAACATTTAGATAGATAAAATTGTACGCATAAATTATGTACCATATATTGGTAATTAAAACACTTGAGAGTGCTATGTAACAAACGTGAAGTTGTCTGTTAATTTTTGTTTAATTCTAGCCAGAGATAAATCGCGAAATTTTTTCTGGTAACAGAACGATAAAGGGTTTATCGATGCATCACAAAAACCTATGTTATGAAGTTCGTTCCTTATTATAAAATACAAGTTACACGTGTCGCCAAGACAACGCGTAAGATCTTCATATAACATATTATAACAACATTTCAAGATGAAGTTTCTTGTGTTTACAAGTTTGAACCAATATTGAATCATTCTACATTTTCTGTGGAAAATTAGAGAGCATATTCCTCGCTAAAAACCATAACATTATTTGTAGAAGTTGTAAAATGTAGAATATTTTTACAATGTTCAACTATTCTACTAAATAAAAGTCTTGTATGAAAAAGAATCTGAAAAAAATCAGACAATGTTTTTAGAATAAAGGTTGTTTCCTGCATTTCTTGTTTTTTTATATCTTAAATTTTAGTCTATATTTAGATAACCCAGAAATTGTGCTAGATTGTAACAACGAAGGGAGCAAATATACAAGTTTGTTAAAAGTGCAACGAATATACATAAAACCAAACTTGTCTTGTTTTACTTTGTAAACCTCATTGATTTTTGTTGATTTTGATCCGTTTGGTTTTATTATGAATGCAATTTGAGTGTATGACAATGATTTTATATAAATTAATGTTGCGTCAAAATTATAATTAAAAAAGTTTTTCCTACAGTTCAGTCTCGGAACATATTGCTGATCCTTGTTTTATATGCCCTAGGTTAGTGGATGGTGTCATACAGGCATGCAATTCATCTAATTGTCTCGTAACATCACACCGAAAAACATTCGAGACCCGATAACAAAACCCCGAAAATACTTCATCTTCTTGAAAATACTCTTTGCCGCTGGTACACTCCCCTACAAATATAAACGCAGCTGTATGCCCTGAAAGTTGTGGTGATCCCGTAGCTTCAAAACATATCAACGACCCACTGTCTCCTTCTTTTGCAAATTCATTTTTGTTCACAGTTCCTTGTATATAGTGAATACGGTTGTCGAATTTCTCTCCCTTTCTTATACACAATGAACCTTTATAAATGCCTTTGGTTAGATTTGTTTTCGCTCCCCATTTATATACCTTCATATTATTCATTTCACTATCATCAGCTTCAGTAATTGTCCCTTCTACCAATTGGTCATCTGGATTACGTAAACCAAATAGACAACTGCTAATTTTTTCTTCAAACACTTTAATTATTGATAAATCCAATGAACAAGTAATAGACAATGTCTCTTTTTCCGGCGCATACACGCTCTTTCCTACAACAGAAGCACTTTCCGTTGTAAAAGTTTCTTCATCCTTACCAATAACATGTGCACATGTAGTGAAATATATGTTTCCCTCACGGTCACGTAAAAATAATCCAAGTGTTCCGAATCCCCTTTCCGGGTCATTTGTTTGACAAACTTTGCTTCCTTGCTTCAAATGGTAATGTTTAACTTTTGGCGTACCAAACCAGGGCTTAAGACAAATTTCACAGTCAAGTTTAGTAGGTGCAAAAGTCTTCATATACTTTTTGAGAGATTCTTCTTTATTTGTAAATATATATAATTTTCCTTCTCGAAATGATACGGCAGAGACTTCAGTATTTCTAAAAATACAAGGACATTATTGTTAAATTGTACATTTTCATTACAGCTGGTCTAAAGTTTATACATTTAATTAAAATTGTATCAAATCTCTCATTCACAATAAGCAACAAATAGGATCAGCGAATTTACAATCGTTAACTGACCAGCTACAGAGTGAATATTGTTAAAAGTAAGTCAAAGCGAAAAATTGTCAGACATATCACTTATTTATAATCAGTAGATTTTTGTAAAGAGAAATCTCCATTACCCTTCCAAATATTAAATTTATTTTAAGCAAGAAGGAAATGACAACCTACCTTTGCAGTATAACTTCCAGTAAATGACGATCATATACATTTGGTTTTTCCTTATGAATCAACGAATTTAACGTTTCAAGTTTCGCTACATATTCATTTAAATTTTCATCTATTCCATTTTTCTTTGTGTTATTCTTTAATATTGCATGTAGTTTGTCGGAATATGCTTTCAGGTTTTGGATCAAACGGAATTCTAGTAACACCGATATTCTTTTCTGTAAATCGGGCTCATCTTTAAAAAACGTTCTGTGAAAAACAGTATTTACTGAAGACGAATCAAGCAGATCTTGAATCTGCTTACTGACATTCAGGCGCCCATCTCTATTTTCACTGCAGGCTCTTTTTGGGATTGTAAAAATGACCTCATCTAATTTCAGTGCATCAAATTTCAGTAGTGACAGAAGTATTTCGTCCTTTTAATAAAATAATGCAACATGTTAATTTAAGTTGGGTATTTGAGTATTATTTTGGAATTACTTCTTGATTTGGTTTGTACACTTGATTTGCTAAACGTGTACAGTGTATATGATCGAATGTTAATATGTTTTAATTCAAGTCTGTTTACTTAGTTCGTGTTAGTATCTCATGCAATCTATTGAAAAATGAATAGTTTGTTGTATTGATACTTGTTCTTGACAACTGTTAATGCAAATTATGAAATTTCTAGGTACTGTTCCAAATCTAATTAAAACAAAGAAAAATTTGTATGTACATATGTAGAAAAAAGACACATTCACCACGAGACCACAATTTAACAACACACATGCGTTACCTTTTAAGAACCATATACATCGTACAAGTGTCGAAAATTAAGATTTAATGTTTAGACTTTGACGTTATCTCACATTGTGATTGAATGTTTGTAACTATTGCTTAAATAAATTTTTTTTACCTCTTTGGACAGACGACCGTTCTCGTCAAGTTTTAGGGCACAAATGGCTACGAGGAGTTTATTGCTTAACGCATATTTGTTGTAAGTTTGTTCAAAACGTTCTTGTCCTCTAGAAGGCGATGAAACTATCTCCTGTTTTGTTTTTATTGTATATGATTCATCAAAGATCTGTATGTTTTCCGCTGTGCCATCAGTGTTCATCAAAACTACGACAGCCGGGTTAAAGTCTATTGTAAAAAGTTTCTGTTTTACTGCTACTGGAAGTTCTAAACATAAATTGTCTTTCATCCAGGTTCTTATATTTTCTATTCTTTGAAACGCTTTTACTGTGTACTGCGTGGTCTGAAGTAGTATCAAAACTGGCAATTGCCTGGAAACAAATTATATGAATGTATTGCGTAATTTAATTTGCGGTTAATGTAAGTACCATAGTAGAAATCTGCATGCAAAATACAACTTTTAAGAAACAATTATTGCAGCAAAATAGTTGATTAGTTTTAGTAATCTTCTTTAATGTGCAACAAGGAATATTGCAGCTATATTTAGGACGAGAACAAAATAGCAAACAAAAAATCAATGATAGTTGACTGATTGATTGAATATTAGCCTAACATTCAAACACTATATCAGTTATATTTATGACTATTGTATGAAAACAATAAATCAAAATTTTGGCTGCTATTCAAAAGTACGAAGTATTGGGTAGAGACGAGAATTTCGCTTTTTGTTGCGGCTATAAATGAGCCTACTCCTGTTTGAAATTTGCTAAAGGGGTCTTTATCTTGTAAGTAGCGTAGCACTTTACACGTTAGACAATGTGGCACAAGATCAGGCTTTTATATGATAACTTGACAACCTCCAACAAGAGGGAATCTGTAACCGGCCACCTACCGACGCTCTGAACAAATCTGTGGGTCATACACTGGGAAACCCTCCCAGTGTACTCAAGGTAAAATATTGAGAAAAACGAATACAAATTAGAAACAGAATTATTGCAATTATGTGCAAATGCATAGATTACATATTTTTATAGTTCATGTGTACATTTATCTGCATAATATCATCTAATTAAAACTGACCTCAAAATAGGTAAGTCACCCGACAAACACATGTGAACAAAATTTAGTGTATTAGTCGACGCCTTTTTTCCTTTCATGCATTCTGTAATGTATAACATTCTATTTTTAATTACTGAATCAAGATCTGTGTATCCATATTTCAGCACTTGATTCGTATCCAGGTTGTATTCTTTCTTTGTTTCCGAAACAATTCCTTCTGCGTTTATGTAGCAACAATCGATCGTTAAATATTGGTCCGGACTATTCTGTTTCTTTATTAGAATCCCCTTTCGATACAAACCGTCATAAATAAAAGAGATGATATCACCCGGCTCTAATTCATTTGTCGTAGTAAGCTTTCTCCACCATGTACGTGCAGTTAAACCATAAAGTGCTCTGCTAAACTAAAATTTAAACATAAGCTATTGTACATAAACAAGTTAAACAGAAACACTAGCATTACTGTTATACATTTTATTAATTACAACAAATTATTATCGTAGTGTGCACTAACAATATTTGTACAACAGAGAGGGCAATCCATGTCTGCCTCGCTGGGTAGGTCGGTGGGTTAAGCATTAGAAATCCTTCAGGTATAGTCCCAGTGAGCGAAAGGAAAATCAATCGTAATTGGTTAAAATTTGCTTCTGACAGCTGGCAAAATTAGCTACAATATTGTTATATGAAGCGAAAAGTCTGTCAGTGCAAACCAACTTCAAGCTCCCAAAGTGCAGAAAGCCATGTTTTCTGGTATAACTATTGTATTATGGTGTTTTTTTATTTTTCTGAATGATGTGGTTTCAAAATTTAAAGATTTTGTTACTTTTGTCATAATCATATAATTTGTTTATTGCGGAAAATACAGTTACACTAACCTGTGAAATTTTAAAATCTGCATGTGGTTGCCATGATATAAAATCACCAACTGAACCTACGGCTATCTTAGTAATTTCATTTTTGATACTAGTTGCTGGATTTGATGGTTTTGAAACAAATACAACAGATTTTGCAGCCAAAGTGTATGTATCTACAGACACTCGTTTAGATGCTAAAAACTGTTGATAACTGCAGTGAACTATTTCCACACTTATTCGGTTATTCCATTTTGTAGTATTTGATCTATATACTTTCCGAACTATTACGTACTTCAGGTCTGGGGTAAGTAGAATATCACCAGACTTTACAAGCTTTGCATCCTTAATGAGCAAATTCTTCTTTAACATTCTGTGGCAGTAAGGAAACAAGTAATTCCATGTTCGAGTCATTGCTAATTTTCCAAGAATATGTAAAATGTCAAGAAGAATTGAATACTGATTATTGATCAAATATAAATCAGCAATGTACATACATCTATCAGCGATTTCTACTAGAATATTAAGAAATTCAGAGGTAGGTATCTCCTTAGACCACCAATTCAATCCAAATTCATGCGAAGAATTCTGTAGACGTTCCGTTTGAGACGATATGGCAGAGATCTGATAGTGTTCCATGACGTTTTCTTTTAAAATTTACTTTAAATTATATTTTCGGTTTAAAAAGTTATGCATTAATATTTTCCTTGTATTTTAAACCTTTATATAATGCATTTGGCTCGCATCCAACTGATTTTATGTAAGTTTCAATGTCCTGAATAAATACATGTAACATGACACGGAAAATTATGAAATACGTATTTAAATAAACTCAACGCACTTTTTATCTACAATATAATAGTTAAATAAATATTGACAACTACATGTCATATATTAATATATAGAATATTGATTGTGATATTCAAACCCTTTAAGCTGACAAAGGTTGAATATTGGAATTCAGGTGGTCAAAATATTTATTTAGATTCCGCAATTGACAACGCTTCATATGGTGCAGGTATTTTATGCTATTGAGGTCTTAAGATATTTCAGAAATAATTTTGTACTAATTTGAGTGTTGGAGTGAAAACTCTAGATAAAGGTTTTATAAAACGCTAAGAAGATCCTGTAGTACATCTTCCTTAATGTGACACTTAACATGTACCTGTAATTGTTATCTAGTGTAGAAACGTGTTATAAAATCAGATTTAAAATAACTAATAAATTATTTCTTATTTGCTTGATGCCAATAGAATAAGCTTTTTTTCGTGCCCTTTCACCTTTCATGCATTATCAAAACCTAGCTTTCACTCTGTAAGGTTCCACCTATCTTGGATTGCTTAAACACATTTAAACCACGAATTTTCAAATTGAATTTAAGGACAATATTTTAATCACTTATGCAAAATATGTTGTTTGTTTTGTTTCAGGAAAAGGTGTTTTATCTGTGATATTATTATAGATCTGACGACTCAAAATGATGGTAGATTATCCACATCTACACATGATAACAATTAATCCACAGAATATTAAAAAAAACTCTGTCAAGCCTTTTTAGAGAAGATACGTCCACAAGATCTACCGTTGCATTATATTGCTAAAATGGTCGATGTTCCATAACTCCTTCTAATTCTGACGAATCAAAATATTGGTCGAGTATGCACATTTACATATCACAAGACTTAACTCTGTAAAATATCCAAAAATCCAATGATTGGTTTCAGAGAGGATGCTTTGTCCATGATCTACCTGGTTTTTACAAAACGATGGTAGAGTATGCACACTTTCATATCATTTAAATTTAATCCTACCAAATGCTGTAAATTCAGAAATTTTTGCGATGTTTTTATTATTGCGAATAATGCGATCGTTCTGTGATCGCAATAATTAAACCTCGCAATTATACTTTCGTTTAACTATTGACCAAATTACTCAACCTAGCGTGCATACATAAACCATCTGTAAAGCCCTAAATAGACATTTAATTTGAATACGATAATTAATTTTACACAACAAAATTGATTTTTCTTTGATGTAAACAAATAACACGCCGCACCTCAAAATACAAACAAATCACAACAAAAGACACGTGATAAGTGTTTCTGATCTTCAAACGAGATAAATCATTTTAGAAAATGAAATGTGTATTCTGTTTGGTGTAGAGCGATTATTTATTTTTCGAAAAGCTGACAATTGCAATAATAAATGCACGCAATAATTTCCGAATTTACAGTATCAAAAAATATGTCAAGTTTTTTCAGATTCTTGCGTCAACAAGAACTAGCATTGCCTTATACTGCTGAAATGGTCAAAGTACAATAACTCATATAAGATAGTGGTAGTATACGCACATCTACATATCATAAAAATTATTCCTACCAAATTTCAAAGCAATCTGGCAAGCGTTTTAAGAGGAGATGTGTCTACAATATGCACCATTGTATTTTATTGCTGAAATGGTCATAGTCTAGCAAAGCCTACACAATTTGACTAATGTAAAATGACGGTTGAGTATGCACATCTACGCATCATAACGATTAATCATACAAAATAATAAAGCAGATGAGTTGCTTCCATAATATTTATCATAGTATGATATTGCTGAAAAGGTCAACAAAAATCCATAACTTGACGAATAAAAAAATGACAATAAGTGACAGTCTAGGCGAAAATTTAGTAAATATATATTTTGTCCACGCTAACTACTTACTACTGAAGACGCTTGAACCAGAAAAAATTACTACCTATACATAGGTGGGTTATATTTATGGAAGAAACACACACTGAGATTGCGGGTTGGATTCTCACTGCAGGCAGGGTGTACTCGACTCCAATCTTAATTGACAAGGATTGCCAGTTTTCCTACCGCAGGTCGGGGGTTCTCTCCGGGTACTCCGGCTTCCTTCCCCAATAAACACTGGACGCCATGAAATAGCTGAACAATTGCTGAAAGTGGCGTAATGGTCCGGTACAAACACAGCGTTTATTTAGCGCAATCTGTCTTTACAACTAAAACAGGATAAAAAATATTTAAAACAGACTAAATTTTCATCTGTTAGAACCTTTGATTTTTCAATTCTTTATACCACGAAGGTAACAAAAGCTGGGTCTTTTAATTTCACATACGATATATTAATGATGTCCTTTTAATTAACAACCCTTCTTTTGCTGTTCGGTTTCCATTAATATATCTTTAAAAACTGGAAATTAAAGAAACTACAGAAACAGCTTAATTTACATCATTTTTAGACCTACACAAAGGTCAAAAGCACACGAATTTACGACAAACGAGACGATTTTAATTTCAAAATTATAAATTTTCCTCACGTATGCAGCAATTTTCCAGCTTCTCCTACATACGGTGTTAATATTTCTCAACAGACCAGGTATGCAAGAACTTGAAGCAAGTATACTGATTTTGACAAACGTTACTAATTTCTTCGGTATTAACTTATAAACCAAGGTTACAGGAAAAAACGCTTCGTCCGCGCCTTTAATAAGTTTTTCTATAGATTTCACTTCCTTGTCTAAAAATAAGGTTGCAGATAGTTTCCCACATTTTTGAATTCAGTATACAGTGAGCATCGCGTGCTACGACGATTAATGGATACATCTGACTAATGGTATAGGATACCCATACATTTTAATCAACAAGCCAACTCACATAGTGCAGTAAAGTGGAAGGTTAGGCATGTCATAAAACCTGCTTTAACCTACCATTTCGTTTGTAATGCCTTTGCCAAGTCAGGACCATTGCTGTAGTAACTATATTTTTGATTGTTGGTTGAGGATATTGTCAGATTCACTTACTTATTGTATATTTTGTTTTTGACAATATTCTCGGTGTTTGGCTTTGGCATTATGATATTATCTTCATTTAAAACATATGACATGAGGTACAATAGAAAACATAGACTACATTGTTCCATAATGATTACCAAACGAATTTCATTACTCGTCGAAGAGTTTCATATCTTTCAATATCTCTAGCGTTTATCTCAAGAGTTTAGATTAGAAATAATTGACAAAGTAAAATTGATGGATTAGTATGATTGATTGAATGAATGCTAAACTTGTTAGTATCACCTACATTTCTTGTGAAGTTTTTTATCACTGTATAGAATAACTTCTTGAAACAAGTTTTTCACAAGTCCACACTGTCTTATAATTTCTTGAATGAAACATTTCAGTTTAAATAGTATAATATGTTTGCCGTGACTCTTCACGACAAACACGTTACGTGTTGCCAACGGAAATTTCTCTTATTTTATTAGTTATTTTTGCCTATTGGTAGAGTGTAGAAGACTTAACTGTTATATTTAAATGTTTTTTCATGTATTTCTCTGTTGTACTTTGACGCCCAAATCGTGTTCTGGACAAAATTGAATGATATACACATGGAAAAAGTATTGCAAAATTCAATTCTTGTCGATAAGCGAGATTCAATTTTTCATAAAAATGCAGATAAAACACTGTACAAAGAATCAATTTCAATTTTTATAATGCGTGTCACTTTTTTGTGTGGAGAAGACCTCCTTTTAACCCCAATTCACACCAATGAAAGATTTAGACGGAATTGGTATAACCTTTTATTATCTTGGTAATAAAAGTTCGAATACATCTTATTTTTTTGCATTTTAAATATTTTTTGAGTTTGAGCGCCACTGATAGGTATTGAGTAGACGAATCGCACGTCTGGCGTAGTTAATTCTATTAATCTTTGTACCTTTGCTGATATTTAAGTTCTGTTTTGCCAATTGTTGCTGTTTCTGCCATAATATCTCATCTAGTTTTACAATGTCTATATTAACCTTCGTTCTCGCACACGACGACAGATAAAGTCCCAGTTTGCTTAATCGGAATCTAATCAAGACTTCTTGCTTCCCATGGCAATGTTTCCAACGACTCATGACGCAAATATTCCTTTACAACGATGCGTTCTGGCAGTCTCGTCCATTGTGGATGATTGTCAAAATGAGCACTACAAACGTTTCCGAAATGGCATGCTAGTACCTTTGCGGACGCAAATTACCCGGAACAGTTATGCGGGTAAGCTTAATGTCATATGAGACATATCACCTAACCATTACTGAGCTACCAGCAAACAAAAACCGTTATCAACGTCATAGACTCATGAATGGCGCTTAAACCCTAAAACATTCAAAGTCAATATGATAAAGATGTTTTCAAGCTTTTTATCGTCAGGTTTCAAAAACGTTATATATCCTGGTAGATATTAACAGTACTATCTAAGTATAACGGCAATCAAACATTTAAACATATTTTGTGTACTCGTGATTAAGTATTGCAATGTTTGCGTTATAGGTTGACTTTATTTACTGCAGTTGTATACCTTTTAAGAATATGAATTAAGAACGTATTGGTTTTAAAATATGTCAGACCTATAAAACTAGTTTTTTCCATCTGCACTAGATGCTTGGAACAAATTGGATCCTGATGTACAAAACTTGCCATCTATCTCTATGTTCAGGAACAAGTTAAGTTCTGATCTGGTGAGTCCCCCTGCGCACTACTTGAATGGTCCAAGACATTTCAATATAATATACTGTTGTGTTCGTAATGAAGTTAATAATTTAAACCATCACTTATATCAATCTCACTTATCTGAAAGTTCTAAATGTGACTGTGGTTGTAACATTGAAGATAACGCCTACTTCTTTCTTCGATGTCTTTTATATGAGCGTCAACGAGCTTACTATCTAGATAAACTTTTAAAATTTAACCCTCATATAGATGTTGATACACTTAAAATCTCTATCCAAATGACAACATAGAAATTGCACCAGCAGTACTTGAATTTATCAAAGATACAAAAATATTTCACTAGTTTTCCAATTTCAAATCTTCAACTTCTAAATCTCCATTCCTGGTTTACAACCATTGTCCATATTTGTACTGTTTTTTCATTTCTTCATTTTTCCATTACTATAGCAATACTATTCCAAATCTTTTTATTTAATTATTTCATCCAATAAATAACACGCTATTTAAGTACTGCTTTTAATAAAAAACACTACCATTATTCGATCTCCATAATTGTATTGATCAGCTAAATTTTTATATATTGTAACCAGAATCACCCATACAATTTATTCTCCCAAGAATTTATGAGATAAACTTCTTATGTTTATATTATAGTGCTATTGATGATTAATTATAAGTGTATATATGTTATTGTGCATGCCTTGTTATCACAATCAGTTTATAGGAGAGGATCCTAATAGGCTTTGCCTGTTATCCAATCCTTTTGTTTACTCAATAAAATTATTTAATATATAATAATATAACCATCGTGGTGCTTTTTAGACATGCCAGCCTTTAATTAAATTTGTTAAAATATACTTTTATTCAGCAATCGTTCTATTAAATCAGTTTACATGCATTGAACGTATATTTTTGTGATCTACTGTCAGTGACAGTATACTGTCTCCTCGTATCCTAAGCCTAAAGGACACAAGGAAAAAACGTCATCACCTTGACGTCACAATGTAAGTATCATCGTTTTAAGTTCAAAGAACTCTTGTGTATTTGGATTCTTTGCATTTTATTGCCATGTTAGTTCTGTGAATGCATTATACACGCGCAATTTTTTGGAAATGATATCAAGACACTAAACTGTAATACATTCACAAATACAAATTGCAATTTGTAGAGGTTTGATAAGGTTAGAATTATCGCATTTTAAAATATAGAAAATTCACAATTGTGTAACTACTTGGTAAACGTGGCACAATAGATTGCAATAATGATATTGGTGTTTTGACTTGACATAAATATAATATAAATTTTAGTATAAAACCGGAAATATGCTTGGAACAGGATACCCCAACGTACAATCAGGTCACTAAACCTAAGGTAATTGTGCCCGTTCATGTTAATAAGCCTCAACCTTATATTATTTTGAGCCAGAGCCTCTCAGTTTTCCCATTTATAAGAATCAGCCGTATATTGTTTATGACAAGGTAATACACATATATAAATAATTGTATACACATGTATGACAAATGTTAATATAGCTTTTACAAGGTATAATTGTCCTTCTGCATATGTTCATTTGCATTTTATATTGTTCCTTATAGATGTAGTGTAGTTGGCTGGATTTTCTTGCACACGGAATATTGAAATGTCCCCATTTATGCACATTTTGACTATAACCTGACTATTCATTTGTGTGCTTTGCTCATTCTCTTTGTCTGAATAAAATGATTTAAAGCTTAAATTCGATATCAATAGGTTATTGCTGTCGGTGTATTTATATATTCCAATATATAGCTAAAATACTGTCTGTTGCCTACAACAGAAAATTTAATCTAATAATTTTGTTTCTGTAAACACGCTTCAGACAAATGTGGAAAAGTAAACAATATAAAGCTGCACCTTAAAGATAAAGGCCTCATAAACATCATAAACATTTTGATATAGCAGTAACAAAAACCCGCTATGATCAATATTAAAACATGGAATTACATTGATATGGTCCTGATATTTAATGGAATAACAATCCTATAGGAACTTGTAACATAGACATTGCCAAAATACATAGAGTTTATTTAAACAAACAGAGACCATCTGCATGTAGAAACACTTTAAGAAAAAATCCTTTGATTTAAGAAAGAAACATAAAGTTTACAAAGTAACTAAAGATTGAAACGACTTTATTGTTATGATATTTTTATATATATGTATACATGTTTCAAGCGATGAAGACATTTTCGGAGTTTAAAATAATGAACAGACTAGGTTAGAGAGTCTATTTTTATAGTTGTTCTCTTTTCTGTTTTCCAATGTAAATAATACATTTCCATAAATGACGTGCGTATCAAAATGCAACCCGACAAAAGATGTCATTAAATGATTGACTAACAGGCTTATTCATTTAAGATTTCAATGATTTTTTAATTGTTTAAAGGTAGGATTTGCTATTAATCTTTTGTGGTAAGAATTATAGAATTTTTAATATAGATAAGCTATTGACTTTATAAAAGATTCTAAATCCAATAAGTTGTTATGTTTACTGTATTAATTATTATCCTAAATTCCTTGAACATGCAAGTGTACAGCTGGAAAATTTGTTCATATTTCTCGTACTTCTCGTCGGCGGCCATTTTTCGACAAATGCAAACTGCTTTCTCCGTTTGGTCGAGTTTATGCTACTCTTGTACACCAAATAGGTCTGGGACACTACTGGGAGGGTTTCCCATTGCTTGACCCATAAAGCAGCCCAGCGCGTCCCTGGGTCGCGTATAAGAGAAACCTTGTCGTTGGGAAGGGGGGTTGTTAGGTCATAATACGGAAAGCCTGGCCGCGGACCGTAGTTTGTAGCGTGTGTGGAGAGTGCCACGTCCCTTTCACGATAAAGATCCTTTTTGTAGATTTCGAAAAAGAGTAGGCTTTTAAGTAGCCACTTTAAAGGCCCTATAAAAAATCCATACTTTTTCAGTGGTAGTCTAAATTGTGTTCCCCTTTTCCGTTGATTAATTGTTTGTTAAGTTGTCTCGTCCTGAAAATAGCTGAAAAAGTGCTCCATTTTAAAAGGGGAAAACAAGAAGCAACAATTATTGTTAAACGATATTTAAGCGTGTGATAATAGCTCTTTTTAATTAGGGCGATATTTCATATTTAATTTTCACATTGTTTTAAACGGTATTCTAATCTAGCATAATTGTATTGTTGTTTCTTTGAAAAACGTTTGGGCACTGTCGTTTGCGTTCGACGCTGGAAAAGTCGGAAAAGTTTCACGAATACAACTGAACGTTGTGAAAACATACAAATTCTTGTAAACAATTAAATTTTTTTTTGAAACAAACAAGGCTGACTTGCAGTGTAACATTTCATAACAAAATTATAGGATGATTTATGCGATGTAAATCACAGAGGCATTATAAAATATATAAACGTCTAATGTGGAATTTTTTAATTGGATTTTCGCAATAAATAGATACAAAAATACAAGCAAACAACAGGACTTAATGAAGGTGTAATGTTTATGATAACTTATCTTTTGAACGGCAATCAGTGAACCACTCTTCATCTTTTTTCAGACAATCACAATCATGGCAAAAGGGCAACCATTTCACTAAAGTTGACCATAATCAAACAAGTATAAAGTACTAATGAAACCTAATAATGACAGCATGATTGAATAAAAATGAATGTATGATGTTATACAGCAAAAAGAGGAGTCATATTGCTGTTTAACGACTGGTCGTTTGTGGTGCCCAACAGAATGCAGTTTTTACAGTTCTTTTATACGAAAGTTAATAGACATGAATTCATTTTAGCCAACGAATGACGGCGGTGTTCTTAACACGAAAAGAAAGGTGGGTTACGTTCCAAAATCAGAATGTCCTTTTTTCTTTTCAGATTGTGAACTTTATTATTGTAAGTTACATTGTGCCCTTAGATATTTTATAAGATAAAATTTAAATACACAGAATATCAATAAAATCTTAATCTTCCTTACTGATAAACATTTTACATAGTATGGATGCCTAGTAATCCAGCGTTGAAAATACTTCAAGGTTATCAGTAACTAACAACACTGTAGAGCCCCACATAAAATCAGTAATTTTACGATGAACAAACGCATTGTTGTTGGCAAAGGTGTACTGCAGTGACAACATGAATGCGACAAATGTCTTCTTCTGGTTCTTTTTGTTTTGTGGTGCCATTAAAGGATATTTTGGGGACGTTCATGGAAATCCTGATATACCAGACTCTGAACTTCCTTACTATATAGCAGATGTTTTAGAAAAAAATCCTCATTTTGCCAGACAGATATATAATATAATTGTAGCTTTTTGTGGAACTAACAATCTTAATTTTACATTTGGACAAAATATTAAAAAATCATCTATACAGTTTTTTCTTGGATGAGTTACCTTCTTTTGCAAGGAATGCTGCTTTTATGAACACTGTTTCATTTTTGTTAAATGAAATTGCTGTGCATTACAATGCAAGTAGCGGACAAGAGTTGTTTAATGAAACCACTAACAATAATGTTATACTGGACGCAATCATAAAAGCATCAACATTTATCAATTTAAAATATATTGTTAATACCACAAAGCCATTATTTGACAATTTATACCATAGAAATCCTTCAGATTCGTTAAATTTATACATCTATATTAATTGCGCAATCGACCTCTATGTGGAATTGAAAAGCGGAAATCCAGACCTACTTGATACAGCTATCTCATTTTATCAAACAATTCTAAGAAATATAAATATCTCGGACATAATACATTTTGATCAGAAATTGATATATTTGGCACTTAAATTGGAAGAAGGGATAATTGCTTTCTTCGCTTCTGATGACTTTGTCAATGAGAGGTTTAACGGAAGAAAAGAACAGTTGTTATATTGTAAAAGTAAGTTTTTTTAAAAATGTTTCATTATACAAGACAACACGATATAGTTTTTTACACTGGTATGCATGCACTAAGAAATGCTTTCTTGTTCACCCTTCGTTTTAATTACTACACTATTACCAGAGGCTTTTAAGAGCCTGTAGCTACAATAATGTAGCTCCTTTTTTCATGGACGGATAAAAAAGGAGCTACATTATTGTAGCTAAAGAGGCTGTATAGCTCACCTGATTTTATAGGCAATGAAGATGGCATTTCCCTGATGTTAAACTAAGTCCTGTAATTTTCAATAAACTTTAAAGAGGACAATCCAAACAATATTGCTAGAAAGTTTTGTTTCCATTGGTTAACTGGTTTTATAGAGAAGATTTTTTTTTTAATTTGCCCATAGGGTCCTATGTTAAACTAAGTCCTGCGGTGGTGGCCATTTTGAATTTTCTATTGGCAATAAAAAAACAAACTTTAAAGAAGACCATCCAACAATATTGTCAGTAAGTTTTGTTTCAATTGGTTAATCAGTTTCAGAAAAGAAACCTTTTAAACTTGTTCTGATACGGTCCACTGTTAGATTGGCATAAAAAACACAAACTTTATAAAGAACCATCTAAAATAATATTGGTAGTAAGTTTTGTTTCCATTGGTTAATCGGTTTCAGAAAAGAAGCCTTTTTTTAAAACTTTTTCCCCATAGGGTCCAATGTTAAACAAAGTCCTGCGGTGGTGGCCATTTTGAATTTCCTATTGGGATTAAAAACACAAACTTTATAGAGGACAATCCAAACAATATTGCTAGTAAGTTTTGTTTCCATTGGTTAACCGGTTTCAGAGAAGAAGCCTTTAAAACTTTTTCCCCATTGGGTCCAATGTTAAAATAAATCCGTGTTGGCGGCCATTTTGAATTTCCAATTGTCATAAAAAACACAAACTTTATAGAGGACCATCCAAACAATATTGCTAGTAAGTTTTTGTTTCCATTGGTTAACCGGTTTCAGAGAGGAAGCCCTTTTTAACTTTTTTCCCACGGGGTCCAATGTTAAACTAAGTCTTGCTGTGGCGGCCATATTGGTTTTCCAATCCAAATAAAAAAAATACTTTGTAAAGGTCCATCCAATGAATATTATGGCTAAGTTTGGTTTCATTCGGCCAAGTGGTTTCAGAGAAGAAGATTAAAATGTAAAAAGTTTACGACGACGACGCCGACGGACGCAAAGTGATAACAATAGCTCACATGATCCTTTCGGTCAGGTGAGCTAAAAATGAGGTGTAAAGCATACAGATGCAGGTTGTATGTTGCGTGCGGAAATTAAGATCCGGCTAGAAACAAATATTTCCAAATAGTTTAGCCATAATCATTTCATTGTCCCATCATAAATGCTATCCATTTTAATCTTTTCTTAAAAAACAAATAACATATAAATCAAACGCAGTGGATAGCAAAAATACAACATGATAGGCACGCCAGAAAAGCAGGATCGAAGCCATTCTGTTAGTTACTGGACATATATATTTGTCAACACAAGCTCAAATTTCCGTATAATTGACAAATTAGCCTTAGTTTGACAAAAAACTTTCATCCAAACTCCTTACCAAAATAACAGCCGACAGGTCATACAAGAAGCCAAACGTTACTATGAATAAAAACCCGTTAAATTGTTTTTCCGACCGAAGACTATGCGGCTATATAGGTTTGCAAGAATTTTAAGACACGCTTAACGTTTGCTTTTAAATAAAAATCCTTTCTAATATGCACAAGGCAGCGACATGCAATTCTATTTTCTGCTGGATACAAGTAGTATTGACATTGATACTTTAGTGATCAATGTGTGCTACTTTTAATCTTTCAGTTAATGGTGAAAATCTTATCTTATCACTTCCGTTCCTTTATCATGCCTAAACATCCATTTTCAAATTGTTACAAAGTTTTGTCTCGTTTAAGTAAGAAAATTTACTACTTATTGTAGTTGAAGATTTACTTAAAGAATTGGCTGGTGATTCAACTGAATGGTTAGAAGTTAATCAGGTGCCAAGACTGTTTTGCAAAAGTAAGATAATATTGATTTTTGGTACGTACACTCTAATTAGAAAAGAAGTTAATACAAATTTAATATAGTACATGTCTTTTGGAAATATTTAATGTTTTGATGTTTTGATTATGAGATATTACTCAGTAAAATTATAATTTTAGAACACATAATTATCAGTGACACGTCTTTAATGCAATGATTTTATGTAAACAATGGAATGCTTTAATTAATTTTATTTACTAAACTGATTCTAATAATTTCGACAGACTGTATAGCCAATACAAAAATTTAGTAACATAAATAATCATATTCTAAATATAGTTGGACACTTTTTACCAGCTTTGTTGAACTGTGTGCTTAGTTGTGCTAGTTTGCTAATAATTAAATGATGCCATTGTGCTAGTCAGTAAGCTTAACATATAATTAGATGAGTAGAACATACCATTTGATTTATGATTACAAAGATTTGCATAAAGTAAAAAAGATATAATTTTGTTTCTTTTCGTTTACACTTCTGCAATATTATTTACAATTTGCAAACAATCATTACGTTGGATGTAAATGTTTTATATCGTTTCAGATGCACACGACGTAAATGAACAAATCGTATCAGTATGAGTTATTGTGTGCAATGCTGGTACATGTATATCCAATATTTAAATTTGTTACTACAAAACTTCTTTACAAACAACCCATAAGTGCATTAGGAGGCTGCATTGTTACTTGATATTTAAATTTTTCTGAATTATTGATTGTTTGAATTTTTGCTTAATGTCCAGCTAAATTCAAAACAAGGGAAAGTTAATATACAAACAAATGGATGGGGCAACGTAAACAAAATTGTGACGGCCATTGGAAAAGTATTGAGTAATTGTAGTTAAAAAGGGGCTGTAATTTAGGCTACATTTCAAAATCTACAAAAGGGGTCTTTATTGTACAAAAAACGTAGCAATCTCAAAACACGTCACCCACTATTGTCCGCCGCCAGGCTTTCCGTATTATGACATGACAACTCCAAACAATAGCTTTTTCTCTCTATGCAACCTCATAAAGACATTGCTAGCTCGTTGGATCGAGCATTGTGAACCCTCCCAGTATTGTCCTAGCTTAGTTATACTGCAAAACATAACAAATTCAATTGAGAATATCGGATGGAACAACGGATACTGTCCCTAAAAAGGTGCGGCCAGTCGGTTAAGGAAATGCATTAGATATTTTGTAGCCTTAAATGCATGTGTTTCTCTAGTAGGGATACACAGAGGACTTTAACGCGCTGGAGTGTGGTGTGTAACTCTAGGCAGCACTTCACCCAATACGGCCTAATGCCATTTTATAACCTTACAACTTCATATACAAAGCAATCTTTTTCCCGTTAAACGTGAACAAGCTGGAAAGTAGATAGTGTCTCCGTTTATATTTATTTCTTAATCATCTGGCTTTTATATGAATCAAAGTGGGTTATGCCAGTCTAGAAAATATTCAAATGTTTAAAAATATTCCTTATTTTAAAGTTGTAATTTTATGGCATATATTTGCAGCCAATTTCATACAAACAATCTTATAATTGTATTTATGTGTTAAAAGCACTGAACACACAAGTAATATATTTTTATCATGTTACATATAAATCACTGTCGTAAATAGTGATTACTTGTTATAAAACAACAGATTTTTTAATCAAGTGGTGTTCCTTTTTTCAAGGTAAACAAAACGTGGTAAAAGTCTGTCCCAATTAAATGCTTAAATTTAGCATGTACATTCAAAGTTGATTGCAAGGAGAAACTTTGTTGTATTTCAGATCTTGGGGAAAGATTATCACGAGTGGTCCGCTGAAAGGTAAATATTTTTTCTAATGTATTCTTCGATTGCCTTGCTGCTGATTTAAGTCATATTTTCGCCATCTATTATTCAAATTGTCAACAATGTTATTTGTTTCGATGTGCATCAGTGTATAACACCTAGAAAGCATATATGGAGATAACCTGAGATTACCAAAAGACCAACTTTTATGTATTTATTGCATCTGCTGACATCACGCAAGTCGCGTCGTAGATAGACAGATTATTCAAAATAGCTTCATATAAAAAGTATTTTCATGCAACATCAAATAAAAATAGTAAACGATTCTCGATTCCAAAATATTTCTTGTTTAGAATTGTGATTGTTTGTTTGTTTGAATAGTGTTTAACGTGACGTTCGGGCAAGAGGCCGGAGTACCCGGAGTAAACTGACATTCGGTTGGAAAACTGGCAATCCTTGTTAATTAAAATTGGAGTCCAGCGAATCCTTTCCGCGGGAGACTCGAACCCGCAACCTCATTGTGGACAGACTACGTGATCAATAGCAGACGAACTGCCTTAACAAATCGGCTACCGAGGCCCCTTTAGAATTTCGACTATGTTTGAATTTGTTTTAAATTTGTCAACATTGGATTATATCATGTATCCGTCTATTAAGAGAGTATTTAGCACCTAATACAAATAAAAATAAATTTTGACTTCCGTAACTAAAGTTAATCAAAAGGATACTATAGCCAGTGTTGATATGTCAAAGTATTAACAATAAAGACAATGGCAACAAACTTTTACCAATAGTTGTTGCACTAAAACTATTTTAAAGTTGCCTTATATGCTTTTATGCTCATCATTTACTAATATTCATGCCTTTTTACTTTACAGAAGTGAGAAAAGGATATAACTTTTTATAAAGAGTCATGAAGAAGCCAATCAAAACATAGTAATATGATTATTTTTAATGACAGATGCCAAGTGAATAATGGATAATAAAAACCCACTAAATATGTGTTTTAAGGAGTCTATGTAGAGACAGGTGTTTCAAGATTCTGTTTTCGTTAAGTGTTGGAATCACGGTTTTAACTCTGTTAGTAAAATACAAAGGATGTTGCCAAACTTTGAGCAAACATAGAGTAATTAAACGTACTTAAATACGTATAAATATGTATATTGATAACAATTATGACAATGACAGTGTAATGTCATGTTCTCTAACAATCAAATAAAACCCTTTTGTATTTATTTTGTAATTTGTCACAACAACAAGTTGTGTGGAATCAATCATAAACAGAGATTTATATCTCAGAAATCACTTTTTTAGATGTAAAAGTAAATGTTATAGTTGCGTTTGTCACTGAAAAATTTACTTTCCTGTCGACTACAATTCTTTAAAAGTTGGTGATGTCTTGTAACACTGAGTTAACACTTAATATAACATATAACAAAATCAACATGTTAGCTACTATTTGGTTGATCAAAATGATTACATGTTGTACCAGCTGGCTGCTATGCTGGTTTGACAATGTATTGACATAAAATTGCTAACATGCTGCCATATCTGCATCCTGTTACACGACTCCACCTTGTTGATTTGCAAGGAGAATAGCGTATTCTCCATTAACAAGGACCGCCGCATCCCTGCCGCCGTACCAAAATGTACACCAGACATTTTGGTGCGCATGCCAGGAGACGTTACATCTCCCTAGAGCAAATGTATCCGAGAACCCTTAAACTCGGAGTTCGATACAGCATACATAGTACATGTACACTATAACGACTTAACTTAGTTATACATATATGGCCAAAACACATATGGGTTTCAATACACTTTAAATAAACATATTTAGATAAATGCAGCTCTAGGTTAATTCAGCTTTATCTAGGGTGATATGTTTTTCAACGGTTTCCCTATTTACCGACAAGAACCGTCAAGATCCGACAAAAAGTTTAATTACCGACAAGAAACACATTTTTACCGACCAGAAGCAGTTTTTCACCGACAAGAAAGATTATATGTTGTAAATATAATGACAAGAAATTAAAAAATGATTTTTGTTATTAATTGTGTATTTTTTTGTCCTTGCTTTGGGGTGCATGCAGTGTAGAATATTTCAGAAATCACAATTTTTTAAATGTAAAAGTAAATGTTATAATTGCGTTTGTCACCAAAAAATCACTTTCCTGACGACTACAATACTTTAACAGTTGGTAATGTCTTTTAAAACTGAGTTAAAACTTAATAATATGTAATTATATGTCTCTGGTTAAAATGTACGTGTCTATGTAAGCAGAGAATGTTAAATGTTGGATGCATCTACACCCTAATGTTGTAGTTTTCTAATTCCAAGTGATGTAAATTACCGAAAAAAACCTTATCAACCAGTGTTTTCTAGGTATCGATTACAAGGTCGGTCAACACTTTGTTTGCCACTTGGCAGAAAATGAAGTTATATATACTAAATTTTGGGACAATACTTTACCTAGAAATGGAGTGACAAATTATACAGTGATAGTTTTAGCTATAATCTGTAAGGTTTTATTAATATAACTGTATTTACTATATTAACTCAAGCCTGGAAAAAAATTGATTGCAGAAAAAATTGCCAAGTTGGATTTTATTAATTTCTCCACTTTTCCATCTGGTGTTAAATGATATAGCTACCAATGTATTCTTAACGTCGATTTGTGTGTTTTCCCAGTACGATTAAGGTATCCAACACATAATTGAAGTCACCGTTTCATTTTATTGTTCGACTAAAAAATACAGCGTTATTCAATCAATGTATTGCCAATTAATGATACAAATTAAATATTTTGAGTCAATGTGTAAATTTCTGAGCAAAAACAGTTAGTTGCTCAAATAGTATTTCTGATGTTTGTTGGAAATTACCGAGGTGTGCTCCATTGAAATACAATGGACATCCGGGACCTCAAATATGATATGGTCCGGATACCTTAAACATTTGTCAGGTACAGTAGCAGGAATTTACCATGTAACGACAGCACTAACAAATCATAGACAAAAATGCAGACTCAATTTTTATTGCTTGCTTCAATTCATATTTTTTACAGCTAGCAATGATTTCATTATTTCAAACCATTAATTTTTTATGTTACAAATAACAAACAAATATGAAATTATCAAGCATATTCTACAATGCTGTACAATATCACTGTCTTAAAACATGTGTAAAATATTCACTGTACCATGCTTTTGAGGTAAACCTACCAGACTGTCATGCAATTTGTATCAGTGACCTATATACTATGTATTGTAAACTTGTTTTCGCTTTGAATATAGCTGAAAAACTGCACGCTACACAATCCAATCAATCAATTATTAGAACATGCATGGTTACGGAGGAACTGCTCTAACTCAAGAACTTTAATGAACGACTGGATATAAATTGAAGTCGAGGACAGGGGACTGACTTACTAGTACTTATCATAAGCATCCACTGGACCAAAATTGAAGAACGCATTTAAGCTTTATAAGATATAAAACAAAATGGTAAGTATTGTGCTGCCAATGACGCCAACAGCACATATATTATTTTCACCTAGACAAGACAAAAAATTAATAACCTTATTGTTATTGCAATGGACAACAAATTTAATGATAACAAAAATGTGTCTAGACTTGAGCATATTGGTAAACAATTTGATACCAAAAAGCTGAACTGACGTCAGATTTATATAGGGTTAGACTATTTTTAATTTTTTAGTAACTATTACATGCACTTTAAACTAACTTTCGGCTACAATTGATTAACTAATGAATATTTAGTGCGTGCTAACTGTGTGTAATTATGTATAGAGTGAAGACAACCAGGATGTATTTTCATTTTTGGCTGTATTTAACACACATATGTTAATTATTTAATGATGAAACTGATGTATTTTACACATTAATATAAAGAAATAAACAATTTAAATGCAATTTCTATCAAAATGGTACAGTAAACTCCTAGATTTTAAAGAAAAAAAAGCAACGTTGTGGCTATTGTTGCCCCATTAAAACTATTTAACACTTCTTCCAAACAACAGCCAAGACAAATATGGATAACATAAAAAACCTTCTTCTTACAATACCATAAACCGCAATAAAAAGCAATTTCTTTTACAAGCCCGATAACTGCAGTGTTTCTTCCATCAAATCAATTCCATCAATTGTTCCACACAGAATAAGGAAAACTATTGTACACACATCAATATATCCATAATAATTCATAAGACACGAAGATTGATGCATTGTATTTTTTGTTATGTTTAGGCAACATATATAATCGCACGACGAAACGAAAGGACAAATTTAAAAAATATATAAAAAGCAAAAAACTAAATGCAAAATGAAAATATTTGCAACTTGCATTGAGAAATTAAAAAACAAATCAAGATATTTTTTGGGGTATTTTAATCTTGTAATAATGAAGCGAGGAGAAAATACACGTTAAAAATGTATCCAAAAATGTATAGTAATGTTGTAAATCTGTAGTACACCACCAGTCACAATTTTCAAGATTTTAATACCTGAACGAAACCTCCACCATAATATTCAGTCAATGCCATTCTACTAGTGCTTCAATTGCATATGCTTGTAAAATGTCGTTAGTTATCAATTACAATTGTAGAATCAATGGTTTTATAACGTTGTTTGTTATACAAAAACATGTCTAAATTACAATTGCAATTCTAATTTGATTTTCTGACATTAACAGTGAACAATGATCAGTTTAGATATTGTCAACCGTGAAATAGTGACAGGCAAACGTAAGTCATCAATTCGGAGATCGTACATAATGCTTCCATGTCAATAGTATACTACAGGCAGACACACCTTATTGTCTTCCGGAATTCATCAATGCGTAATACGTAGACAAGTGGATCTAACAGAAGATTAAACAATATAATGCCAGATGTGATATGCAATGCATTTACTGGCACGAATCCGGGACTAATCACGTATACTAACTGAGTAATGACACCAGGTAAAACAGTCAGTGTCGTTATAATAATAATGATTCCTAAAGTCAAAACTGTCTTTTTGAAACGCCTTATACGACTTATTGAACCGCTGTTACGATCACATGGCAGTGGCATGGACATTCCCGTACGTTGAAGTGACGTTGTAGCGTTTTCGGTCTTGTATGATTCTTGTAGGTCATTTGTGAGACATGTCCGAAGTTTTACCGAGTTGTCGTCATTAAGTGCTGTAAAATGGTCGACGTCTGATTTTTTCTTGTATCGGACTAATTTACAATTCCTGTTTTCAAACGGTAACAATCTTAAATTAGAAGGTCCCACACTAGATGATGGTATTTGTATCATAGGTATCTCGGACATTTTTGGATGGTGAGGCTCAGGTTTGTTAATGTGGATTTCTTTTGTAGCTATTCGGCATTCTCGTGTGTTATCAATAGTTGTAGGATTTGCACGTACAAGTAAGATTGGACATACTTCTTTAAATCGTATATACAGGCGAGCTATTACAATGGTATATAACGTAGCGATACTCAAGAATAGAATTAACTGCAAAGATGCGAAGTATGCGAAGAATATCCATTCATTTTCCTCGAAGATATCAGATGCGGAACAGTAATTAGACTCAGCATTTCCATAAAAAATATAAATGCATGCGATGTAGAATGAAGCACATATTACGGACAACACAAATGCAAAGAAAAAGATTTTAGTGAATTTTATGTTTCGATTAAAAGTAAACGTCGCAAACAATCTTTCCAGACAAATAAATACTATTTGTATCATCGAAACTGTTACAGAAGACGTTGTTATTAGATGCGCGCTAAAACATACGTATGAAGGCATTTTTTCCCCATATCTGCTCATCATTGAACTTATTGTTAGTACAATTAACAACACACTTGATATAATGTCTGTAATACTAAGACATACTGTCAACACTGTGAACCTATTTTCACGTATTTTCTTTGACCGCATGAGGACGACGAGTGAAAGGGAATTTAGAATAAAAGTCATTACTGACAAAGGCAAGATAAAGTACTCAGCAGTGGAAACAAACGTGACACTGAATGTTGAATTATGTTTAGTCATCTTGTTGTTTTTTTTTTTTTAAATCAAAAGTTTGTTAAAAAGACATCACCGACCTTTGTAGCATAGAAAGAAAACTTTGATTTTTAATCGATTTAAAAGTTAATCATGCTTGTGTGGTTGCATTCACAATTATGTAAAATCACCTCTGTTCATTGTGTGTCTTAATCCGCGCAAAATAATACGTGTAAAATGTATCAAAAGACGCATACAAATAGCACTGGAAATCTGTGTATTAATTTTGTTAACGACTAGATTTGTTTTTACACATAGTGTTGAAGCGATCTGTGCTCGGACTACTTTTAATCTATAACAGGTAAGTATCAAATGGTAGTAAACTTAGGTTTCGTAATATAATCTATTCTTCTCTTATGTTTCTGCGTAACAAATGTGCCTGCAAAATAAAAAGGAAATACAAGAAATACAAATGTGTTCTCATTGATGTTTAGGCATCATTGTGATGTTAAACTTTGTAATCACATAATATGTGATTTTCTGCAAGTACATAGTGACATCATGTGGTAAAACTTTAAAAAGGCTCCGAAGTAAAACGTATAAATCAATTTTGGTTTGTTTCTTTGAACGGCGTTTAGCGCCAATTTCATTAATTGTTTAGCTATATCATGGTATCCTCTATTTAATTAGATGGAGGAAGCCGGAAAACCAGTCGAAAACCCCCGACCACAGTAGTACGACTGGCAATCAACAACATCACATAGAAACTGATGACAAAATGTTACAAATAAATACATATCTCACGGAAAAGTACATTATTCCATATGTACAAGACTATAGATGGAACAAGTATAAGATGATTATTTTTATAATTTGCCTAACCTGCATGACAGTAAATTACACTGAGGCATGTATGCAGTTGCCTTTAATTGTGGAAAAGAAAATGAAATATAGAACAATAAAGAAAGTACATGTAGAATACAGAAATAGCGGTTCAAACTTAAACACGTTCATCAGTGACACGAATGACTGGATATGGATAATTTTTGTTCTATTCTTTACATCTAATTTTTGATATTCATAAAAAATTACATGAAAGATAATGAACCTGTTTTCGAAGCTACATGTAGCTGTACATACAGCCATACGATAATGTAGATCTTACTACTGGAGTTAATTATTTATTGTTGAAAATTAGTTTTATGTTTAGTTCAATTTCTTATTGATTATTATCATATCTGAGTACGAGGTTTTGTTTGTTTTAGCAAATGTTTTTAATATTTTGATATCACTCTGAATAGTAATAAAGCTCTAAAACGACGAAATGGCAGGATGAAATAGTATAATTTTGCAGCATATGGGGTCGACTAGGTCCCCAGACCATTGCACTATTTACTGCCTCTTATTAAGTCAATACTAATATACAGCTTAGAGAAATTCGGTTGTTCTACATGCACATATACCTAGTTTCTTTCCATAGTGAAATGACTATTTTATTTGAACTTATCGTTAAAATGGATAAACTGAATGTTTTTTTGAAAATAAAAACATCTTGATTAATTGATTGATTGATTGGCAAGTGCATCTATAGTCAGGAAGTGAAAAATATAATATTTATTAAGTTAAACTAACAACCAAGCGTGAATGCATTAAACACGGAAATAGGTACAGACTATTTGTTTTAAATATAACTGAATTACAAGGTGGTAATTACATCCATTTGTTTTTTACGCTTTTCCAGTTGTAAATACGTTCAAAAGAATAGAAAGAATAAAACATTTTCGAATTTTTGACCAAGTTAAAAAAGGCATATGAAACATGCTTCAAGATATATTGACTGTTGCATAGCAATTATCCAGGTCCGGGAGCGTTGTTTAAAATAATGATATGTATCGTCTTCTTGTCTCCAAGAACAAAGTGCATTAAATCAATTTTCTCTTTATGACCTTTAAATATCTTTTGACAAGCAGCAACGGGGTCTCATCTAACTTACTAGGAGCTTCAAGATTCTGTATAAAATACAAGATATATAATCACTTCAAGATCACCAACAAGAATATCGTAATTCCATCGAATGTTGCCTTGGAATTCCACATGTCAGGGAATCAAGATAAATGTAACTTCGTTGCAAAAGATGAAAAATATTTATAAACTGTTATTATCTCTTACGATTGGGTCTAAGAGTTTTTGACAATTATACTGTACCCTTTTTTACAAAATTCATTTAATACCTTTCTGTGTTTTAGTTGTAGAATGCTTTTCAGAAGGAGACGAAAAACGTTTTAGAGGTTTTAGAGATACTCTGATGAAATATTTCGTATTTAATGATTCGTTTTGAAAAATACCGAGTCTTCTCTTTTCCAGAATCTTGGAAGGAACGGGAAAAAGGTAAAAATGTGCATAACAAACCGATAAACCGAGAAAACGGAAACAGTCTGATAAAGACAAAGCATGATTTGTTTGCTGTAATACTAGGAAAGAAACTTAATTAAGGTACAGTTCATTTGAGTAAAACCTTGATTCAGTCAGAGGACAAAAACGAAAATTTGATTGAAGTGCAAAGGTAAACAGAAAATTCCAGATGAAGAATTAGACAAGAAAGTTTATGACTATATACTCGTTCTGAGAGAAGATGGTTGTTGTGTGAATACTACGATAGTTCACAGAATTATAAGGATGTAGTTTTGAAAAAAGCAAGCAACACTCCTTTAATAAAGAAGAAAGCTTTAACTGTCTCGTTAACGAACTAAGTTGATTTGAGACACACTTAATTTCAACAAGGAAAGGTACAAATGAATTTAAACATCGAAAGAGTTTTACAATAGAGAAAGCTGAATATAAGGAAAAGTACATATGATGTCCCAGATGAATTGTTACAAATTGAGACCAAACAGGTATGTTTACAATTTTCCTTTATCAATACATATTTAATAAATTTGTAGACTACAGGAATAATTGTAAAATACAAAATTCATGTTTTCCAGTTTAAAATGTTTTAGAAGGGTAAAAGTTCAGAAATAAAGTAAACCAATTTATTGAAACTGGTTGTTCATACAAACTGTGTTAATTATTTTTCTAAACAGCTATATTCTGACTGTCCATTTATAAAATTTTCCTCCGGATATTTATGTTACAATTTATTTAATTTTCAACCCTGACGATTCAGTGAGAGTCTCTACCGGTATCGAACTACAGCACTTGTATAATTAGACTCTTAAAGGCCCACACGAAAGAAAGGAAAGAAAGGTATAGTCACTTAGAAAAAAAACGATATGTGACACGTATTCGTACCAACAAGCTTTTCAGATAAACTACAATTTACAAAATGTAAAGACTTAAAAAAAATCCAATTATTGTTTTATGAGGAATTCATAAAGCCTTTAAAGAAAAAATGATGAAGACGTCGACGTAAAATCTCACATTAAGATAGAGATAAGAACACCGATGCATGCTAACGGGGTATCAAATGTCATAAAATATTCTAGAACGAAACTAATTTTATTACACTTGCGTTCATATATCATATGTGAGTATTCCTTATCGTTTCTGCCATTTTGTTTACAAGTTTCAAACAAGAACGTAAACATTGCCAGTATTATTCCTGTACTCTTCTATTAAGAATGCAAATAAAAACTCACTGTGTAGAATGTACTGTTACTCATATATAAAGAATCCAGTTAGCTGACCTTTTTTGGTCGTGAATTTAGCAAAAATAACAACCACATAAAAGTTATCATGTGGCAACACCGTCTTACAAATTTGCTATAAAAAAGTTGTTTATTTAAATTTGTAAAATTGTTTATATTGAAGTTGTTTTTTCTGGTGTAATATCATTTTGAGATGGAGGATACATGCAAAAGGAAGAAAGGATTAAACTAGTAGTGCTTTTTATAAAAAAAACATTTTGTTATTATTTCGTTATGGTTTGCGATAAGTTGGATAGTTGAAGTTCTTTTGGGAACTATTCGTAAGCTTTCTTTGGGGGGATCTGCTGTTAGATCCAATATGTGGAGGCTGTACATCCATGACGTCGCCCAAGATAGTCAAACTTACCATGGATCTGAATAGCATCCGAAGTTGTTTTGGAGTGTGATAACCGAGTAAAAATTAAAATTTGTGGGACTGTAGAGGGGTTTATTTGTTGATTTAAAAAGTGGACGTCCATCGGGGTATGCACGGGTTTATTTTCAGTTTTTAAATTTTGAATGTCCTGTTTTTTCAGATGCCAAGAAATGTATGCTTAGCCGCACTCAGTGTTTTTTTCAGTTTCATTGCAGGTAAAGCCCCATGTCCTACTACTGCAAACTTCAAGTTTTTAAAATTTGCAGCAGCGGACACAAAAAAGAAATATTGTCAATTGAACTTTTACTATTTGCACAAATATTTGTACTGTTTAATATCCTGTTGTTTGACGTCTGTACAAATTCTATCATTAGTTCATCCAGACTGATTGTCGTCTCTATACAAAATAAAAATTTAATGATTTGTATATGCTGAGATTAGATTTCTAAATGTTGAAGTAAATTTGAAGACAGTCCTCTTAATGAGCATAAAACTTGATTTCATTTTTGTGGCGTTCTTAATGTATCCTTAATCATTTTTGCAATGATGAAAGGGGGAATTTTGACAAAGATCTACTTCAATACGCCGAATCTTACACTGTGTTGGTACTTCATAGAGTAATGCTGTTTTATTGAAAAAAAAGAGATTTATTACCCTTGTTCCCATCCGACAGGGGTGCGGGATAGTGGAGCTAGGATTTGTTACAGTTTACATTTGCAATCGAAAAAAAGTTAGTAATTTAAAACACAAAAATAAAAAAATTCTGCAAATTCAGATATGAAAATATGCAACTAATGATAAACTAATCTTCACTTGTTATGTTTCAAATTTCGTAGTTATCTGAAATATTTAATATAAATGTCAAATATGCTGTCTTAAAATGCTTTTAAATGTTGATTTTAACAATGTTTCATGGATATCATGGTATCTTATTTTTATTTCTGAGAAAAGCCGTAGTTATGGATGAAAACCTCCGATTTTCGACAAGAAAACCATTAACCCATGTCAATTTAGGTTATTCTTGAGCACACATTGCCCGAAACTTGCCTAAAATATTTAAATAATTTGAAGTAAATTTATACTATTTTTGAGATGACAAAATATAATTGGTCCATGTCTTTTCTCTATTTGATTTTTCTTTTTGTTCTTAATAAATATGTAGCTGTAACAAAGCTAGCAACAAATAAAGAAACCATTCAAACTATAAATTTGTCATAAGCTGAGATTTGTCATATGATTGCAGTTAATACGCCCCTAATGTGTGATAGGTGGCTAGACACTTGACTCTGCGTGACGATTTTTATAGTACGCAAACCAATTTTATAGCATAACTTTCTTGTTTTTTTTATTTAAAGCATATTATTATAACACACATTATTAACAACATGTCGGCACAATAGTGAATAGTTAACATACATGTATTTATAATTTAATATCAAGTTAAGTTATAAGGTTCTTAAATTTCCAAGTTATAAATGGACTTTAGTTTTCAGATTTTTTTTTTAACATTTTAAGTTGTTTTTTTAATCATTTAGCTTTTCAATGTTTTTGTTAAAGAGCGAGCAATGAATAGAGGAAACGCGCATCTATCATGGTTATAGCAAAACCAGTGAGTATAGAGAAATAACACAACCATGGTATGTAGGCTGAACGCCAGTCTGCCGTGGTTATACCACTACCATTGGGTCTAGAAGAAACACGCATCTGTAGATGTTATACCACAACCATTGATTATGAAGGAAGCGCGCATCTGTCTTGGTTATACCACAGCAATTGATTCTAGAGGAAACTCGCGTCTGTAGTTTTTATATCACAACCATTTATTCCAAAGAAAACGCGCATCTGTCGTAGTTATACGACAACTATTGATTCTATAGGAAACGCGCGTATTTCGATGTTATACCACATTCTTTTAGCGTAGAGCAAACGTGCATCTCTCCTTGATATACCGTAGCCATTGATTGTAAAGGAAACGCGCAACTGTCGTGATTATACCACAGCCATTGATTCTAGAGTAAACGCGCATCTGTGGTGGTTATACCACAACCATTGAATCTAGAGAAAACGCGTGTCTGTACTGGTTATACTAGAACTAGTGTTCTAAAGGAAACGCGCATCTGTCGTGGTTATACCACAACCATTGATTCTAGAGAAAACGCGTGTCTGTAGTCTGTAGTGGTTATACTAGAACTATTGTTCCAAAGCAAACGCGCAACTGTCGTCGTTATACCACAACCATTGATTCTAACGCGTGTCTGTAGTGGTTATACCAAAACCGTCAAGTATAGTGAAAACACGCATCTGTAGTGGGTATACACAGCCATTGGTTCTAGAGGAAACGCGCATCTGTAGTGGTTACACCACAGCCATTGATTCTAGAGGAAACGCGCATCTGCCGTGGTTATACCAAAACCGTCGGGTCCAGAGAAAACACGCAAGTGCGGTGGTTTTACCTAAACCATTGAGAAATTTTTAATGAAAATGTAATATACATTTCGTGATATTAATATCCACTTACAATAAGAATCAAATTTATCTATTCTTCTCATGGTTACATGTACTGTAATTTACCACCACTTCAATTAAAAAATTCGCGATGTGCCAATTTTGTAAATTCAGTATTTCAACACATTGCTATTGCCATCCTAAATGCAGGCTATTTTTTTATTTAAACATTTTCATGCAATGGTATTCCTAAACGTTGAAGTACCGTAGATTCCAAATGAGAGTATAAAAAGCAATAACAAGGAAATTTAAACATCTTCAGAGTATATAAAAATCACCGATATATTGGCATTACTTTAAAAAAAAATTTATTTTACTGCGCGGAACTCTCTATGTTGATCTTTTAGAAATTTTTAATCACACAAATGAAATTGTTGAGCCTATTCAAATGCTTGGTTTGAATTCGAATATTTTCGCCGTCAAAGGATTCAAATTTACTTTGTGTGCACATTTAGTTTTACATGAATCGCGGATCAAACAATGTCCGACAGGAACATTTTCTCGATTGCGAACATATTTTGTTCAGATAATTCTTAATTGTCAACATGGGCAAGAGTACAAAATATCCACTAACTAATACAATAAGAGAAATATAACAATAAAAGTTAGGAAAAAATAGAGGAAACAATAAATATTTTGAACGTTTGTATTATGCAGGTATAATTAATTTTGGTAACGGCATTTGTAGCCAAAAACAATGTTGGTATCGGTCTTAGGTCATCGACTATTAAATACTTAAGCTTCAATATAGGAGTTGCGATGTAAGCTTTAATTTACCCAAAACAAGTTTTTCTATTTGTGAATCTAATTTAATATAAATTGCAAGTTCCACTTATTGTTAGTTTTTCTACCAAGAAGGTCCGGGTTTTCGGCTTCCTCCCCAATAAAACCTTGACGCTAAGATATAGCTGAAAATTTTCTTTAGGTGGCGTAAGGTACCATTGAAACAAAAAAAGTCCCTGACGAAATTGTCACGAATTCTCATCAGGTGCTCACCCAACAAAACGTCCAACATAAATAAAAATAATAGAATTAAAAATTGTTGAATGTGAATCGAAACTTTAAGAAAATATCTAATTTATGAATATTTATACAAAATACACTTACTAAATTCGATGGCGTCGATTCCTTTTCTTTACTGTCACCAAGAATTTTAAAGCCGTATTTATTATACTTTCCTTGTTTACGAAATAATTCTCATTAGAGGAAATAAAGATCAAATATCAATCAAAATTGTAACATCAAATAAAAACATCGGGATTGTTAATTTCTTTGAAGTCGTAGCTATTTGAAGTCTTGCGTCCTTACTCTCACACTAACCCCCAGACTAGCACGATACATATGTGTGGGAAAAATTTCATAATGCTGGATCTTGGGATAGGTATTCTGAATTTGTATATGCCTTCTATCTTTTAAACAACTGACTGTATTTTTTATTAAAAGTCACAGTATCTTTTGAATTAAAGACATTGCATAACACTTAATGAAAGTTGACAACTTAAAACACAGAGGAATTAATATAGTTTAGATAACACTATACTGGATTTTAACACATCAAAATTACTCTTAAGCCATAAACCTCTTTGTCATGGATACACTCATCAAATGAGTACAAAATCATTGGTACCTAAAATACATTCACAACAATTTTTAAATGAACAGTTCGTACGAATCCTAATTACAAATATTTCTAAAAAGTTCTTTCCGATTATTACACAAGGACTCGGGATAGTGGAGCTGTGATTTGTAACAGATTAGCTCACAAGGGCGCCGAATTGTGACCTAGGATTAAATATGGATTAGTAGACAAGGAAGTGGAAAAGTGAAACTTGGATTTGGTACCGATAAAAACACAGTGACGAGGTATAGGGGAGTATGGATTTGATACCAATAAGTACACACGGACGCAGGATAATGCAGCTAGGATTTGATACCTATAGTACACAGTGATGAGGTATAGTGGAGCTTGGATATGGTACCGATTAGTACACAGGGACGCGGGCTAGTGGAGCTAACTTTTGGTATCGATTAGTACACAGGAACGCGGGCTAGTGGAGCTAACTTTTGGTATCGATTAGTACACAGGGACGCGGGGTAGTGGAGCTAGGATCTGGTACAGATTAGTACACAGGAACGCGGGCTAGTGGAGCTAGGATTTGGTACAGATTAGTACACAGGAACGCGGGCTAGTGGAGCTAACTTTTGGTATCGATTAGTACACAGGGACGCGGGGTAGTGGAGCTAGGATCTGGTACAGATTAGTACACAGGGACGCTGGCTAGTGGAGCTTGGATATGGTATCTATTATTACACAGTGACGCGGTACAGAGGAGCTAGGATTTAGTTCCGATTAGTACACAGGAACGCGGTATAGTGGAGCTAAGATTTGGTATCTATTAGTACACAGGAACCCGGTATAGTGGAGCTAGGATATGTTCTAGTAGAGCTAGAAATTGCAACTAATTAGTACACAGGGACGTTGAATAGTGGAACTAAAATATTTGATACCAATTAGAACATGAACGTTGGAAAGTGGAGCTAGGATATGGTGTCGATTAATATACAGAGTCGAGGTATAGTGGATCTAGGATTAAGGATTTAATAACGATTAATTAACAAGGATGAGGTATAGTGGAGATATGATTTGGTACTGATAAGTACACAGGGACGCGGATAGTAGGGCTAGGATTTGGTACTGATTAGTACACAAGGGCGCGGGATATTGGAGCTAATATTTTGGCTAAGATTAGTACACACTGATGAGGTGTGGTGAACCTAGGATTTGGTACCGATTAGTACAAAGGGACACGAGATATTGGAGCTAGGATTGGGTACCAAATAGTACGTAGGGACGCGGGATAGTGGAGCTAGGATTTGTTCAAAGGTTCACGTTTAAAGACAAGTTTAAATAATTATGACAAACATCACCTTTTGCTAAATAAAGGTGAATGTCGTCGATGTTTATTTTGGATGTTCTTATAATATTTTCAATTTTGTTAGTCAAAAGAAATAGCATACGTCATCGGTAAATAGGATTTTATAAACTGATCTAAACTGATTTACAATATCAACAGATATAAAGTAACAATAGTCAAATTTCAGTTACATGTAGGGCTGTTCGTAAAGATTGTGGACAATAGTTTTCTTTTCCTAGCAAATTAAATCTTAAGATATATAATCAAAACCTACGGAAGAGGTGTGCCTTTGAAATAATAAGAGCACAAACTAATTATAAAAATGCAATATGTATCGGATGTTAAGAAAATTATAAATTTAATCAATGTGTGACGTGGTTACTTCTTACCGCTATGATATCAGAGTTCAATTGTTAGTAGAGGTAGTTATATAGTCTGTGTAGAAGGCGAGAAATTAGCACTTTTGCAGAAAAACCAGGAATTTTTTTAATTACAGTTGGACCAGAGGTCGTTGGAGAAAGAATCCTACTTTATACTCTGTAGACGCTACCTACCGTACTTCTGCTACTTCAAGTTGATGTTAATCATTCCTTATAGTGGTCATATTTAAAACATATCCCCCATATTTCACTTAAAACATATATTTAAAGTATTGTTATTCCAAATGATATACATCTTATTTTGTGAAAATAACAAAACCATAATAGGTAAATAAAATGTCATCAAAGAAACATCAAGTAAATAACTGACTGGTCCTCTTAGACCTAAAAGATTGCAGTTGTTCCTATCGATTATTGATCATAATATTTTTAAAGACAACGATTCTAGTTTGAGTCCTTCTTGGGTGGGGTCAGGTGTGTACAACTCCTACCCTTTTTAGTAGTCTTTTGCTCAAGTAAAATTTAAAAAAATCCACACTTAAACCCATTTAGTTTAGTTTCTGTGTTGCATAAAAGTGCATATTTCCTAAATGAATTTTACTCATATTTAGTCCTGCAGTGTCCACCTTGATACCTATAAGATAAACTGAATGAACAAGTATATATTAAAATACAAGGCATATAATTAATTATCATGTATATACCAATAAATAAAACAATTAACAAATCGCCCCTGTTGCAAATAAATATGCCGCAAATATTGTCATTTTGCATCCATAACCTTGTTCTTATTTTCTTTGAATATAAGGAATTCCAAAAATCTGCTCATGTTAAATAAATGGTATAGATATCTAACTCTAAAACGAAAGATAAAGGATACCAATTAAGTGAAAATTTGAATGCATTTATAAATATTCAAAATATTTTTAATTTACCTTAAAAAAATCAATAGTAATTGAAGGCAAAAGTAGCAGGAGTTCTTGGGATTATTTTAGTATTTCATTACACTCATTTTTAACAATATAACAAATACAGATTTTTGTCTCGGGATTCCAACACAGAAGTCGCCCAAAATCCCCAAGGATAGTATTCTTTATCAAGAATTTAAAGGTAAGATGGTTTATACAACTGTACAGTACTCCCTTATGTAATGACTGATAGATGTGATTCGAGAAAGTTCAAGATCAATAAAATGAGATCCGATCAAATCACCACCGGATGCTGATGTACCAATATCCAAATTTTATCGTTTGTTATATATCGATATTGACCCTGAAGAAGGCCATCAGTTGGTCGAAAATTTTGTCATTTTTATTTATATAATTATTTTATAGTAGAAACATTTTTAAATTTGTATCGTGGCATAATTCTCTAGACTTATATATTATTTTTTTGTTATATATATATATACGTCTACAAATTAAGCCCAACACTGTTTGAATTAGATTTTTAACACTGTCAAATTTTTGTTTTCCCTCAGCGGGATTCGAACTCACACCGTTGTGACACTGTGGCACCAATTCGCCTGCAATATGTCCAGCGGTCTAGACCCCTCGGCCAAATCCGCTATATTAAAATATAGCTTCAAAATCATGTTATGAAATTTATTTCGTATTTCTTTTGTATATGCACGTATTGTGTTTGTATATGTATGTATGATTTGAATTAAAATGTTTAGGTTTAAATTTGTTTTTAAATTGAAAAAAGTTCGTTTTATTGCTTTAATGAAGAGAACAGGTCATGATAATGTTTGTTTGTAATTTTAAGTTAATCATGACTTATATCAATGACTGTAAATACCAGTTTCAGTCGTTTTTCGTCTATCATTGACTGCGATTGACTGCAAAATGTCTGTAAAAGACTGCAAACGTTGTGTCAGACAATAAATTTTACTGTGACAGTCATTTTATACCTGTCACAGAAATATTTTGTCCGTCACAGACATTTTTTCCGTTGGCGCAGTCAAAATTTGTCTGTTACAACGGCGTATCCGTTGTATCAGTCAAAAAATTCTGTCGCAGTCATTTTTTCTGTTGACTCAGACGATTAATCGTCTGTTACAACGGCATTACCGTTGTATCAGTCAAAAAGTATCTGTCACAGACATTTTGTTGTTATATCAGACAAAATACGACTGTCTCAATGCCTGGTAATTATTATTGTTTACTTATTAACAGCGGCCGATAAATATTTTAAATTTTAATTAGTTTAATGAAAATATTAGGAATTAAACAAAAAATCTGGAAATTGTGCTCTTGCATACTTAACGGTTCTCTGTACCTAAATGCTTGGTTTATGAGAATAAAGCAGGGGGACAAATGTGTTAATGCCTGGTGATTATTATTTTTATTGTTGTTACACCGGTCGATAAATTTTCTAAATATCAAGTTATGTTATGAAAATGTTCTGAATTCAACAAAAAACATCTACTGGAAATTTGGAATATTGTTGTTACACCGGTCGATAAATTTTCTAAATATCAAGTTATGTTATGAAAATGTTCTGAATTCAACAAAAAACATCGATTGGAAATTTGATTATCTTCTACATTTTTATAATAATATTTTCTGCAAACAAAGTTAAACAAAATATGATGACACCGCTTATTTATTAAGTTATGTCGAAAATTATTTTACAATTATATTTAGTATAAATATGTTTAGTTATTTTAAATACAATATGTTAAATACAATATTAAAAAAAATGAAATCATGTTTGTTTTCTATTGTTTAAAATATCAGGTAATTCAGTAAACATAATAAAGTTGTTGATGTTCAGGGGCACTTCCGATTTAAAGGACACTGGTTAATTATGTTACAGATAATCCCGCTTTACTGATTAAAGTTCACGTGCATTAAACATTTGGCGGCATCATTCGATGTTTAACGTTAATCCAGATCAAATTTTAAGGCCGTGTTTACAATAGTGGAAAAAGATCGATCTTTTTGGAGATCGATTCAAAAAGCATCGATCTCTCTCTAATGTAAACACTTTAAATCGATTGCAATCGATTCAAAAATAGTCCAGTTGAGGAAGTGGTTTATAATACATCGATTCAAAATAAATCGATCTATTTTGTGTGATTGCAATCGATTTAAATTACGTAAATGATAAGTACGCATGTATGGAGCCAAATATCCACGTGTATTTTTCCCGGGTATTTTATTGCAAAACCAAAAAAATGACAGAGCGAGCAGGATGAGTGGATGCTTGGCCCAATGTTGAAACAGTGTTTTTAATTGAATTATGGGGTGATGAACGGGTACAGGAGGAGTTGAAAAGAACTCATTTTCATTATCCGTGACCGCTCTAACATCCGAGAAATCAGCAGAAAGAATAAAAGAATGAACGGTGAATAGCATTGTTCTTTTACGTACATGGTTGATTGTGTAAATACCATACGTTAAAGCATTACACGTGTATTTAAAATTAACAATGCGATAATCGCGGGAAAATGTGCATAAATACGTTCTAAAAGAATTATTTGTTTACACATGACAGTTAAAACCTATCGATTTATATGATAATGTAAAATAAATCGATTGCAATCGATTTCGCCTTGTGTTATCTGAACGCAAAACGGTTAATATATAGATCGATTTAATTTGAATCGATTCTTACTAGCTCTAGTGTAAACACGGCCTAATATTGCGTAATTTTATAATGTAATAAATCGGAACTTTCTTTTATGTAGTTAGTGCAGTTGTGTTGTTTTCGATCCTCGTTTGAGTGAAAACATTACATAGGTGACCGGTAATTAACAATACTAAAATCGGCACGTGCCGATAAAAATGCAAATATTTCTAAAACTACAAAATAAAAAAAAAAATTTGGTCGAAACTATATTTATGCATTATTCTTTGAAATTATGTGTTGTTTGTTGTGATTACGGTTATCCTTCATGTTTTAGTGCACTAACTAGTAGTTTGCGGTATTTCTACGGACCCAAATACATTTACAGTTATAGATTGTACGGTTGTCTTGTTAAGTAAACTTCAACCCCTTTTGTTTTACAGACAAACACTAAATTTTTGAGGTGTTTATTTTTAATTGTCTACATTGACTCTAAAATCATACCATAGAAAGGCAAAGTGCTCCAGAACAAGTAACGGACACACTTTATCGAATGAATCTGAATCGAGTGCGCCGTTTCTTACTATCGTACAAAGTTTACATATATGTCATTCGATGTATGTCAAGTGAGCAGTTGTAAGTATAGAATAAAGTATATACAAATATCCTGTGTTTGGCAGTTTCGGTATATCTGTAAAAAGAAAACGGAAATTTTAGGCAACACACTGTTAAAGTTTATGGTTTCTAAAACAAATACACAAATCGTTTCCTGTGCAAAAGCTTTCCCAAATTTTGTACGATTTTATTTGCAAATTTGTGTGCTAAAATAAGTTAAAAATGTTATCATTCGTACATCGGACAATTATCGTTCGTACGACGTTCGTGCATCGTTCGTCCATCGTTAGTATATAATTAAACGTAAATAGTTTTTCTATGGTAGAACATATATTTATTAAATAATACTAGTACGTAAAATCGGCCCTAATTTATTAATATAGTGATGATTAATATTTGATCACTGTACTAATATAAAAAGGTTAATAAGTTTTTATCGTTTGGACAGCAGGGCAATACGGAAAGTTGTATTACTCGATACGATCTCACCTCCGGTCTTCTGGACCAGTCAGCTATTTCGTGACTCCTTCCAGCATATGTTAGACTGGCTAGTCATACAATTTAGCCATACGAATTTTGCTTTATTTAAATAGAATTGTTACGTCTGTATTGGCTTTTTATCGATTTTCGGTCAGCCGTATTGGCTCTGGACCCTACGGGTCTCGGGACCGATACAGCCAACCTGGAATCAATACCAGGGCCAATACATATTCAGCCACTTAGTAACACTGAAGCATGGTTTCTCCAGCGTGCATGGTAGGGTTTTTCGTTTATTCTATCGACGTGTATAAGGTTTTTTCATCATAAAACGAATCAAATCATTATATATTTGAATAAAGGAATCAGAAAATCAGACTTCTTTTAGTTTTTACTGGTTTGAGTACACCACGAACATTGTCCTTGCGCATATGTACACAAGTAATAAATACACTTCAAAGACATATACACGACCTGTATTGTATTTGGTTGTTGTAATTAACAAAATTAACAATAATTCTCTAGTTCAGATTTTTAAAAGCGATACTCAGAACTGAAATAAAAAAAAACTAAAGTATATTATTGTGCACACGGTCTTTTAATAAATATTTAGCGTGTATTAAAATACTTTATGAAAACTTTTACCTTTCAAATATATTATTAAAGGTTTGTATTTATGAAATCAATAGCCCAAGTGCGGAAATAAAATCTCATAAATAATGTGTTAGAATTCAAGCTAAACGGTATGAGACAGGCTTTCCGTATGACGATGACCTGACAACACCACAACGAGAGGGTCTCTACTGTCCGCCACCCGGGGACGCGCTGGGCTGTTCTGTGGGTCTAGCACTGGGAACCCTCCCAGTTTGGTCCCAGCTAAAACTAGAAGATAAAGACGAACACTGAAGTAAAGATATTATTCAGCAATTAACAGAATAATTTTTTTTCAACAAATCAATAACAGCTACTCATGAAATTCTGCAATAAAAAAATACTAAGTAGAAATAGTTGTATCAACAACGTGTACAACTTTGGAAAAGATCTTTTTTTAATTATTTTGAAGCAATTATTTCAATTTCTAATTAAACTATACCGATGGGCTAGTAATTCTAGAAGTCCCTGGATAGTTAAATTTTCTTGCTTATTATGTTTGTGATTGACATAATATTGTACGACTAAAATCAAACGGCGCACTCGATTCAGTTGCATACGATATATAAAGATCGTCGGATCTTACTGGTACATTTCTTTGGAATAATTTAAATGATCTCTTGCTTGTCCATGTTGACAATAAGAAAAATACACCTTTATAATTGAGTGTTTTGTGTGTACAAAGTTCATAATTTACCACAAAGGGGGGGGGGGGGGCAGGAACAGGTATTTTAGTAGACAGTACCCATTCATCCATAACTATAAATGTATTTATTACATGGTTATATTACACAATATCAACCCTTGTTCTGCATGATCGCGGAGAAACACCGGATGGTGTCGCAAAATGTTTTATACACATTTTCTATCACAAACACTACTTTTTGTGGGGTTTTCAATATTTTAATTGAAAGACAGAAAAAAACTAACAACTTAAATGTCAAATTTTAATATATGTTAACGTACTAATAAAATGCTAACAGTTTCCGACATAATTAAAGAAATTGGCGATTTTATTATATGTATTTTTTTTAACTTTGTGTTTTAAAAAACATTATTGTACAAATTTATAAAAGGCAATCGTTATTATGGCTTTAATGCGGTTTTTATTTTCACCAGATGTGTAAGTAAACTATTGATAAATTCACCAGATATGTAAGTAAACCATTGATAAATTCAGTTTAATAATTATTAAATAGGACAGAACAAATGCTGACATTTTCAGCAGTCTTCGTTTTTTTAGAAACAGATTACAATAACATTTGTAATCGTAATTGTGCGAACGTACAATTTCCAAATATAGATATTTTTTGTGTAATTCCGAACATTTTCATAAAACAAGTGAAATACAAAATATTAATCGACGGCTGTTAATAAATTTACAATAATAATTGCAGGCGTTATGACAGTGACAGACATTTTTTGACTGATACAACGGTAACGCCGTTGTAAAAGACGATTTTCGACTTAGTCAACGGAAAAAAATGACTGCGACAGACATGATTTGACTGATACAACGGATACGCCGTTGTAACAGACAAATTTTGACTGCGCCAACGGACAAAATGTCTGTGACGAACACAATATGTCTGTGACAAGCATAATATGACTGTCACAGTAAAAATTATTGTCTGACACAACGTTTGCAGTCTTTTACGGACATTTTTGCAGTCATTTTCAGTCAATCTCAGTCAGTGACAGACAAAAAAAACCCAACTGCAACTGGTATTTACAGTCATTTTTTTAGCCAGTAGTGTATGTACACGATTTGTTCTCTATACTGCATAATTCTACAACATTTTATAAAAAAAGAGTCCCACGGAGGAATACTAGTGCATTGTGATGCTCTGATGGTGAACTGAAGCAGTCGAATGGACTTATATTCATCAAGAACACCCATGAACATACTGGTTATGATCAACATTTGTTGTCTAATCCTGATAGTTATACATACAGTTCGTATGAGACTTGTAGTCAAGGACATTATAAACAACAGTATTTACGTATCACGTGGAAAATTTTAACTTGAAGATTGATAACAGGCTTCGAAACAACTGATGACTTAACTCTACAGCAAATATGATGACTGTCATTCCGTCAACGATTGTCAATTTTCCATTTGTATCTTGTAATATACATGAATCTTGTACCAAATCATCAAGTTCTGGATGTTATGCATACATGTATTTTGGGGTTTATAGTGCTGTTATAAAAGAATAGGTTCTTACATACGTTTCAGGGAAACATGGGGTGGTGTCCACAAGTGACAGAAACTTCATTTCTTTTCGTCCATGGAACGCACGATAGAAACTACATATATTTCTTTCGCAAACTATAAACCTTACATCGCGATATCAAATAGACTCTCAGAACGCCCAAGCTTTTATTTTCTGCGATTTGATTGGATAATGTAACCTGTATAGATGAATGAGTGCGCGTAACCTGACATCGGTCGTTTACGGAAGAATGGTTGCTGGTCCATTAGTTTATTCTTATGTGCATCTATTCTGTACTGTCATATTTTGACAAATTCCCGTTAAACATTGTTTTAGTTATTGCAACAAAGAATGGTTTTATATTTGGTATGGTGATTTATTCTTATGAATTATACGTTGTAAGAGCGTCTTAGACCTGTAAGACCCATATTTTGCATAAAAGATACATGTTAGTCAAAGAATCTCCTGCCGTTTAACGCTCTTTTTGCGTTGAAGTCAGTGAGCTTTCCATAAGCAAAATAGCGGATTTTGATTTTCAACATGTCCAGATGTTATAAAACACTTTCGTCAAGTTTAACTATATATAATTCGCTTCTTTAGATATTTTGCTCTATGAATATAATCATCATACCTTCAATCAAACTGATTTATGTCCATTTCTAAGCTCACTTCTATCGATATCCTTACATTCTAATATATTTTACTTTCATTTTGAACTAAAAGTCACGTGACAACAACGTGTCATAATTCCAGTGCTTAAATTAGCTTTATGGTATGGTGTAATGGACGGCGACGGACGCTTTTAACCACTGGCTATAACATTCTTACCAGTAATTCTATTTGGAAATAGTCGGAGGTTCACACTGAATTCTACACAATTAGTCTGTCGACAGACGACTTCTGCACTTAAATCTCCCGCCGAATCTCCTTCCGGCGCTCTCTTCACTTCCGGTCAGCCGGCCATCTTAAAGTTCCTACACTTAGCGACCATATAGAATTTACTACACTCTCCCCGTGCTTGAAAAGGATGAGCGCTCATCTCTGTCAGTCTAGGCTGGACAGGCTTGCTATATCTTCCACTAGTAAAGTCTTACTTATTATCACTATATACAATATAAATTTGTTCTCATAAAACTGAGATATTATCAGGCACTTATCTCCTACTCTTGAGAAGCACATTTTCAAGTCACAATACATATCTCATGGTGTAATCAACTAAAACTAGCAACTTTGGCTTAAAAATCTTCACGGAGAAGCCTATCTGTCATCCCCTACTGGTAAAACAAAAAATATTTACACTAGACAGTTCTGATTTTATCATCTGGAACACCTTTACTTCAATCCAAATATCTCGGCGTTGCTGGTGGTCCACCGGCATATCTGTTCCATCGACTGTCCCCTGACATTGGCACATTCTACGATGACTTCGCCCAAATAAATTGGACTATTGGAGCTGGTGCCTCGGCGGTGATGTAGGGTGAGTCCGTTTCTACAAGCAGGCGGCTGGTAGGGATGGTCCTCAGTGCTGTTCTTTGTCTCTCATCAAAGGATGAAAGAAAAAAGGTGATTCCAAAATAAGTGTTGGGGAAGTGAGTTAACCAAGCTTCCACTATCTCCTTGGTTCTAGTAAAACAGTGCAAGATAAATTTTTGGGAAGTCGAAAAATAATCTGTACATAATTTCAAAATGACCAAATAAGAAAGTTGACTGTAGAAGTCAAACTGGTTTGAACGAATTGGAAAATTATAGGTTTCTGTAAACAATTTAGATCTGGTGCTATATGCTTCAAGAAAGTCAGTTGGTCTTCCCAGTACTTCTCACTGACCGTCCTATCTATACCAATCTCACCAACTGCTGCAACTCTCTCTGATCTTGCGAGGTCCCAAAAGGCGTTGAGCCGGGTGCCGGTAAGGCTTTGTACCTTTTTTGGATGGACGCCCACCGCAATTCTCCACTTCTCCTGTATTGGAAAGGAAGAAGGAAACGTCTCAGGGTCACAATATATCAGGGTGCCACCGATCACATTCACTGGTGCCTTGGATGGCCTCTCCATTGGTTCCTGTAACCAATCATCCATTGTGAGGGAATGGTTTCCTAAAAGTCTCATGGTAGATCGGTCCAGGTGAAAGTGGGAGTCGAAGACATCATATGCCTCCCATCTCTCTGTGGTTGGTGCAACCTGCTGGCTCTGTTCGGCTACAATTGATCTACGATGATCACTGCTGATATCCAAGGTTAGACCCCGGAGCACCAGAGTGCAATTGGCAGGTCCAATTGTTACCACTTTTGACTCAAACATATTATCCTCATCCTTGGATGACGGTCTGGATCCACGTCATCTGGCTCCCCACACACATCTACTGTCACCACCATCTTACTGTCGTCCATCTCCACTTTACGCCGTGCATCTTCTGCCTGGTCCCATGCTGACTGGATGTCCTTAGCAACTGTGGCGTTCTGCAGCGCTCTGGACATAATGGTCTCACCCCTCTTTTTGCTCCCTAGAACTGGCATTAGGTTGGCCGGATCGTTCATGAACTATATCCCGAAACCCATAAACTCAGCCACATCCTGTACCTCAAATCTGTGCAACATTCCCACATGATACCGCCAGTGTATCAGGACACTGATGTGGTTGGGTGGATGAAAGCTGTACCTGTTGTAGTTCGGTCTACTCCACCCCATGGTGGTGTTCAAACTTCTCATCTGCTCTATCTGTCGAGCTGTAACAGGGGACCGTTTTGGTATCAAATTTGATCTGGCACACTATTCTTTAAGCTTCTGCAAGTCGTCTGTAGCCAGCAACCTCCTCGCAAAATATAACAACAGCTTATGGCGGATGGAATTCAACTCGTCCATCTTCTCTTCCTTGACCGGTGGAGAATGATTGTCCAACATCAATTTTGGAGGGTGAAGTCGATTCACATAGTTTCTAACCTTCCTAGTTCTCACTGTACGACCAATTACTGGACACATGGGTTTATCTTTGGTGTTTGGGACATCTTCACCTTCTGACGGCAGTTCAAACACGCTCACTCCTGATGGTATCACTACACGTTTATCTTCTATTTTCCCTCCACGCCCTCCAAGCCAGCTCCTCTTTTCCTCTTGTTTCGAATCACACGCCTCTTCAGAATGTGCTCTTTTCATCTCTACTCTGAAAACAAAAAATACGGGATTAGACTACGATGATTGGCTACATCCTAGGATGTAACTGTGGGGTCTGACATCGTGGCAAATGTATGTCTGCATATGTTCTGCCATTTCTGGCGTTATCTGGACACATTGTTCATGATACCATTCTGAACATCTGTCACACCCAATCATGAACTCTCCATTATCTGGCTGTTCACACAAACAATAAGTTGCTTCGATCTTCACATCTGCTATTTGCTCTCCTGTCAAGAGTCTTTGCTGTATGTCGATCAACCATTTAGGAATGTGTCTATCGTTGCATCTTTTCATTCTATCATGATTGGTTATCACAGTACCGTTGTAGTGTTTTTCTAGCAACCTCATGGGCTGTTCTCATCTTCTGTCTGTGTTTCTGGAGTTACAGGCTTGAACATAAAATCTGCAGGCAAATTTATTTCTCGCTCCAACATCATCTGGTTCGGTGTCATTCCTGTGTGTCGATTTACTGATGATCTCAATGCGCAAGCTAGTTGAGGAAGGTATTCGTCCCAGTCTCCCTGTGACTCACTAACAAAGCAGCGATCTGCATCCATGAGCGTACTGTTGTACCTTTCAATCTGCCCATTTGCGGATGGTCTGCAGGGTGTTGTTCGAGTTTTGTGAATTTTCAGGAGATCGCATATTGCTTTGAATATTTTGCTTTCAAAAATCCTGCCCTGGTCTGTGTGAACTACAAAGGGACATCCAAACCTTGCAAAAAACTGGTCTACTGCTGCTTTTGCTGTTACTTCCACTTTCTGTTAAGGCAAAGGTACTATCGCACACCACTTTGTAAATTGGTCTACCATAACCAGGATGTTGTTATGACCACGTGGAGTTTCAGGTAAGGGACCCAGAAAATCTAGGTGGACTCGTTCCATTGCAGATCCAGCATGGTACCTGGTCATTGAGGACTTGGCTTTACGATTTAGCTTCTTGTGATGGTTACAGACGTTACAGGTCTTCACAAAATCTTTTATGAACTCGTTCATTCTGAATAGAATTTTGCTTTTATTCTCTCTAGGGTGCGTTGAATTCCCTTATGTCCCGTACAAACTAGGTCATGGTTCAAGGACGTTACTTCTTCAACATACTTACGAGGGACTACCAAACGATGAACCTGGTTCTTTGAGATATTGTACAAGACACCCTCAGTATTTAAATAGAATAATTCTCTATTTACTAAATACTTCTTTGCAGCTGGACTACCAAGAGCCTTCAAACTTTCTTCAAACTCGACTTTTTTGTTTTATTAACATAACTTTCTAATATTTGAATTTCATTTGGTTTCATCACTAGAAATACTAGCTCATATATCATAAATAAGAAAGGAAGAAAAAAAACCCGAACATTTAAAAAAGGACAACGCTCAACCCTATAGATAAGATTTTTCTTTATGCTTCGTATATCAGGTAGAATCGAAATGTAGACTGTCATCAATGAAGCAGCGAAGTAATCATGCAGACTACAAACCGACAAATACGTAAAACACTTATAGTTGATAATCCACGATGTTTAAATTTTTTTTTATTCTGATTTACTTTAGACAATGAAAACGTATGACAAGGAGAATTTTTAAATTATTTACGGCTTGAAGTCAATTGAATTTATTCGTCCCAAAGGCAGTTTAATAGCAGACAAAGGATTTTTAATTGAGAAAGATTAAGCAAAAATGGAAATTAAACTCAATATTACTGCATTTGCTTCGAGAATTAAACCATTTTCAGATGCGGTCTTAACTTACGATAAAAACTACCTTGCACCGAATCCACATTAAATTCAATCGGTAATTACGCATCACTTTTTCATTATATAAATGCTTATTGGTATAATGTTGCAATATTAACTAGTTTTTATGATATTTTGGAGAAAAAATGAAACATCTTACATTATAAGTTTATTGTTGCTAATTATGTGAGCATATCGTTTTCTTCCAAAGCACATGTACTACTTAGCATCCATCATTGTTTATCTATAAACTTACTGGGACCATACGTGAAGGTTTCCCGGAGAGCATCCTAGCCCCTCCCCAGATTGCAGATAGGTGGACCCACTCGTTAAGGGTTAATTGTTCATAATACGAAAAGCCTGAACTCATACCAAAGAGGGTAACCTGCTTTGCGAGTGTAATGCTCCTAGCCTGATAATGACCATACCTTTCCAGTGGCATTCAAAATTTTGCTACCTGTGTCCTACCCGTTTTTCATTTTATTGCTTGTTATTCTGGTATTGTCCTGAATTTAGCTGAAATGATGCTCGCTGAAGCTATAACAAGCATCCAATCAAGCAATCTATAAACTAACTTCGCTGGTTGTCATACATGAAGCATTCCTTTGCAGGTTGAGTAAATAATTAAAATTATTATTTTGTTAAATTAGTTGGGCGAATGTACTGCTGTGAAATAATAGAGATTTTTAGTTTTGTGTTTTAATTTATCATGTTTCATTTAGTAAAGATTCATTAGTCAAAACATTTAATTATAAAAACAATGGGGAAATTATTATGTAGCTTATGGCTACCACGAGAAAATTCACTTGTTAATTAAAAAACAATATTAAAGAACGTATAACATTACACCGTCTGTGTCACCTAACCAATAGGAGAATGCCAAATATTCTCGGTGACAAATCATTCTAGAGGTACAAATATGTTTAATATAAATATTGTTTTAGATGCACCAGCAGACATGTATTTGTTTGTTGTATTTTTAAAAACTTACTTTGAACTAGCTTTTTGTTTTTGGTGTTTGCTTCGGGCTTTTGCTAGCACGGACAAACACTTCTGGTCCTTCTGGCATATGCTAGTCAGCCTTAGGTGTTAGTAATAGACAGTCTCCAGCACTAATTTCAACATAATTTAATCGGGAGACAAATTGAAATTCCAGTTAAACTATTATATTGTATTAATTATGCTGGCTTTGTATTACTGCACTTTGTATATTTTCTTGCATTGTCATGTCTCCCTACAGCTAAAATAAACATTCACCGATTTTCATGAAAATAAATAATATCCATCTTTGCACGTCTAAAGTCGTTCTCCAAACAATATTTTCCATGTTTTGTTCTATCAATGTAAATTGGAGTTAATGTCGTCATTTCAGAAAATGATATTTAATTTTTTTAAAGTACTTAATAACACTTATGGAAATTAATGATATATATATACATGTACATTTACTTTAATTGGTAAAGCATAGACAAAATGAATGTCAGATATGTCGCCATGTTACTGATAGCTTGTAGTGTTTTTTTTAATTGCATAGAATTATTTGTTACATAATTAAACCATGTTTTTTTCTTTATCTCCTTAAATTTGTTTGTCGGTCAGAAATTGATAAATGATATTTGTAATATAAATTGCATTTTTGTACCAACGCAGCGTAGATAAGGTTAATACTAGCTCAATACTAAATTAAATCAAATCAAAGATAAATTGCAAGCGATTAAGTAATATTATGGTGATAAAAATGTTTTGCTAAAATTTTGATAAAACATATAAATAGCATAGGACTGCTTATAATACTTATAAACTCGGATAGAAGGTTACTTAAAGCAATACGCTATTAAAATTGACCAAAATAGATAAATCAGTGACAAAATGCAGAAATCTAGCTGGGTTTCTGATTTTTGATAATGTCGTTTTAATTGAAAATATTTGTAACTCGTCTGAAATACATTTTTTGTTTTTATCTTCTTTGTCGGTGCGTCATAATCTCCGACTTGATATTTTTCCTTAGTACTATAAATTTAATGTTTGTAGATGCATCGTGGATAAGGGTTAATACTAGATCAATACTAAATTTAATGAAATCTAAGATAAAATCGAAGAGATTAAGTTATATTATTGTGATAGAGAAATGTTCTGTTAAACGTTTGATAAAACATATAAATTGCATGTACTCCTTTGAATACTTATAAACAGGGATAAAACGTTACTAAAAGCAATACAATTGCATTAATAACAGAAAGAAAATCGACGACATACATTTTTATAGAAAAAGCAATGTATGCCAGGAATTACGCCGTGTTATTTGTGTTTTGTAGTGCCATTACAATATGTTCTAGTGTGGATCATGGGCCATCAGACGCAACAAATAACCCATTTGTAAATGCTATATTCTTTATTGGAAGGGCAATAGCTTCCATCCCACATATAGCAACACAACTCCGGAATATTGGTATGGCTTTTGATAAAGCTACTACGAGATTTATTCCATTGGATCTAAAAACTCAATGGACACTGTTTCATTATTTTTCAACGAGATCTCAATGCTTTGCAAACAAACTAGTGGATTAGAAAAGCTGAACGAAACTATTAAAAATGAAGTAATACTGGACATTATCAGAAATGTAACATATCAAAACTTAAAATACATTATAAATTCCACAATGGTGATATTTGACGATTTGTATGGAAAAAGGTTTCCTATAAGTTTTGAAATGTCTGCCAATTTCGCAATTGACATGTATATTAGACTGCAAAGCGTTCGTCCACACCTGGTTTCTGATGTAATCTTAACATATGATGCAGCTTTGAAGAACAAGAATGCCACCGATATAGTAATTTTTATTCAGAAATTGATGCAAGTGATACCTGTTGTAGAGGAAAGTTTCCAGAATGAATTTTTTGTCTATATTCCTGAATGGTGTAATGGAACCAACGAACAAAGACTATTTTGCAAAAGTAAGATAATTCCCAATGTGTGAGTTGGAGGGGTGTATTTCAGTTGAATTACCTTAAAATTGATTACAGAATGAATTTTTTGTTGATATGCCTGAATGGTAAAATGGAACCAACGAACAACGACTAAAGTTAGATAATGCTCTATTTAGTTACAATAAACCAATAATTTGTTTACATTACACAGAAAAAAATTGTGAACCCCGAAGAAGATACACGGATGCATCTGATTAAAAGTTGAGGTTCTAAAAATAGCAAAATTTCAAAATTTAAACATAATTTATTGAAAATCTTTTATATTTGGGGGAACATGTATCAGAGCATAGAAAATAGAACTTTGTTAAAAAAGAGGGAAGTTAGACATTTTGTTAGTTTCATTCAGTGCTGATTTTTTTACCCGAAATTCTGGTCATTTTTGTCGCACGATATATATTATATATATATATTTATGTGTTTTTTTGTTCGTTTGAATGGTGTTTTAATGCCACTTTCAGCTATATCATGGCGTCCAGTTTTTATTGGGGCAGAAAGCCGGAGTACCCAGAGAGAACCCCCGACCTGCGGTAGGAAAACTGGCAATCCTTGTCAGTTAAGATTGGAGTCGAGTACACCCTGCCTGCAGTGAGAATCGAACCCGCAATCTCAGTGTTGACAGACCACGTGATCAATAGTAGACGAACTACCTTGACCACTCGGCCACCGAGGCCCCTTATTTATTTGTTAATAAATTTCAACTTACAGAAGCAACTGCTTTCCGTAGTTTAAATTGAGAGGATTTTCACACATTTAATCTTAATTGCAGGTACCCCATATGAAAAATGCAATGTTAAATACTTGGTTTATGGTAACCATGTGTGTCTGCTGGGGTGGGGATGAATTTAAGTTGAAAATAGTGATTGGGGCAATATGCCAGAATACCAGATTGTTATAATAAGTATTGTGCCACATTTGTTTTTAGGACTAGGCCTAGAACAAAATAATATATAATAAGAAACCTAATTGATTTTGGTTTTTTTATTTTACAAATTAACCAACACATGTATAAGTATAAGTGTGGTTGGCATTTAGAAACCAATTCACATATAGAATCATAATTTCTTAAAATAATTTTTTTGTCGTGAATAATATTTTACAGTTGTCAGTTATAAATATAAATGTATAACTATATTTAATATCTGAATTTGCAAGGTATATTTGATGAAGAAGTAAACTTAATGAAATATTATTGAGGGTGAGGACGTCATCTATCTATCTTAAAATGTGATCTTTAAAGAAATGAAATTCACCATATTACTGTAATTTAGGACAAAGTCCATTGTGTAAACACTGTTAACTTAAAAAGTATAACCGGCCTGTCAAAACTGCGGTTGCGAGTTCGAGACCGACTTAAATTTTTTGACAAGGATTTCCGGCATACACTCAGATGGTTTGGGGTTTCATGGACCTCTTTTGGAAAAAAAAAACTGAAAGCTAGTAAAAAGTGCGGAATGAAGCTTGTATACCAAAAAACCTATTAAATAAACATGTAACAAAAAACCTCAACAAATTCATTTAAAATACATTAAAGAGGATTTTTAACAATGTCCTAGGGACGCCAATTTAGCTTATAAATTTATAACATATACACAGTCCATATTAAAAGCAAAACAACATCTGTAGAATGTAGTTTGAACATATCACAAAAATTTTAAACACAATTATATCCAAAAGGAAGCCTACATAATATTTTCTGGTGACAATAATGCAACATATCGTATTTATTAAAGTTCAAGTTTTACTCGTAGAATTGGCCGGAAATCCACTGAAATGGTTGAAAGGATCTACTGGACAAAGGCCAGTTTGCAACAGTAAGATTTGAAAATTTTTTTTAAACTAACGTTAAAACATTTTACTTAAAGCAAAATATGTCTTGCATAATAATGTTTACACAAATTTCGTATCAGTATTTATTAATTATCAAAAAGTCGTCATTTAAATCTTTTAATTAATAGTTGTATACAATAAGTGTCATTTTATCATTTTTGTATAGACTTAATAGTTCTAATAAAGCGATTACATCGATTGTTTCCATAGTTTGACACCGTATCATAAACCTATACTTATGCTATGTTAGTTTTGTAGATCTAGTTATGTTAGTTTGCTATTAGGTAATAATGTGGTGTTGTAATGAAGCTATTAATCTTGATACTTGGAACATACATTGTTCATATATATATAATTTAAATTTATGTAAATTGTTATCTAAACAATTATACAGTATAGATACAAATTTTAATTAAATTTTCATTAGATATTTTCAGCTTCATGTAATATAAACAAAATCAATTTGAAGAGCTTAAAATATTCATTTGGTAAATAAGGATTTTTTAATGCATTATTGTTGAATCTTATACGTTTTTAACAAACAATAAATGTATATTTTGTCTCCTTCATTATTGTAACATTTGTTCAGTTTTTATTATTAATATACGTATAATTTATACATTTATGATTTCTTTTCAGATAAAAACTTTATAAACGAGCAAACATTTTCAACTGGTTTATTGTATATCATTAAGCTGGCATATGTAGAATCAAAATTGCAACTGCATAGAGTGTTCACGAATTCAAGTCAAATATATCCATATAAAATCGTCCCCAGTTAAATTTGCCACCACGGTATAATCGACCATACCTTTAGCAAAATCGCCTATTCAAAAACGCCCGTACTTTTATCAAAATCGTACAAAAATGCCATAGTTTAAAATTATGTCTTTTTAATGAGTCTTTGTCTATGGGTATTTTTTTAAAGAAACAAGTCATATTGGCTATATCGGAATATTTTACTATTGTAAATATCAATTTTTGAGCTTGTATAATCTTTAAGTGTTTAAACAAACAAATAATCAATAAAACACAAAATCTTATTTAAAAAAATATTGTTTGCAAATTAATAAGAAAAGATTCCTCATGTAATTTTTCCTTAAAAAACTAGGGTAATTAGAACAATTGTAAAACTTAAACTGAAACTAAAAAATCCTCTATCATTATTTTTTATGTATTAGCGATGATATTGAAACATAATTAAATATGAACCTGTAACTTTAATAAGGAGAAAATATCGTTTACACAATAGCAATTTCGAATCGGTAAGTTTGCGATTAAACTAACAGTTTATGAGTTTTCACAAGGGAGCAATTGTACCATGACAGGATGTTGGTAAAAATGAGAGCGTTTTTGGCAGAGGGGTTTGTTGACGCATAGCATATTTATAAATTAAATAATAAGAAATGCATGTTTGTTGAAGAACAAGCAAATTCCTAGTTTTGAGACACATGCTTTTGTAATAATGTGATTGGATACTGAAATTAATGGTTGAATGAACATTATTTTGGCTCATTTCCAGACGAGAATATATTTTCAAACAGTATAACGATTAAAGATACTAGCGAATCCGCTTGGAAAGACAACTTGACTAGAAAGTAAGTATAGGTTAGTTGGGACAAATATCACTATGCTCGTTAATCCACAAAAGTAGTCATTAAGGTGCAAGGGACATTCACTTTGCCAACACGTCACCAATCACAAACTGTGGCAGTGGGGTAGTGGGTGGAAGGAAAAGGCGGTGGTAGTTGAGTAAACCTTTCTTTAGCCGTGTCAGTTTTGGGGCAATTATTGTTTAAGACCACACACGTATTATTGCTGAAACAACATTTGAGGTATATACAAAAACTCGGCTGTGTGAAATGAACAACACCCTAAAACTTCGAAACAATTTCATGAAATAAAGTCTTTTGTATTTTTTGTAAAGTTTTTTCTAGAATAGTTTATACAAAAAATTTGAGGACTGTGTTCAATGAAAACTTAGATTTAATACATCTTCTGAGCGAAACTTCAAATAAAAGATGTAGCACGCAGAGTCAGTACTTACTCTACATGTTCTAACTCTTAATGTAATTTATTGCTTCCTTACACGAGGAAATCAAATACAGATACACATGTATACAAGCAAAATGCTATCCGAAATATTATTACATTCTAGACTAATTAAATGAATAAATCGGTTTATTCCAAGTATATAACTCTGTCTTTTTTTGAAGAATTGTTTGTTGAGTTTGCAAAATTGACCATCACGCATAACTCATTTGTTATTTGATATTTTCCGACTATTGATAAAGAACGTCTGGTTATTGAAAGCCTAGATTGTTACTCCTCCAAGGAATACTAGTTCCATATTGAACTAATTAGGAAATTGTTTCTCTTAACTATCGACCTTAATAAACACAAATGTAAAAGAAGTTGGAAAAAAGTAGATGAAGAATTCTTTTAGCAACCCATTACAGTTTATTAAAAGCCAAATGCTATTACTAATCGTTGAAGTTATATATGTATTTAGTACTTTTTCCATGTGTTTACATGAAGGCTTCTACAATCAGTTTTCCTATAATCACGAGCATGTTGGGTAACTGGTTCGACAAATGCTGGTTCTGTCGTAAAACTAGACGCCATAAAATAGCTAAAATTGCTAAAAGTAACTGTATAACAAAGAAACAAAGAAACAAGAAAAACAGGAAAACCATATAATCTTAAAAAATCTTAACTGTTACTAGAAAGGAATGTTTTCTTATTACTAATACCGGAAGGTACGCTTTAAATTACACTGACGAGTGAATAATTTTAGTGAATAAACAGAACAATATAATTTGAAAATACTATCTACAGAAAATGTTCTGAGTGCTAACTATATTGCCTACATGTTACTACTGTTAATAAATAATTATTTTACACAACCGCTGTGATTTTGGGGTTCAAAATCTAGTTTAAAATTCTTAGCTACAAAAGTTTATTTCATTGTTGTATCACACAGTCTACATATACAGATGCAATTTCTATTTCATGGTCTGATTGCAATTCTTTAATTTGATGAGATAATAAATAAGATAATGCACGATAATGCTAAAAATGCAATTTTAGTTGTGCCTGTTTGGCCGATTCAAAGTTGGTATCCATTATGGTTTACAATTTTAGTTGTGCCTGTTTGGCCGATTCAAAGTTGGTATCCATTATGGTTTACGGTGATAATTTCTTTTCCAGTTAGGTTGCCAAGACACTCAGATCTAGTGACCATACCTCGTTCAGGACCATGTTATCCTTTTCTAAAACGATTGAATTGTTTGTCTTGTATTAGGACATCACTTCTTGGCAAGAAATTTCATAAGGATCTATTGAAGTTATTATTGCCTCATGGAGACAGACAACTTATAAACAATACAAGTATGCTTATTTCAGTGTGATAGAACTTAGATTAATCCCACTTGTCCAATTGCGAAGGACATAATTGAATATGTAACTATTTCAATAGAAAATAAATTTTCATTGTTATATTTTGTTATTAATGCTGGTAGTCAATGTTGACTCAGACTTTAGCATTTATGGTGTGAATGTTAACATTGCTTCAAGGATGCTACAATTGTAATCCGCTAGGAGTTCGGTATATGCGCATGTGGGATGTTAGGATTGTTTTATGGTACGTTATTACTTTGTTGGACAACTTAATTTAAAGTGTTTGACTTTCAAGTTAATAACTTTAGTTGCTTTGATTATAGAACGAATAATCGTGATTTTTAGTCCCATTACTCATAATATAGCAGAGTCGGACTGAATCACTCTTGGCAGTTTTATATTCCAAAAGAAGTTGCATACATAATCCGCCGTGATCAATCTTGATATTTTTCCACAGTCACAGTAAGTAAATTATATACAAGGGTAAGAAACAATTTGTCAGTGTAAAAAATCTAATTCTAAGTCTACTATTCACCCCGCTTAATGGGCCTTTATTTTTATATAGCGGATTTGCCCGAGGGGTCTAGACCGCTGGACATGGTGCAGGTGAATCGGTGCCACAGTGGCACAACGATGTGAGTTTAAATTCCCCTGGGTAAGAAAAAATGTGACAGTGTTAAAAAATATATATAGTCTTTCCTCGTCGATTTTGCGAAAGAGGAAATTTTAAGAAATCTCGCTGCTAATGATAGCTGCCGAAAACTGTTTTGATCATAAATTGTTTAGAGATTAAACTGTTCCACACAAACATGATTGTTTTAGAAGAAAAAAGCTGCCTACAGATAGTAAGGCTTTCATTAACAGTCAAAAATAGACGCCATATAATGTAGATGTAAAGTGATTGCAAGGTTGCGTTTTCTGCAAACAAATACACATCGTATAAGTTTCAGTTTTTACAACTAAAAAATTTAACACTTAGAACGCTTGAAGTTTCAAAATGGGGGAAAAATGTCAATTTGTGAAGAAATATAATAGTGGAAGAATAGCACTAATTCTTACTAAAATCTATTTAAGTAGTAGTCAACCTAAGAATCATGCAAAATTGAAGAAAAGTGATTCATCGATAAAAAGGCTACAGTGGTTTATTTTTAACGAAAGATAGTTCAAAGTATACAAAATAAGAAATAAATAACAATTTGCTCATAACTGCCTGGTCCTGGGATAAATCTTGCCATTTTATTACAATGCTTTCTATTGAAATTATTGACAGTTTTAAGAGTTATCTCCCTTTCTTACAATTTTCCAATGCATTCTATATATTTTTTTCTCTCAGGACCAGGGCTAGTTTGGAAAAAGAGTACAAATTATCAAATCAGGGTGGAAGTAGGAGTAACATATCAAAAATAAAGTGGTGTAGGCTTTCCACCCATGAATCGCTCTTTGCATGATTCTAATAAAAAGTGGTACTTAAGACATAGAACTTCACATGGAAAATTCGTTTCAGGTTATCGTTAATGTTTTTAATTAAAGCTATAAACCTTTCTCGAAAATACTATTTATGTGCGACTTTTTTTCATGACCAGATAAAGGTATAGCTGCGTCATGAACTAAATTTGAATAGATTAACGTAAAATTAAAAAGTCTCATATCTGACATTAGCATTCTGTTTTGTGTACTTAAAAACAAAAATAAGGTTTCAAAATACATATGTCTAACAATTAACTAAATTACCTAGATTATTTTGGTACACGTGAATTTTAGTGCAAGTTAGTCGTTATCTATTTATTCTAACAACTAAATCATGCCCCCAAATTTAACATCGTTAATAGCAACACTCATGCGTATTTTAAAATATCATGATACATTACATAATGAGCAAACATGGGGCTGTTCCCAGTACTTGCGATTTTGTTACATTGTTTCATCACTTTACAAGGTATGTCTTTATGTTTTACTGATTTCTAAAATACAAAATGTGTGACCATAACTAACTGTTTGTATCATGTACATATTCAGACCAAATGTTGTGACGTAATCATAGATTATATGGCGGTCAAAGACATAGCGCTCTCCGGAGTCGTTACTATTCTAAAACTCTTTTTAAACAGTTACTGTTGAAGTAAGATCAAATACGCCTAACGTCGTTTAATGTAATTGTTGAAGGATATATTTAAGATATTAGTTGGGAATATATGTAAAATTACGAGCGAAGAGATTCTTTTTCTCCAATACTGTTATAAACAAGAAATTGTCTTCTCGGTTGTTCATCTACCAATGACCACGTGGTCTGTCAACACTGAGGTTGCGGGTTCGAGTCTCACTACGAGCAGGGTGTACTCAACTCCAATCTTAATTGACAAGAATTGCCTACCGAAGGTCGGGGTTTTCTCTGGGTACTCGGCTTCCTCTATTCCTCTAAAAACCGGACGCCAAGATATAGCTGTAAAATTGCTTAAGTGGCGTTAAACATCATTCAAACAAATAATAAACAATAAATTAAGTTCTATTATGTGTCGAGTTATATATTCAGATGTACGCAATAGCTTTGTTTTTGCAATGGGATTCTAGGCCACTTTAAACAACGTTTAAGCAGTGTCATAGCTTTTTTATTTGTTGTGCAGCAGGAGTATCCGGTAAAACACATTTGTGGCAGAAAAACTGGCTATCCTTGTCAATAGAATAGGACGTAAGGCCACGACTTAACCTTAACTGACAAGGATTGCCAGTTTCCTACAACGCTCAGGGTTTTTTTCAGATTAATCTGTCAACAAAAACTGGTTGACATGATACTGCTGAAAAATTGCCGAAAATTGCGTTTAACAACACACAAAAAACCCCAATAAGGATGGAGTCAATAAAGCTCATGCTTGCAACCTTAGTGTTGACACGCCAGTGATACAAAGTAAATGATTTACTACTGTAAGCACTAGACCAGTCCGCTATTAGTAAAAATTTTAAAATATAAGGATATAACTTTTTTGACTAATTTGATCTCACATCTAGAAGTCAGTTCTATGTTTTTAACACTATTTGTTTAAAAATAACATACATATAAAACGTTTATATTTGATAAAATTACATATATCAGAAAAATTGCTAAACATGGCGCTAAACACCGTTAAAACAAACAGACAAACAAATACTTTTTCAAGCTGTAATAGATCAAAATATGCTATATGTAGTATAAAAAGTCGTTAAAAAATCTTGGTCTGTAGCTTATATTGTTTCTGTATGTTTTTTACACTTCGATGGTTTAATTTGGTTGTTTATACCTTAAACTTTATATCATTATTTCACCAATTAAAAAAATAGATAAAATGATCTAACACCGGTAGGAATGCCAAACGGGAAAATCTCAGACACTTAAGTGTAAAGATTTCGGGTTTGCAACTCGACAGAGCCTTGTTAGAGACCCAAAATCTTTAACGCGGGTGTATGAGAGTTTCTCGTCTTGCTATTAAGAACGAACACTCAAATGGAAGTCCATATGATCTAAAATCTACTTTCACTTTCTATTTTAGTCCAAACATAGTGCATGTCCCTAATTGACTCAACATTTTAATGTTCATTTAAAACCAAGTTTCCTAGAATATTAAGCTTTTAAAAAAAATCATTTTTATTCTGGTATTATGTGCGATTCAAATTCTGTATTAGTCAACAATGAATAGAATACTTTAACGTACAACCTCTGGACTGATTCCCAGTATTGGGTGGTCCTACACCTAAACAAAAATGTTTACTGGAGATTTCTTTCAGGGAAGATAACTGTATTTGTTTGATATGTTTCAACAGTACAGCGACTGGACTTTTTTACGTATTAGTAAGATTAGAATCGAATACCAGTGGGAAGGGAAGACCGGAAAATCTTAGACACGCGAGTGAAAGATTTCTTTTGATCTCCAACTCGGCACAGCCTCGATATAAACCCGAAATCTTTTCATTTGGGTGGCTGAGATTTTCAGTCTTGCCCTCTTACCGGAGTTGGATCACTGTTTCTTTCATATCTCTCCTTATTTACCAGCTAGCATATTCAACCGTTTACAATTATTCCTTAAGTAGCGTTGAGTGTAGATATAATAACACGCAAAGTATCAGACTGTCTGTTACACTCTTTTGAGTTTAACTGAATAGATGTGCTTTTTTTATTGCTAACTGCTTAAGCTTAAAAAAAATGACAAAATTACAAAATCTGTTTTGTTAAAAATTTAAGAATTTACAGATTGTTGTCCTTAAAACTTAAATAGTTTATGCGATAACGAGTGAAAGTAACCAGAGTGACATTTTCTTGCAAGAAGTTTGAAAAAGAGAAATGAGACCGTCATCTTTCTCCAAATTCAAAGTATTTTATCAAAAAGTGATTTTGAAAAGTGTCTAGTGTTTACGCAATAAGTGGTGTAAAAAGGCTCTGCTGCAGTCATCATTTACATAATGGGGAATTGATTTTTGTTGTATATGCTTTCGTTCTTGTATCGCAGGCCATTATTTAAATCTGGATTTGGTAGCTGTCCTACAGTTTTCAATCCTTGTAGACCGATCAGTTTTCGAACCCATTTTTCTCTAAGTTGTACTAAAAGAAAGACGATTTAATTTCCCAATCAAAAATTAAAATTTTTGTGAAGTTTTATTCCTGCAGCACCCGCTAATCGAGTATATATACAAAATGTATCACAGTCACAAATATCCAGGCCTGCAATTACATTGGTTTCCAGGATAGAGGATTGTTGCTAACTAACAACCAGCTAAAATAAAGAACGTGGGGCAATCACGTTGACGTCGTTTTTACAATAAATATATATAAGACATCGATTGGTTGATCGGTTTGATGTAGCTTTCATTCAGATGATAGTAACATTCCGGTTTCTCCTTTTCGTCGTGGTGACCTCCAAAGTGCAGGATATGCTCAACCTTCCGGAATACCTTATATATGTATAAACTCTTTTAATGAGGTTCATTTTGCTTACTTTTGTCGCTTGTATTAAGCGTATGTCGCTTGTTGGGTTTACGATTCTTATTTTTGTAATGTATTTGTGATTCTGTACTTAGATGTTGCTGTTGATTAAGCTTCGGTATCTTCTTATTTAATCTTGCAGATTACATCAGATACATCGTGACATCGTCGATTATATTTCGTTATAGGCTGGACAACATAAAATGTATACAATTTGATCTCTACGTATATAAAAGTATACTACCTTAACGTAATATTTACACAGAAAAACAGTATCTAGCCAGTTTTCCAGACACCCGGAGAGATAAGTATGGAATAAAATAAATGTAAACGGTTATGAAAAGACGTATATGAGGTTAAAAACATGTTGCAAACCAACAATAAACGAAAACAGACTGAAGAAACTCAATATGGGGTGCATCAATGCATTAAATCTCGAATCAAACAGTGATGATTTAGATATATATAGCTAACACATTGTTAAAAGTGGCCTTTAACATCATTAAAACAAACAAACAAACAAACAAACAAACAAATACTTTTAACAACCGATAATAGATCAAATGATCAAATAAAATGCTTTAAGTATTTAATAATTAAAATTGAAGTTGTTTGTTTTGTGTCTAGTTGTTTTTGCTACACTTCGACGTTTTATGTTTCATTCAAATTTAATTATGGCACATCAGAGTAAATATTATATCACATGAAAACACTAAACACGCCGGCGTTATTATTTGGTTTTTCTAAAATGGTGAAGAACAAAATATATACATTATATTGTTTTTCTACAGCGGGAGTAGAGGAGTGTCCAGTACGACTGCAACGATGTCCTTACTTACACGTGTACACAGATTCATGTCTCCTGTTTTCAAAAAATGTATTATCATGGAAAGATGCCCGAATTAACTGTAGAAACCTCGGTGGAGATTTAGTGATGATCAAGGACGACTGCAAAAGTAATTTTGTATTAAAAAGTTTATCAGATGACCATTGGAATGTCAGCCAAGTGTGGATAGGTGCCACAGATGAAGTACACGAAGGGGATTGGCGTTGGGTCGACGGTAGGCTGTTTCTGTTCAATTTTTTAATATAAATTTTTTTGTTGCTGTATATTGCCTTAAGGCATTCACTAAAATAACCTTATGTGTGTAATATTAACATTGTAAACCAAATATGTGTATGTAGATATGAAAATTGACAGATTATTTCCAAAATAACATAACATTCATTATTCCAGGTACCAAAATAATATTCAATCGATTTGCTTCCGGTCAAGGTAATAATAACAATACTGGTTTCTTGTTCGCTAGTGGTGCAAACGAGGATTGTGCAATGATAAGAAGAGATGACGGTGGCCAATGGCATGACTATCCATGTTCCCAATCTGTTTTAGGATTAAAGCATCATTACACACATATATGTGAATTTCGTAAGTAAAAACGGTTTACTTTTTAGTTTAAAATTGATGATAAACACAAAATTGAAGTTTTTTTGTTAAAGTTACCTAACATTTATACTTAAGATATAAAACAATGTAATATACAAATGTAGTTATGATTGACATACCCTTTAAAAATACCGTATTTTATTTTATTCTTTGAAAAATAATTACTTTTTTCAAATTTCGTTTGCGGGATGGCTACCTTAGATACATTCAGAATGTTTAAATATGTATGTGTATCAAAAATATGAACTTACATGGACACGTAGGTTAGTTTTTGTACTGAATTGAACTGACTGTTATTCGACCGGTCTTAATTTGTCCTAATATTACTTAACGTTACTCAGCATTAGTCTCGATTTGATTAAAAAGTCCGAATTAGTCTCAAATAGTCTGATTTTGTACTCGACCTAGTCTCGAAAAGTCTGGTTATTATCTAAATCTTCCTCGACCAATCTGAAATGTCTGAATGTGTCTTGATCTGAACTCGACCCAGTCTCGACTAAATTCATTACTGTCTGAATGATTCTCGAGCAGTCTTGACTAGTTTTGTTATTGTTTGAATCAGTCTTGACCAGACCAAGAATACAAAATAAGTCTAAACCCAGTCTCTACTAGCCTTAATATCGAGATCAATCTCGAACAATTTGAAAACTCTCTTGCTGAGGACAAGCAAGGCTTGACTAGTCCTGGAACTTTTTAAAAAGACTATTATGACTTACGTATAAAAAGACTGAATTAGTCTAGAACTTGTCATAAAAAATATATAAATTTACTAGTCTTGACTGATTTAATTGAATGAAATTCATGTCAACATTATTATACATATAGAGTATAATTACTATTTGTAATATTTTAACAATATGTGTCAACACACATTTTAAATACGCCCTTTTACCTATATTTGATACATTGCATATGAACATATCATTACTTAAGCTATGTTAATAACTTCCCTTTACAAGTACAGATTAAAAACTTCCCAGTCTTTGTATTATAAAACTATTTTCCTTTTTTGAGCATTGATTTGTGAAATTACCTCCTTTTTGGAATCTATTGTGCTTAATAAGTATCAACTTATTTGATTAAATGCCTTCACTGTTTCTTTAACCTTATAATAAAGAATGGGTCAAACTCGGACTTCGATTTGTGGAGTATCTTTTTGGCAATTTCATAGGAGTTCGGTATTTTGTTACTACCTTCATGATATAGCAAATAAATAATAAACTTTAATAACATAGGGTGTTATGACCAAATGATTGATTGATTGGTTGCTTCAAATCTACAATGAGCCTCCCTTATCGATATCTGATAAAAGGTGAAACATAGTGCTTTTCATACACGTCTGATCATGCCAGATATTATGTATTATATGCTGCAACCCTCAGCGAGATGCGATCGACTTGTTTCCTTAACATTTCTTTGGGTCAAACTTCTTATTACATCCTAAAGACGGAATAAATGAAATTGCACGCAGTATTTAATCATAAAATCATCTACCGTTGATTTTTTTTACTAGTCAATTTGTTTAAAACGTAAAACCGTTTATTTTATAGCAATACATGGAAAAATATATGTAGACTTTTTTGTTTTCCTGATAATGGCGTAACAAATCTATTAACGGGGACTTTGTCAAACTTTTCGCATCATACATTGCTGTGATTAAGCTCACATTTATAAAGTAATATAATACAGCGAATATTACACAGTTGCCTTCTCAACGCACTTGTTGTGATTGAAACAGAATACACATTTGGCAAAACTTTTGTTTTCTTACTGTAGAAAAGATAACATCATGGTCAACATCTTGTTTAAAAGCTTTACCATCAACTGTCACCTCAAGTACTACTATGGAAGGTAAGAAGATTACAAAATTGAAAAAAAGTCCTAAAAATATTATGTTTTCGTCTTCTTGAGTTGCATCTGTTGCACAACTGATATACTGATATATGTAGGAAACTTACAGGTTGCTATCCTCATTTGTTAAGTCATAGTTATATTAACAATAAGAAACACGACAGGTGGTACTAGTTACTCAGGATATTTTCAATAATGAAAACAGTAATGCACTTCAAGGTGTCAGCATGGCCAACCGGTATTATTTTTAAAAAATAATATAAATGGTGTATTCTTTGAATCGCAAAATACGTCGTATAAAGTTCATGCAATTTTGAAAATTTGGGTTCTTAATAAATTAATATATTGTAAATTATATTTTATATCGATAATTATTTAAAATAAACATAATTGTTACTAGTATCTAAATGTCCCTCCCTACCCGATGCAGTATTATCAGTTGCAAACACGATGTGAGAAACCAAAATTGGAAAATTTTGTTTGTGAATTTTTATGATTAATGTTAGTATAACATGTAGTGTTAGGTTTAGTTAGCTTGGAAGATGGGAAACCACATCAACTTACACAATAAGCTTTACCGTAAATGCAACCTTTACAAGAGTCCGTTGTTGTTTCAATATCATTATTTCAAAAATGAAACCTTTTCGAAACAAATTTTACGAAATCCAAAACTATATTTTCTAATAATCAGTTTTATTGAATCTCAAATTTGAGCAGTACATTTATAGTTCCATTTTTGATTCACGTAACTCCTACACAAAGCTTGACCAGGCAAACTGGCTATAAGGCATACACATCTTCTCATCACAATACTCGAAGCGGTTATAGAGGAGATACGTGTACAAAATATTTCAAACAGAAGGCACGACGGACAAACGATTGATTTACGTTTTGCTTCTACGTTTACAACCAATTTATCGGGAAAATGATTGGATTCGCGGATTTATAAAAAATATATAAAAACTGCCCGTGGAAAAGTATGATGCATGGATAGAAGCAGAAAATTTAGTCCGTTATCGCGGCTACAATGAGCTAAATCGATAAGTCTTCGTCCAAAAGTACAGAAAAAATTATCATTGTGCTCCTCAAACACTTCACTTAAGTAGTTATGGTCTGCATACATGCTTTCTGCAGTAAACTAAACACCCCTCCAAGATTTTTCCTATCCGCATCATGAGAACGCGCTTTGCAGCTTTGTGGTTTGAACCCTACCAGTATGGTGTCAGAAAACCAACGTCATGTTCCTTCGTCGCGGCACAAAACGACTTGCGAAAATGTTTCTTGGTTGGTCTAAAAACATTTTTTTAAATTATCGTCTTAATAATGTGCTTTTTGTTTGTTTGTAATAAGACTTAAAAATCCCTTGATTCCATTTCTTCTTTTTATGAGGGATGTGGGACCAAATTAATCTTGCCTTTCAGTAGCTTAATTAGGTAATTGATCTACCTAAAACTGCTTAGAGGGTAAATGGCTGATTTCCCTACCACCGACATTTCTGTCTTTTGACTACATTGACCATTAACTCAACCCGTATTACAGCTGTTCAATAAGAAACAGTAAGCTAACAGTCTGGCAGCAGTCAATGATGAGTTTTAACCAAGATTGTGTGTGAACTTCGTGGTCGTGGTCTTGAGGTTAAGGGCAGGGTTTGTTAACGTGTATGTGTTGGCTGTTATAGCTTGGTTAGAAAACTGTTCTGTTTCGTTTTACGTCTCTGAAAAACCCAGCCTGGTTTGAACCTGACATGACACTGTATATCGTGCGCCTGTATTGTTTTATGGTTGTTTTACTTTAAGGAAGAGCATGGCTTCTGCAATTCTGTCTTGTTTGTGTATTGCTATGTCTGCCTCCCATCTGCATTGGCCTTCTTATTTCCTGTGGTGTCATTTGGGGGGGGGGGGGGGTCTAGCCTGTTTGTATGATATCTCATTTTTCTTGCTTCATTTATATTTAGAAATTTTATGCGACTGAATATTCTGCAAATCAAATTTTGTCAACTAGGTCTGTAACTGTTTATCTATCATAAAAATGCCCTATGTTCCTGGTCGAATTTACTGCGACTGCTGTTGGAACGAACAATATCTTCACTAATTTCCGGTATAATATTTAAACCAACTAAAATGAATTAAAACCAATTACATATATTTCATGGTTTAAATACAAATTTTATATGCACTTTAATTTACTTCACACTTTACACATTCCAATGCCACAAACATGTTAACACAAGCCTAATTGAAAGTCAGGTTTAACATATCAATTACATCTGTAAACAATAAAATCAAAACGAAAAATTTGTATTGTTATGCAAATATATAATATATAATAGGTGCATGGTTACTGTACTATGTTCAAAATTTAACCTGGGTTTTATCCACGTTTCATCTTACATATTTACAATTTGTAACAGGTAAAATTTCGATATACTATTTAATCATAAAACAGATACATTTATACTCAGTTTAATTACTCACCATATTAAAACAAACCTGCATTTCAATGAAAATATTAGCATTGTTATTTTATTAACGGATTTGTACACTGCTTCCAATGGATTTATTGGTATATCAACAAGACCAACTAATTCACAAACAAATAAAAGTCCAGTTTGAAGGACTTTTATGGTATGTTTGTGAGTGAGTTGGTCTTGTTGTTATACCGATAAATCCATTTAAAACGATGTATGTTAAATCCTCATAATTCTTTAAAATTGCATAAAGAAATAAATTTGTCTAAAGTAATCTCAATTCAATGTTTCTTGTGTAGTTTGGTATCGGGATTGACCTAAGGGACCAGTCAATATTTATTGGGGTGGTAGGACCGGTGCAAAATGCAATAGGAGACATACTTTTTAAAGCTGGCATAAATATGGGACTCCAAGTTTAGTTTTTTCAGCACTGATAGGAATATCATCAATGAAAAAACAAAAAAGTTCTGACGTTTTTATTCAAAACCAATATACTGTAATCGCACAATTTGGTTAACAAACAAAACTATTGAACCATAACAATATTTACTAGATATGACACCAACTTTTTTGTAACACATCTTATGTAGGACAACAACTTTTTGCATTTGCAAAAAGATAGGCAATAACCTTTTCAAACCTGATAATTTGAATTACATCGGTCCCAACCCTCCCAAATAATATTGACCCGTCCATAACGTATGAATATTTTGTTGATTTGTCGCAGCAAATATTATTCCATCAACCATCTTTTGAGTTTTGTGACCATGAACACACAACTATGTTTTAACTTAAATCAATAAGTTATTCTATACCTACCACAAGAAAAGAAACAAATCATTATTTGAACGCAGTATATATTGAATGACGTCATCTTTTTTTTTACACTGGTGACGCTAGAAGTAGGTCAACGTTATTTGTCTAAAAATAAATTCCGTTTAAAAACCTATACTGGACATAATCTTGTTCCAATCAAATTTCAAGAAATATTGTAAACAGTACCAAAAATACAGATGTATATTGCATTTTTCCACAGCGGGCGTTGAAGAGTGCCCAACACATGTCCAGCGATTACCTTTCTTACACGTGTACACAGATTCTTGTCTACTCTTTTCAAAGAATGAATTATCGTGGAAAGATGCCCGAGCTAACTGTAGAAACATCGGGGGTGATTTAGTGATGATCAAGGACAATTGCAAAAGTAATTTTGTCTTGAAAAGTTTATCAGCCGACCATTGGAATGTCAGCCTAGTATGGATAGGTGCCACAGAAGAAGAACACGAAGGGGATTGGCGTTGGGTCGACGGTATGCCATTTCTTTCAATTCATGAATACATTTCAATATTAGTTGTTTGTATATTGCGGTAAGGCATGAACTCGGATAACATTTTGTGTTAATTTATAGATTAAGTTTTTATGTAGATATAAAAAAACATCAAACTGTTACAATAATAAGAAAAAACATTCATTATTCCAGGTATCATGGTAACATTCAGTCAATTTGCTTTCGGGCAAGGGAATAATCACAAAACTGGTTCCTTGTTTGCTAGTGTTTTTCATGAGAATTGTGCGTTGATCAGAAGAGATGATGGCGGTCAATGGCATGACTATCCATGTTTCCCACCTGTGTTAGAATTAGGGTATCAATACACCTATATATGTGAATTTCGTAAGTAAAAAAACGGTTTATTTTTCAGTGTGAACATTGATGATTAACCATTGTTTTTTTTTAATGAAAGTAAACTTTCTTTTATGAAGACCAGATAACAGAAAAGGCATGATATGGCAGAATATTTCATTTGTTGTTTGATTACTTGTTTTCTTAACGCATACAATAAGCTAATCTACATTTGATAGTGTAGAATTCTAGGTCCATGCTCTTCCAACAATGCTGCCAAGCGCGTCGCTCTCTCGTTTATAGTGGTCATGTCATAACGCACAAACCTGACCGCGGACCACAGTAGGTAATGTGTTTGGAAAGTGCAACGCTCCTTAAACGAGAAAGACCCATTTTGTAGATGTTAATAAGAGTAGTCTCGTACAAAAGGCTAAATATCCGCACCTACAACACACTTTTCTAGTGGCATTCAAAATTTGATTTCTTTGGTCCATATTTCCCAAATGATTTGTTTGTTTTCTTTCAAATATTGCATAAATCCAAAGGTATACTAAACGCGACGTTTGCAGATATTTGCAAATATATTTCAATTATTGTACCCTTTAAACAATATTGTCATATTACTTCAATTTGAGCTAAAGTATTAATTTTTTTTAGATATTGTTTAACTACATGTATAATGGCGCTAATATTTATTACAGGGTACATGTTAACTTTTTGATTTTTACAATATTATTTCTATTGTAGAAAAGAAATTAATATCGTTAACATATTGTGTAACAGCCTCACCATCAACTGTAATCCCATGTACTACTGTTGACGGTTAGAAATAACATATTATACAATTAGTATTCTAAATATTATGTTCGAAACCACGAATAGGTTAAGCGTCATGTGGCGTCTTTCTCACCTTAGGAAACTTACAGGTTGCTACCCTCATTAGTTTAGTCATATTTATCAGTAAGTAACACGACAGGTGTTACTAGTGAAGCAGGATATCCTCGAACTTTTTTAAAACACCGCATATCACACTTTGTTAGACGGCTAGTGAGTCTTATTTATTAGTCGTACGCTTGTGTTTTCCTTTAGTAAAAATAGTTTTAAGATAGATGGGATTGACAACATTTATTGGCAAAATCGATATGGGCCTAAATGCACCTTACGTTTGATTTTTCAATCATGCAAATATAGATGTACTCAAATGTGTCTGCGTTTTAATTACTTTCTGATCAAATATTATAAATGGTATTTTTAAATCTTTTATTACAAAGCTATTGTTATTAAATTGTATGTTTGCTTGTGCATAAGTCTCTCATATCCGGCAACTTGGAACGAGCTGTGGATGGAATCGTCCCAGTATAGTCCAAAAATACCAAAAGCAACTTGCAAAAATTTTTCGTCGTGTGGTCTAATAACATTTTTTAAATAATTGTCTAATTCCTTCATTCTCTGACTTGTCTGGCTATTTCATGATGCCACATCTGCATTTTGTTTTAAGTGGGACCCAAATGAATCGTGCACATCAGTAACTTAAAACATGGATAGCTCTACCTATAAAACTGAATGACTGGTTCTACCTGAATAGACATTTCTGACACTTGACTACAGTAACCTTTATATGGACCCGTATTATGTTGTGTTGGTTTAGAACCTAAATGCTAACAGGTCACATATGTCTACTCGCGGTGTTGAGTTGTAGCCAAGTTTGTATGAAAACTTCGTTAGCTTGGGTGTTGAGAAGAATTGTTTGGTAACAAGTGTGCGTTTTTTTTTGAGATCTTGGTAAGGAAACAGGTCTGCACTTTCAGTTGAAAATCCATCCTGGTCTGAATGTGACATGGCACTTAAGCTCGTGTCCGTATGTTAGCCAACGACATTGACCCTCAGGAAGTACGATTCGTCTTTGCCAGTTTTCTGCTTCGGCTGCCTTCCATCTGCCTTGTTCTTTTATTTCCTGTGGTTCCATTGCGGCTTGGCCTTTTTAGGGGATCTCTTCCTCTTTTTTTCAGGCTTGGTTAAAATTTAATATCTGGATGCTGCTAAATTGACTGAATCATCATACTACAATTGCTTAATCGTTTTTAACTTTCAAATTTCTAAATTTGAAACGCCAATAAAGTAATTTTTAGATGTTATTTTGTCCTGAAAAGTATTACTGCCATTTTAATATTTCTTGTTGTATTTGATGAAACAATATATTTTGAAATCTTTATATGTCCCATGATTTGGAGGAAAACTGAGAAAATCTGACGGGAATACATTAATGCAAAGCTGTTTATGTAAAATATATAATAATAATAATAATAACAATAATAAAAATAATAATAATAATAATAATAATAATAATAATAATAATAATAATAATGTAGCATGCAAAATATGTGTTTCTCATTCTCATGTGGAACATAATCACAAATGTTTATTCTAATCGACAAACATGTAAGTGTATTTCACCCTACTTTCCAAACACATCAGCCATTTTGATCAGTTGCCTTTCGTTTTTTAACTTATAACAAAAAACGAACGGTATAGAGTATCCTCTTATTTTCTTTGTATCACTGATGATGACATAAAATATTGTTGTCTACGAAGGGACATGGGAATTTGCAAACATTGCATACATCAAAAATTATATATAAAAAGTACAAACGTTAGCAGATATATGCAAACATCTTTTAATAATTGATCAGTTTTTGACCTTTTAAGACATTACTTAACAATACTGGCAGGAACTGATAAACTTTTGTCTTCTCCGTTTAAAACAGAACATAATCTACACTATTATTTTTTATTTGTATTCTAGATAAGATATCAACAGTATTAACAACAGAGGTAACAGCTTCGACATCAACCATCACCCTAATTACTACAATTGAGTCTTATTTGTTAGTTGTAAGTTTGAGAGTTTTTATTTGGTTCATTGAATAAAACGATGGCTTTACAATAGATGGATTAAAAAACAGTAGTGGCAATATTTCTAAGGACCTAAATGTACCATATGATTTATACCTGAATAATGAAAACAGAGATGCACTGAAATGTGTTAACATGACTAATTACTGTTCAAGAAAAAACATAACAATATCATTTTAAATCAATAAATAGATGTATGATGTTTTAGTGGTGCCTTTATCGGTGCATAATATAATAATATATACGGTAGTTGTTTTGTTTCTGGTTTTAAAATTTATTCAGCGTATTTAAATAGTATAACAATGGTCTTAAATAAAAATCGTCATGTCAAAATATATCAGACAGTAGAAGTTATTGAGATACTTCTTTTTGCAATTTTGCATGTTTTATGCCATACTTTATATAGTATATCTGACATTTTCTGAAGTACACAAATGAACACCTCACGTTTGGATTGTCAGGTTTAATACCTGATTTCGAACCGTTCCGGCGACGTTTTTAGAGAGTGCCTAGCTATTTGCACTATGAAGACCATATTTGTAGATTAAGAAAAAAAGCTTCGACTTATTGTAGCCGGTACAAAGATGTAAATTCTCCTACCTATTACACCATAATTTGGCTGTGCCAGTGTAAATTTTTGTTTTCGATCTCCCATCCCTTTATATGTGGATATGTCTGGTGTAGACTTACTGTCGGCCTGAATATGCCATTAAAATTGCTTGTTTTACATTAATCAGCCATTGAATCTGTCGGCGGTTATACATGTAATTTATTCATCAATTTTAAGTTGCTCTTAATTTCGATTTTTGTTGTATATAGCACTATACATCTGGACCTCTATTAACAAATATATTATGAAAAATGTGTTCATATATTTGAAACCGGGTGCATGTGGCATCATTTATAACAAAACCCTCGGTAAATCATGTGGATTCTTTATTGAGAGTAGTTTTATCAACAAATGTTTATCATAAAGACCCTACAAAACATAATGATAAAACATGATAATACTAGTGCAAAGAAAGATAACTCTTACACAGTTAAATGAGGTATTTTGCACTGTATTATATTGTAAACAATGAAACAAATATTAGAACATATGAATTTGTGTAATTTAATGACAGACTCAAAGAACTTGTACATGTATATGTTTATGCTTCCCATAAACTATGTGAATAACTATACAAATAAAAATATCCTTATACCATGCAAAAATCTACTTTTACATGAACTTACAAAAAGGGTTATTGCAGCAAAGCATGAAAATTATTTACATATAGCAATAAGCTCATAAGCAGAATAACTAAATAACAAACAAAGCAACACAATTACAACTTCTTGCTTACCTCACAAGATACTGTGAAGGTCAGTAATAATAAATGATCACAATCAGGACATATCAATAAACATCTTATTGGTTCGATCTAAAGAGCAAATATGGATGTTTACCATTGTGTTTACTATTTAAAAATATTAGTTTATAACCTCAACATATACGTACACAAAACATGCAAACATGTACAAATATTTAAAATAAATCACTGAAATATTTATTTACGATTAAGAAAGTCCATTCTTTCTCTTTTTCACACTTTCAGTCCATCACATCTTATTACTTAAGATTAGTTTTTATCTAAGTTACTTATTTAATACATTTTTATATAATTTAAGTTTATTTAAATGACATATAAAAATCAGATTCACTCAACAGATTTATGCAGTCAATCATTCATTCCATACTTGCAATGTTAAAATATAAATTGTTAAAATTATGTGAGGAATAAAATATATACAAACTGACCTTAAGAGTTAGAATACAGAATTCCTTAGAATCAACGATAGTGAGATTTAAACTTTACATCAATCTTGAAAAAACTAGAATACTGCAAATTTGACATCTGATTCACCAGTTCACTTGTCATGAAGTGACCAAAACTTATGAAAAATAATAGCCAAACTGTATACCATAAAAGTTTTACTAATAACAAAACACATCTAATAATATAATATTTGACTGTTTCAATAGTTCAATCAATGTAATTCATAATCAAAATATTTACAAAATAGAAATAAATAAATTCAATTTCACTCTACTACATACTCCCCCTGGCCGTAAAATAGCGTCTCGAGATTTCATCTCAGGTCAGAGTATTGGTGGGAGTTTTCAGTATTTCCAGTATAGTTCTTCCTGCTTCTGGCTGTAAATCCTTCAGTAAGTTGGAATTCTCTGCTAAGGGACTTGATACAGATCATTCTCTTTTCCTAGTCCGAAAGTGATCTTATCGCCGACTTTGACATATCGAATTAACCAGAAGCAAAGCGAAGTGGCAGTCTTCGTTCCCTAGTAGATCTTCGAATAACTAGAACCGGTGTTCTGCTCTCATCTTTGTCGGAGTCTTATGAAGATTGATTGACATCAGGTTCATTATTCTGAAGGGTCTTCATTTCTGTATTCGAAGCGCTTCTTATCTCTACAGAGTTATTTTCAACCACATGTTCTGTATCCGCTGAAGGATGAGCGTCCTCATCTGCCTCTGTTTCTAATCTATCAGTATCCTGAACTAGAGATTGATACAGTTGATTCTCTTTTCATAGTCCGAAAGTGATCTTATCGCCGACTTTGGCATATCGAAGTAACTTTTAGCAAAGCGAAGTGGTGCTCTTTGTTCCCTAGTAGATCTTCGAATAGCTGGAACCGGTGTTCTGCTCTCATCTTTGTCGGAGTCTGATGAAGACTGATTGACATCAGGTTCATCATCCTGAATGGTCTCCATATCTGTATTCGAAGCGCTTCTTATCTCTACAGAGTTATCTTCAACCACATGTTCTGTATCCGCTGAAGGATGAGCGCCCTCATCTGCCTCTGATTCTAATCTATCAGTATCCTGAACTAAAGGTTGATACAATTGATTCTCTTTTCCCAGTCCGAAAGTGATCTTATCGCCGACTTCTGACACATTGAAGTAACCAGTAGCAAAGCGAAGTGGTGGTCTTTTTTCCCTAGTCAATCTTTGAATAGCTGGAACCGGTGTTCTGCTCTCATCTTTGTCGGAGTCTGATGAAGATTGATTGACATCAGGTTCATCATCCTGAATGGTCTCCATATCTGTATCGAAGCGCTTGTTATCTCTACAGAGTTATCTTCAACCAAATGTTCTGTATCCGCTGAAGGATGAGCGTCCTCATCTGCCTCTGTTTCTTATCTATCAGTATCCTGAACTAGAGGTTGAGTTCCAGTGATGGATGAATCACTGCCTCCATACCCTTTCTGACTGATAATTGGGTAGAATCCCCATTCTGACTCTTTTTCAGATATATCCTCTATTTCCCCAGTTGCGGTTTCAACCGGTTCCTTTCGGCTTGGTAATTTAGCAGGAGTTAGTCGTGTTCTTGTTTTTTCTAGGAGCTGGTGTTTGTGGTTCCGGTGTATCGCTGATCTATCCAACAGGCAAACGTAGGTTGCAGTGAAATGTCCTGATTCTTCCACCACTGTTTTCCTTTATGACATTGATAACAGGGATGTCACTATTTGGCTGGCTGATGACAAAATAAGGGTCATGCGCCCATCGATCCGCCAACTTGTGTTTTCCCTCAAACGCCTCTACTTTAACTAACACTCTATCTCCTACATGTATGGTTCCTCCACGGCCTCTGGTGTTTTATGATTCCTTCTGGTTGACTCTGGCTCTCTCAGCTGCGGAGTTTGTCAAATCATATGCCTGTATTATACGGTTTCTAAGTTCCTTAATGTAGCTGGTACTGAATTGTTCCTTGTCATCCTCATGCAAACCAAATACTGCATCAATTAGAAGCTTTGGATTGCTGCCAAACATAAGTAGATATGGTAAATATCCGGTGCTTTCATGACGGGTACAGTTGTAAGCATGTGGACTGACGAATGCTTTCCAGTTGGCTTTCTTAGATGGTTCTAATGTACTTCACATATCCAAAAGTGTGTGATTTACCCGTTCTGGCATTCCATTACCCATTGCGTGATAACTTGTGGTTCTTGATTTATTCATACCATGATGTCACATAATTCTTTGATGATCTTGCTTTCAAAGTTGCGTGATAACTCGTGGTTCTTAATTTCTTCATACCATGATGTCACATAATTCTTTGATGATCTTGCTTTCAAAGTTGGCTCCCTGATCTGAGTGTATTCTGTCTGGGACTATAAAATGGTCAAAGAAAGCTTGAGCTGCTGTCTTGGCTAGTTGATTTTTGGTTAAAACGGCTATGGCATATCTGGTAAAATGATTATTGTTATTATTAATAGATGTTGATGACCTCCGTTTGATGCCTCAAATGTTAGGAAATTCATGCACACAAGTTCCAATGGTGAACTGGTGGTGATGTTTACTAATGGTGCACGCTGATTGGTTGGTGATTTCCTTCTGGTACATCTACCACATTCTTCAATCCAGGTTTCAATATCTTGGTGCATTCCTGGCCTGTAAAAACGGTCTCGTACCAAAGAAAATATTTGATCCTTACCTGGATGACCCATGTCATTATGTATAGCCGGTAGCACTGTTGGTGCATGAGCAATAGGTAATACAAGTTGGTGTCAGGTTTCCACATCAGTAAATGCGACTCGATAAAGTACACCATCTATCAACTTCAAGTGGCTGAACTGTCTGCGTAGAGGGTTTAGTCCGACATCCTTTCGTAATGGCTTCTGGTTAGTCTTGACAAACTGTATAACGTTGCGTATATCTGGATCCTGGTCTTGTGCTATAACCCAGTTAATAATATTCATTGTGCTAGTTCCTCTATGATCAAAGTCTTCAAGTACAGCATCAGGCGAAAGAGCCAGATATTCCACATAGAATGGCACAGCAGAGTTGCAAATGGATTTCACTGTGTCCTTGCTGATGGGTAATCTACTTAATGCATCTGCATCAGCATTGTGGCGTCCTGGTCGATACTGTATATCAAAATTAAAAGCTCCCAGTTCTGCTAACAAGTCGCATCCAGTTTAGCCGTGGTCAAAACATAAGTTACTGAATTATTGTCGGTAAGAACTGTAAATTGCTGGCCATAAAGATAATCCTTGAACTTGTCACAGATGGCCCACTTAAGTGCAACAAATTCTCTTTTATGTGCTTGGTAGTTCTTTTCTGCGACTGGCATAACTGATTACACGTTTCTGTCCTCCCTGTTCGTGGTATAATATTGCTCCAAGTGCTTCCCCTGACGCATCTGTGTGTAATTAGTAGGGGAGCGTAGATACTGTAAAGGCCAGTAATTATATATGATCACAATCAGAAAATATCAACATATTATTGGTTCGACCTGAAGAGAAAAAATATGGATGTTAACCATTTTGTTCACTATTCAAAAGTATTAGTTTATAAACTCAACATATAAGTACACAAAACATGAAAACATGTACTTAGTCAAATATTTAAAATAAATCACTGAAATATTTATTCAATTTCACTCTACCACATATTTAGCTTTGATACAGAAGATTTGTCTGTGCGAAACAGGCGGAAATGTCCTTATCATATTTTGTAGGGAGACCTGATAATAAGGCCTCGCGTGCTGAACAAAGGATCAAAGCCCTACGTGTTAACAATTATTACTTCCGGTGACGTTAGTAAAATATCGTCTGTAAACAATGCTGTTTTCGTATAGGTAGAAAATAACGAAACAATTGTTGATCCAATGACAATCCATGTTGAAAGAAAATATTATTCACGAAAATTGGCATACAAGTAAAGTCCTATAAAAGAAATCGGTCTTGACGTCAAATCTATGGTCAATTAAGATTGTTTACAATGCCGATTCTCATATTATTCCGAGACTCCCTTTTTATGTCTATGCGACAGCTTCTTATACGTTTAAGCCCCACATTTCATCTGTCGAAAACGATAAATTGCATCGAACTCTCTTAAGACAGACACAATTAATCTAATAAACTTATAAATTATAGATCATGCGTTCGGTATTCCGATTTTCTAGACAGTTCACTCCTGTTGACTTCCAAACTACTCAAACAAGAGTTTGTTGTACCTAGTTTGATGTCATGCCATCAGAAGTTCTATGGTCGTCATCATAACTTAATTGATCGTTATTTGAAATCAATCTCTCAAATACGATCGGATATTTTCGTTCATAAGTCAAAGGTAGTCTTTCCTATTCCAGAATTTAACTTTTTTCTAGACACGACAAAGAGTAACTCCACGCGTGTCTAATTAGAGGCAGGTACTGCTTACTCGTCTGGAGCACCTAAGTGCCCCCATGTTTTTATTGGGTTTGGGTTACCCATTTTCTGTTTTTGTGTTTTTGATTTTTGTTTCACGTTTTATATTTTTGCCTATATCCGAAATTTGTATATGTCCCTTGACTTTCGTCTCATATTACGCTATTGGTTTCCTTGCTATTTTTCTCCATTAATGTTGAGTGGCAGCCGATATTTCCTGAACCTCTTGTCTTTTTTTTCTTACCGGAATTTTGTTTAAATATTGCTTGCTAGTCGTTAAACTAGCGTTTAACAAAAACAACTTTGATTATGGCACACTGTTGTTATGAAAACCCCAAAACCTTTTTTTTTCATTTACTTAACACAAAAAAATGTCCGCCGCACACTAATAATTTCGTGTGTGTCGGACGTTAACCATATTCAGTAAGTTCATTACACTATTTTGTTGATAAGTAGTTATTGTGTTCATTAACAATTTTGTGTTGTGTTTTTTATACATGATAATCTATATATTACCTTATTGGTTATTTTATGTTAACATATAATGATCGTCTGTTACAACAATAGCGGCAGTGTAAGTGGTTGTATGTTGTTCTCTCAGCATTTGTTAAAAAACTTCGCATAACAATATACAAATTTGTTATTCATTAAGTATATCTCGATTTCACCATAAAATATGATGTACATTCTGGAGCTCGGAAACAACAATTGCATTCAAAAACTTAAATGATTGTTCAAAAGCAATTGCTTGCAATTTTTTGTATTCAATTCAACATCTCCTATCAACTGTTGTCTAACATCTCATAGTTTTTAGTAAAACTAAACTATATAAGAGTGCTATGAAATTATTGATGAAATATTCAAGAATAATAGGGAACTATTTTCTATTGATAAAACACATTTAAATAGTATCGACACTTAATTATACAGTGTCAAAAAATCAAAATAAGAGAGTCCGTGTCTAACAACAATATCATTGTATTGCCACATATATGTAATTTTCGAAGTAAATCTTCAAAGAATAATATATATAAATTATTCAGTTTAAGGTAATATACCATATAATTAGCAAATTTTAATGGTTAAAGGAAGTGACAAAAATGCCATTTCTATATACCACAACAAAATATAGCTTTCCTGTTAGTTTGTTTTATTTGTATTGAAAGTTAATCTTTGAAAAACATACCTCAGCATTTTGACTCTTGACTGAGACTGGAATTTTCGCAATCGCGATTGAACAAGAACTACCTAAACGAATTTTTCATTTGTATGCATTTTATTTACTGCCTGCATTGTACCTGGTACAAGTACAGAGGTTCCAAGGCTACAGGAATGTTGGAAGGTATACCTTATGTGTGTTATTATTTTACTATTTGTAAAGTGGATTATTTCTATTTGGTTTGCAATCCATCGATAGTAATATAGAAATGTCAAAAACGTAACTTGCACGGATCGTGGCGATTACCCTTACAACACCTCTAATTTAATCAGACCAGTGAAATGTATTTTTATAAATGATGACATACTTCTTATTACACCGAACGCCTGGTTGTATAGAATAGTGAACAAATTAAATGTTTCGTTTTGAGAGTAAATTTTATTGAATTAATTTGTTGATATTGTTTGCTTTAAAAATGTCAGTGTTTACCTGTTTGTATCTTCAGTATATATTGGTGGATGTTAATCAATCAATCAATCCATCAATCAATCAATCAATCAATCAATTATTTTATGATTTTATATTTCTGTTGTGAATATTAGGTTACAATATACCATGTAAACATTTTATCTAAAGAAATTTAAAAATGAAAACTTAAGGATTGAACGATTTATGTTAAAATTAAAATAATTTACTTTTCATGTTTCCGTTAGCTTGTTTTTTAATCATTTTTCCGAAAAAACAAACAAAGGAACAGTTGAGTTTATGTCTAAATCTTTCTTCAAATGTCACATGATTTTGACTATCAATCCAACATTAAACAAATTGCTACCAAAGGTATACTTGTTTAAATACAATAATATGGACAATTGTTTTAAATAGGAATTTCTCATATCGTAGTTCATTCTATATATTTTACGCATTACTTGGCTGCAGACCATAGTGGGTTACGTGTGTGGATAATGCCGCGCTTATTGTATGCTCAGGAGGGCGCTTTTTTTCTGTCAGTAAAAGAAGTCTTTTTTGTAGCCGCTAAACAATATTTCATATTTTCCAGTGCACTCAAAATGTTTTGCTTTTTAGTCTCTAATATTTTTTGCTAATAAAATTATCATTTGTTAACGTAATTTCGACTAGCGGACATACTGCTCGCGAAATATTTAAGCAAACATTCAATAAATAAACTAACACAGCTATACTCAGCGATTTTCTAGCTGTAAAGTCGTAGCTTCTGGGTAAAAAAACTAACCTAAAGATATGTCTAAATTCGTCTGCGACATGAGGTTATCCACACATCGAATCAATCTTATAATCATCCTAAAGATATTATGTCGGCGATCATGGTACATCGGTAATTTTGGAATAAAAACTTGAAAAATATCATTAACATAATTTCCAGACAAAATAAATATTTAATACACGGAAATACATTCAAACATATAAATAAGGCGAGTTCATACAATATGCATATATGAAAAAACTACTTGACGAGGCGAAAAATGACAAGAAGGTCCTGATCCACAAGCTGTCAAAACAACAATTATTGCCAGTAACGTGAACCATTGGAAAATATCTTAAGACACTAATTCTATGCAGATCGGGGAAACTTATTAAGCCGCTGAAATCCAAGTACTTGACAAAAAGAGCTGCCCAATGCATCCCCAGGTTGTGGATAGAGGAAAACAATGACTGCGGACCATTGTAAGTAACATGTTTAGAGATGTAGTTCTCATATGTTCATTGCAGCCGCTGCAAAAGGCTAATTGTCACAAATTGATTTGTTCCATTTCTCTTATTCACTTTACCCCTTCTTTTTTTAGTATGGCTCTATGACTAATTACTACAACTTTTCAATGATATTCAAATTTCTTACAAGGTTATAGAGTATAAACTGTTTGAAAATTGAAACATTCCAAATAATTTAAATTTAATGATAATACTAGATGATTGTAAGGGTAAAATAACGATGACGTCATGGACTATGTGAGTTAAATAAACAAGATATTTCGCATAATCTAGGATGTTCCTTTAGATCAGCCAATTATAGCTTACAAAGCAAATTAAATAAATATAGACACAGTTTTCTGTTATACAATGAAGTAGCGTTTGTGTATTGAGTCTAGGACAATATAATTGTAGAGTATAAGGTACTTATTGTTTTTTTTCGAAAAGTGTTTATTAGTGACCTCGTTTTAAATAAGCTGATGTGCTTAGCAATGACGAAATACTATTGAAGACATATTTTTGAGTATAATGGAAGATTTATTGAATTCTTTGTGACGTACTTAAATCCAGGGAAAAGCATTTTCACGCTGAAGACCCCTTTTGTAGATATCGAAAATGAGACTCGTTATAGCTGCTACAAAAGGATAAATTGTTTCGCCTCTACGCATACCTCATACTTTTCCAGTGGCATGCAAACATTTTTCTCTTTGGTCCATCATTGACTTGTAGCTGCATTACTGCTCGCTGGAGGGAAAGCAAACATCCAACATATAATGTAATCCGAGAGACATATGATGTATTGGTACAAAAGTAGTTCATTTTTCATGATTTGTGTTGTAGGATATTGTCTTGTTATTTCTTAAATGTAAATAAAAGTTAGAAAACAAGACATTGTTATGGAATTATCTTATCAAGTACAACAGGCGTACGCTAACAGATTATTTACGCATATACAACAAAGAAATTATCATTAATTTACGGCGTAGCTGGACACAATAACAGTAAAGGCTGAAAGAATAAGAGATAGAACGGCTGTAGAGGAGAGGTTCTAAACTAAACAAGAGTAGAGTTATTCTGAGGTCGACCTGTGCTCTAAAAATTTAGGTTTGCAGTAATAAGAGTTGCTCTGCAGTTTTAAAACACGTTTTATAAACATATATGCCCGCTTGTGTGCGATGCTGTGTCTTCTATATCTACATAGTACTTCTAAACATAAATGAGCTGATAATTATTAGAAGGTGCATGACAAGGAATTAAAAAATAACCATAATTAAATAAACATACATACACATAATTTCTTTTTTCAATTATATTAAATAAGATAAACACAATTTTGTAATTTTAATGAAGGTATAAAAAAAATTTGGCGGCAGATATAACTAATCCAAATCTGGGCTTGTCGCGACATTGTAGGGTAAGAAATTCTACAACCTGATTGAACTAGCAAAAAGTGAATATTGATGGTAATAAAAATAATTTGTGTTCTCTTCTGGTAGCATGTTGGAATAATATTTACTAGGTAGTATTGTATTTGTAATACATAATGACGGATGCTAAGTTCTTTCTTTGGTGTAGTTTATGCCATTTAAGTTGTTGTAACGTGGCACTGACACGGCTCTGGTAACTGTATTGATTTAGAGTATATCTACTGTGAAAGTACTTAAATTCGTGGGTTTCAATTTTCGTGGTTTGGTGAAATTTTACATGTTCGTGGGTTCTTAAATTCGTGGACTGACGGTTTCCGAAAATGCAAAAAGTGAGGTAGCGATCAAAATAAATGATTACAGCAGAATCATTTTCACTGTTGATAATAAACATCAACATATAAAGAAGACAAAACAGTTTCATTACATGATGTTTACGCGCGTGGTAACGAATGTAAAATTAATAACACGGAAATCAATAGCTAATTATAAACATGGTAATGTATTAATTAATTGATTAATTGGAATAAAAACTACTTTAAGTCTATTTAATTCTCTAATTGTTATCTATAGAAGCATTACTAGCCGAAGGGCATTTGTCACTTCATGTGTTGAGTAGCAATAAGTACATAGGTGTAATTTAATGTCATTTGTGCCACGATCGGTATTACCACAATATCCATTTGATATAGCGTGTCATTGATATGCACTAATAAAGATAAAGTATAGCTTATCTTTTAAATATTTGTTTTGTTATTTTAATTTATGTTCAAATGAGTAACCAAACTCATAATTCAGATAATAATTTGTTACTTTTTAACATCTAAAATGAACACCTCATATATCCCACCTTGACCGGAAGTCGATGTTTCTTCGTACGCTTTACAATTAAATAATACCTACATTTAATGAAACACAATTCGAACATGAAACCTTTAACATAATCATTAAGATGGATTTTCAGCTGAACATTAGTAATGGATCGAACCACAAAATCATATATTACATTTACAAATAAATGTCCGATCTCGGACATTTTCAGATCGTTGTTCCCAAGTTCCCATCTGTTAATGAAGTTTTATTCTTCGTTGGATTTTTAATTTCGTGGTCCGAGGCCTCCACGAAAACCACGAAAATTGATACCCCATGAATAAAAAGTATTTCACAGTATCTGCTAATTTCTAATGTGTGTTGTTTTTACCATGGATCTCAGATGATGATACAGTATTTTAATTTAACATAAGTTGTATGTTCTGTTCTTTGTCGTCACCTAGTATATCGTATGTAAACTGTATTGTAAAACATTTTACTGAAAATAACTGTATATCAAAAGGTTTTAAGCAAAAATATTCATATGGCTTTTTTGTGTTTCACGTGTTCCATATTTGTGATATTTGAAATACAATAGCGTTTAATATTTTTTTTTATTAACAGAAAAAAGACTACGTTATATTACACGTTCCCAAATTTATGTATTTTGTAAACCTGGATGATACAAAACCTTAAATCATCTATAAAGGTGATCCAAGATGTACTTTTGTTAGTACTACATTTTGACGTCATAATGAAATGCATAACCAACGATCAATATAACAGCGGTGAAAAACAACTCATTCTATAATTCCTATCTTACATTCGTTTACGTTTATAGTCATTTTTGATTGGTCAAAAGGCCATAAACCAGTACTTCCCAGATCCGTTCATACTTTCATGAACGACTTTTGGGGAACTACTTTTTTTTGCTAAAAGTAAACAAATATGGCGGCCATGTGTCGTGTATGCTTCAGACAATAAATTAAGCCAGTACACTCAAATTTTGGCGATTCAAATATCTTGAGCGATGTATTGCTTAAACGGAAAGCTATTTAATTGAACCAGCTGCACACATTTGTTTTATAGACAAATACATACAAGAAAATATTTTAACAGTACACTTCGTTTTGGATTCATTGTACACATTGCTGAATGACGGAAATAGCAGAATTCGAATGTGGATGAAATGCGAGTGTGAAGGCATGTATAAACGATACTTTGAAATTGCGTTTCTTGTAATTTCAATTATGAATCATTTCAAATACACACAATAGCCGTAACGGTAAAATTACCTTTTTTCGCGGTCACAACAAATCAACGAAATAGCAAGATGCACGAATTTGTTACCAACTCCATGTCTCTGCACAGCTCTAGCAATTTTCACTGATAAATCCATTGAACAAACGACAACTATTGTTTTTCCTCTTCGTATTTAAGAAAGAACGTCTAGCTAGGTTTCCGTTCCGTTTGAACAGATATGACGTCACATATGACGTTAATATAAACCGCGGGTACAATGACGAACATTAGTATACGGAATATTGTTTTTTGTTGAGTCTTCTTTCGTTTTTATTTATAATCTTCTCGGCAAATCGTAAATTGTATCTGTTGTCAATGCCAGTTATTCACTTCAAACCGACCACGTCTTCGTCTTCAGTTCGTTGTATATATTCCTACGCGTCACACACTTATAATAAAATTTTATTTTGGGACAAGAATGTTAAATATATAAAAACAATTTTGGAAGAATTATAAGGATTAAACGCTTATTTTCAGTAATTCATCGATGTATGAACGACGTCGACTCACTCACAAGACTATCATAAACGGCCTTCGGCCGTTTATTTGTTTGTGAGTGAGTCGACCTCGTTCATACATCGATGAATTACCGAAAATAAGCGTTTAATCCTATAATGAATGAAATGTGATGTCATAATGCTTCTGATGTTAGAGACAATATTTTATGTTAACATGTTTTGTTTAATATGAAAATTTTTAATTTCTGACATTCAGTTTTGTTCTTCTTTTTCTATACTTCTTACATTTGATAAACGTATTAAATAAATGTATGTATGTACAATTAACTTTATCACATCTCGACAGTTGCATACATTCTGCATCACAAACTCGTTGCTACGCGTCTTGTAGTGACAAAAATGTACAGAACTGTTTCGACCTGATACATGTAGTTGTATCTAATGTCTGTAATCTGTATTTATTTAGTGAGTTAGTAAGTACTGTCCTTTTACAGCAGAGATATTTAGTTACAAAACAATTTAATAAATCTGGTTAATTCCTCATTCTTTATTGAATTTCATATTTTACATGTTTTGCCAAAAACAAAGATATATTAACCCTTTCACTGCAGGAATTTTAAATCAGCTAAAACGACGTTATCTTTATGACGTCACCGTATAATAACGTGTGATTACCAGTTGCCAAACTGAACCTACTTATAGAACCTGGTGATTTGTGTACCCAATATATCAAACGGCTGGGTCGATTTTGTTAATACTTGGTGGGTTTATTAACTTTTGAACGTCCTTTATAATACAACTAGTCCACAGCACATATATTGAGCTGTATTGTTATGCTAGAATGTATGCCTTCATATGTGCAATAACAACAAAATAATATGCAATCATAATCAGTTGCTCTAACGTCTAAAGAGTGTCCTAAACCATATTTCTTTAATACCTATATTTATTTATTTATTTTTATTACATAATACATATTTTTGCCTTTTTCCTATTGGCCTAAACCAATACACGTGACTTTCCATTTCCTATCATATTGGTTTGCAAAAAACTCATTCTACTCAATAAAAAACCATATTGCACTCTCGTGAGAAATTTATGAATGAAAATACCCAGCACGTGCTGTTTCCTGCAACGGAAATACGATAGCCAATCAAATCTTATTTGTTTAATCCCCTGAACCAATCAAAATTATCGTTCTGAATGATGTTCGGATTATATTGTTGTTTGTAAACATGGTAACGTTGTAACGTCATCGAGTGAACGTAATGCGGATAGTTCTGCTGCTAATAAGCGAAGATTTGCAGATATTACTAACTTGGAAATTAATGAAATCATTAAGAAAAGAGATGATGTCGACACTCGCAAATCGAAAGTGCAAGTGATTATATTTTTTTTTAACGAAATATTTACGTGAAACGGATATGTCAGTTAGTTTGGAAACGGCGGACCCTCAGGAATTAGACTCAAATCTTTGTAAATTTTATGCAGAAGCAAGGACTGAGGATGGGACATTATTCAAGAAATAATCAATGCAAACATTTCGTCATGAATTATGTCGATATTTTATCGATTTTTGAGAAATAAATAGACAATGAAAAAAATCTCCATGTTCCGCTGGACTATCGAACTGTCGGACTATCGAACTGTCGGACTATCGAACCGTCGGACTAACGACCTGTCGGACCAACGGACTGTCGGACCAACGGACTGTCGGACTATCGATCGGACCCCTTATGAAAGACAGTCACTTTCGGGAATAAAAACATCTTGTATATTCCATTTCATGACTCAATTCATTATGTAATAAAACAATTACTACACTCGAACTCGATCAATATGAGGTTTTATGGAGCAGTGTAGAATAATATTGAACTCGGCTTTGCCTCGTTCAATATTATTCTACCCTGCTCCATAAAACCTCATATTGATCTCGTTCAAGTGCAGTAATTAAGTCTCCCAAACGAAGTTTGGAGACTTATTGTTTTTACTCTGTTTCTTATTATTAAGTCGCCGACCACGAAGTGTCGGGCGACTTATTGTTTTTACTCCGTTTCTTATTATTATTAAGTCGCCGACCACGAAGTGTCGGGCGACTTATTGTTTTTACTCCGTTTCTTATTATGTCTCCCAAACGAAGTTTTGGGAGACATATTGTTTTTGTCCGGTTTCTTATTATTATTCTTCTTCTTTCTTTCTTTCTTTCTTTTTTCTTTCCGTTCAATCTTGTCCGCACATTTTCTCTGAGACGCAATGTCCAATCAAGATGAAACTTTGGGAACATGTTAAGGGTGACCTGAAGTTGTGCAATCCACTTTTGAAATTTTTAAAATGGCCGCCATTTTCAAAATGGCCGCCTTATAAAAAAATGGCGACCGTTGTCAGATCTCAGTAATTGCCAGAGCAATTTCAATGAAAATTGGTATACTGATACAGCCAACTATCCTGAGCATTTTTGCCAAAAAAAAATGGACGCGAACGACATTTCAAAATGGCCGCCATCCGAACACCACCCCCCTAAAAATACAAAAATTTAAACGTCATATGATTTCGACGAAATTTGGTACAAAGGTAGATTATGGTACCTTGAGTGTGCCACTACTTTCAAAATGTTTGTCAGACTTCCGGTTTCAAAATGGCGGCCGTTTTAAAGTTTTACAAAATGGCCGCCGTTGTCAGATCTCAGTTATGGCCAGAGCAATTTCAATGAAAATTGGTATACTGATACAGCTAACTATCCTGAGCATTTTTGCCAAAAAATTTTTTTGTCCGACTTCCGGTTTCAAAATGGCGGCCGTTTTAAAGTTTTAAAAAATGACGGCAGTTGTCAGATCTTAGTAATGGCCAGAGCAATTTCAATGATAATTGGTATACTGATACAGCTAACTATCCTGAGCATTTTTACCACAAAAAAATGGATGCGAACGACACCATTTTGTGATGGAAGCCGTTTCACCACACTCCCCCCTACCCCCCCAAACGTCAACTTAGTCCTATTTTAAGGAAATTTGATATGTAGGTATACTATAGATTTGTAGATTGATAGAGCACAATTTGGAGCATAAGGTGCACTTCAATAATAAGAAAATAAATTACGAAGTGATATTTACAGTTTTAAGGTTATTTGCAAATATTTTCAAAAGTGCTCTGATTTCAACTTAAATTGAAATTTACAGGTTTTAAAGGATGGTGATTCTTAAATTGAAAATTTAACTTTCAAAATGGCCGCGATATTTTGATGAAAAATTTTGCGATGTTTTGATGAAAAATTTTAACAGCTCTGATTTTAACGACAATTGGTAGATTAACACCACTAGTAAAGGAAAACGTAAGTGTTTATTACATCTTTTTATTGCTTGCAAAAGTGTAACATGTACATACAGTATTGCATTACCATGAATACTTTTATCTGCAATCAGCATTTTATTTTAACATTATTGCATGTGCATATTCATCTTAATATTTCAACATGGCACCAAAAATATTTGTGGGATCTTATCCCGAGTTCATACTGCACAATTTTCCCACAAATATTTTTCATGACATTTTTGATAAATAAGTATGTTTACTGAATTTTCCATCTACCCATAATTTTCAACATTAATTGCAAATAAATTTTGCTTATACATACATACTAAAAGTTTTAAAGAAAAAAATGATTTAGTACAGCAAATTTCAGTTAAAATAAAGTCACTTAAAATAAAGTCATTTTAGATATTTAAAGAGTATACTATATTTAATCAGATATGTCATGCTACACGACCCCCTTATACATGTACTGCATAGTTATTGTGTAAGGTCCTCCTAGGGGTGGTGCTGGAAACTTCAATTCATATCAGCTTTTGTTGCATCATATATAACTCACACTTGCACATCATTTTCTTAATATACATCCGCTGTACACGTTGTTTACTTGCACTAGCTCTTATATCTATCATCAGCTTCTATGTATATGACTATGTTCTTCTTATTTTGTCTCGTTCACTTCATATGATTAACAATAATGCTGCATATGAACTGATGGCTAAAGGGTCATGTATAATATTTTGTTTTTTTTCCAGATCCTTAAAACTGGATAAAAGGAAAGAAAATGCATGTAATATAATTTTTTCCCCATGTTAGACACTGCTTATATACAGCGCACATATCTTGCATTTCTGTGTGGTTTATTCCTTCTTTAAAATAAGAAATATAAATTTTCATATTTGTAATTTTCAGAGTAAAAGTACAGAAAAATAATGAGAAAACCAAGATCAAGAGCTCAAAGAAGTACAGATAAATTGAGAAAGCGCCAGTCTAGAGCATTGGTATATATTTTTGTTAACAATTTTACATACCAATCTTTTTGTCAAAGCGTTAAAATGGGTAGAGGACATTTTTACTGTAACTAAGATTTTTTGTAGAGATATGACATTTTAGCAAGGAATTATGTCACTAAACATGTGCAAAGTATATTTTGCTGGTATCCAAAACGCTTTCAAGAGTCTTATTTTGGTTGGTTGTTTAATTTCATACTTTTTATCATAAGGTTTGAAAAAAAATCTACACCTTCAAGTTCATCACCTTTCCACTTTGATAATACAAGTATATCATATCTAATAAATACCTCCAAGTTATCTACAGTAAACACTATTTTCAACAACAATTTTGTTTATTAAAGATTGTATCTTCTATTTCTATTGTTTTTCGTTTCCAGGTTAATGCTTCATTTATATACCATCCTGTTAATGCAGCATGGAGAGTAAATGCTCAACGTTTACTGAACCCTGGGCCATCACAGCATAGAAAGGTTAACACTAATAGACAACTAAAAGTACCAGAATCAGTTGGAATACATAACATCAGAGGAGATGGAAACTGTTTCTTTAATTCCTTATCTCATGTTATATTCGGCGATCAGAGTTATAATGCACTCATTAGAGAAAGAATATGTGATCACTTGGAACAAAACATAGATGAGCTAAGAGGATATCTTCCTGAACCGTACAGAAACAATGTCGGACAATATTTACAAACAAGTGGCATGAGATGCAATGGTACTTGGGCAACAGAAGTTGAAATCTTTACTGCCAGCCATTTACTCCAAACAGATATATACTTGTACTCATTATCAGGACAAAGATGGGTGTGGTTAAGGCACAGAACAGTAAATAGAGTTGGAGAAAAAGGAATTTACCTTTACCATGCAAACCAAAATCATTTTGATGTTGTTGTTGGAAATAGTGACACTCAAGACTTAGATACGGTTACATTAACTTTACAGGAATATTTTGTAGGGAAATTAAAGCAACAACATGTTGATCCAAAAAATGTTTGTTGCTCCAACAAATCACCACTGCCTCAGAAATCAAGAGAATCTGAAAGATACTACAGCGATAAGGAATTCAATGAAAAGAAGAAACAACAGAGTAAAGAATGGGCAAATAATAAGTATCAGACTGATGTAAGTTACCAACAAAACAAGAAAATTCAGCAAAACAATCGTTATGATACCGATTTGAATTATAAAGAAAATACTAAGATGAGATCAAAGAATAAGTCAAAGAATCTTTATAAAAATGATTTGAAATATAAAGAACATAAAAAGACACGATCTAAGACTAGATCAAACACTCTCTATGAAACTGATTTGAATTATAAAGATCATAAAAAGACACGATCAAAGACTAGATCAAAAACTCTCTATGAAACTGATTTGAATTATAAAGATCAAAAAAAGACACGATCAAAGACTAGATCAAAAACTCTCTATGAAACTGATTTAAATTATAAAGATCATAAAAAGACACGATCAAAGACTAGATCAAAAACTCTCTATGAATCTGATGTTAACTTTCGAGAAAACAAGAAAGCCAAACTGAGATTGAAGTATAGGACAGATAAGATTTATAGATATAACAAGAAGTTGTGTGATAGAATTTGGTATTCAAAAGTAAGTGCATATAGAATCTCAAAAATGCTCAAATCTGTGAAAAAATATGCTTCAAATGTAGAATTCAAGGATAGAGTAAAATCCTACTCTAGTAACAAGTATGCAAGATTTGACTCTTTCCGTAGAAACTTGAAAATTTCTTCAATTAAAAAGTACTCAAGTAAACCTTTGTTCAGGACTAAACTGAAAGAATGCCTAAGACAACAATATCATACTGATTATGAGGTAAGATTAAAGAAAAAGAAAAGTGTAACAGTGAGAAGAAAATGTATTGCAACTGCTGTTAGAACCTTCCAAAAGAGTATTAGTGATGTTCCAGTTTATACATGTACTGTGTGTATTCGTGTGTTGTACAAATCACAAGTGAAAACATGTAACCGATCCAAATATATGAAGAAAGGAAAATTGACAGAAATTGCAGAAAAATGTTTGACTGGGAAATATGTTCATTCATGCACCAAAGAATGTACTGCTAAATGCCCTTACGCTCAAGAATGGATTTGCTTCACATGTCACAGACATTTATTAGCAATGAATATGCCACCTCAAGCACTGGCTAATGGTCTAGACCTAGCAGACATTCCACCCGAGTTAAAGAGATTAAATAGCTTAGAAAAACAACTTGTGGCTTTACGTTTACCATTCATGAAAATTGTGTCTCTGCCAAAAGGTGGTCAAAAAGGTGTTAAAGGCCCTGTCATTAATGTTCCATCAGATGTTGATAAAGTTGCAACCACACTACCACGCACACCAAATGAATCACAACTGATAAGAGTGAAACTGAAACGAAAGTTGTCATACAAAGGACATCTTGAATATGAGTGGATTAATCCTCAGAACGTGAGAGAAGCTGTCGAGTTTCTAAAACAGTACAATAAGTGGTATGCAGATGTTCATGTAACTGATAACTGGTTTGATGAAGTTCTTGACAGAGATTTAGTTAGAGGTGCTGATGAAGTATTGAATTCTACAGCTGAAAACAATCATTTTACTTTGAATGATGCTGACAGAAAAGCCACAATTATAACTGATGAAATGACAGATGATATACTGCCAAGTCAAATGTCAGTTGATGAGGTAATTTCAGATGATGAAATGAGTGACCAAATCTCAGACAGAGAAATTAAAAACCAGATGTCAGAGGAAAATGTGAATGATAAAATTTCAGATGATGAAATGAAATCTCAAAGGTCTGCTAATGAAGTAAATGACCATATGTCAGATGATGATATTGAACAACTTAGTGAAGTACAGTCTTACCCAGTAGAAACTTGCTTGCAACCATTAGATATAGCTCAAGAAATTCTGGACACAGATGGAAAAATATTTTGCCTTGCTCCTGGTGAGAACCAGAGTCCTAAAAGTGTCTTCAAAGAACCACAGATAGAAGCCATGGCCTTTCCTCACTTATTGCCTGATGGCGATTTTGGATTCTCAATGCATAGATCAATTAAACTTACTCCATCTAAGTATTTTAATGCACGTCTTCTCTGCACTGATACAAGATTTGCAGCTGAAAATCAGTATATATTTTTTGCTCAGTATGTCTGTGAGATTACAAACGTCACTTCCAAAATTTCTATTGCATTAAGGAAAGGTAAACAAACACTAGATGATGGTCATAAACTAAAAGCATCTATGTTGAGAGATCCTGTTAATCTGAAGAAGTTTTTGAGTTCAGATATAGGCTTCAGATTTCTCCAACCAGTCAGAGGTAGCCCACCATACTGGGAAAGGACCATGAGAGAACTATATTCAATGATAAGACAAATAGGAATTCCAACATTTTTCCTGACATTTTCAGCTGCAGAAATGCGTTGGCACGAAGTCATTGAAACATTGCTACTAATAAGTCATGATCCACGTAAAGCATTTGAATTAGAATGGTCAGACAAGTGTCAACTGATAAAGAATAATGCACTGATGTGTGCAAGGTTGTTTGATCACCGTGTTAAGGCTTTGTTCAGAGATATTCTGTTGTCTCCTGCTCAACCTATAGGAAAAGTAATAGATTTCTTTGTAAGAACAGAATTTCAATTACGGGGATCCCCTCACATACACAGTCTGGTTTGGATCAAGGATGCCCCACAGTTTGACAAAGATAGTGACCGTGATGTGTGTAGATTTGTAGATGAACATATTTCATGTCAACTCCCAGACAAGGACACAGAACCTGAACTGTTCAATATTGTTCAAGCAGTACAAATGCACAATCCTAATCACACAAAATCTTGCCGGAAACACAATACTGCTTGTCGATTTAACTTTCCACGTCCACCAATAAAGAACACCTTCATAATACGTCCAGATGATGAAGTTACAGAACCCAATCCTGCAACACAGAAGGCTCCGACAACAGCTGAAGAATTTGATGAAGTCTGTAAGACATACCGTTCCCCAAAAGAACTACTTAAATGTATTTGGAACATTATATCCAGTGCTGACTTTTCGTTTGACTGTCCATTGAAGCAAGTTCTTCAACAAGCAAACACAACCTACAAAGAATATAAAGATGCTCTAAAGACTGTAACAAGGAAAAATACCATTTATCACAAGAGAAATCCATCTGACTGCTGGGTAAATAATTACAACAAATACCTGCTGACAGCATGGAATGCCAACATAGACATTCAGTATGTTACAGATGCCTATAGTTGTGTAGCTTACATTTTGGCATACATCAGCAAAGCAGAGAGTGAGATGAGTGAATTGCTACAAAGTGCAAAGAAGGAGGCTGCTGAAGGTTGCAAAGATGCTGCAGATACAATGAAGCAAATTGGGCATGTTTATATGAATAACCGAGAAATCTCGGCTCAGGAAGCGGTATACAGGGTCTGTAGCTTAAAGTTGAAAGATTGCTCTAGGGAAGTTACATTCATCCCAACAGGCAGTAAGACAATTAAAATGAGTCTGCCAATGAATGTCATTAGATCCAAGAATGATGATGAAGAGAACATATGGATGACAAATATCATAGAGAGGTATTATGCACGTCCAGCATCATCAGAATTTAACAACATGTGCCTTGCTGATTTCTGCTCTTTGTTTACAGTGATTCCGAAATCAAGGAAGCCAAAATCAACAGGGCAGTTACAAGTTTATGAATTACAAAATGATCTTGGATTCATAAGAAAACGGAGAACTGGGAAGGAGTCAGTGATAAGATATCCAAGGTTTAATGTCAACAAATCACCTGAAGAATACTACATGACTTTAGTCCAGCTTTTTTTACCCCACAGAGATGCTGATATGAAACAAGAGTTTGAACGATACGAGGCGTATGTTTTGACAGGTGTAGAAAATGGTCTTAAAGTATTGGAGATAATTGAAAAGAATAGAGATCGTTATGAAAGCAACCCATTACAGCTGGATAAGGCATGGGAGGATTTTGAAGCTGGAAAAGTTCGAGAAGATGGTTGGGCGCAGATTGCCCCTGAGGCAGAATCTGCTAGGCTGGAGTCCTTAATGGAAAAAGAAGTTCCCTTGTATGATGAATATGAGCAAATGCCAGAGCTGGAAACTATAGGAGACAAAGAAACTGAAAACTTTTGGGGGCACCATGTAGAACAAGTAAAATCACTAATGTCAGAGAAACAAACAATGCACCTTATGAGGCAACTAAATATTAAGCAGGCAGAGCTTTTTTATCACATAAGGAATTGGTGTGTTGACAAAGTCTGCAATAAGAATCCAGAGCCTTTCAGGATTTTTTTAACTGGAGGAGCTGGTACCGGTAAGACTCATGTCATTAAATGTATTTTCATGGAGTCTACTAGAATATTATCCAAAATGGCAACGAATCCTGAAACACCAACGGTTATGTTAGTAGCACCAACCGGAACTGCGGCATACAACATCCAAGGTACAACAATACATTCAGCTCTATCTATTCCAAAAGCTGTCAAATTGCCATATAAACCGCTTGGAGAAAATCTGCTCAACACTCTTCGATCCAGATTCGAACATCTTCAAATTGTTGTGATAGATGAGATTTCAATGGTTGACCACAAGATGCTAACATATATACATGGTAGACTAGCTCAGATAAAGAAAAGTAAACAACCATTTGGAAACATTTCAATTCTTTCCGTGGGTGACTTCTATCAATTACCACCAATAAAGGCAACACCATTGTATCGACCACCATCAGTGCTTTCTGCAGATCTCTGGAACTCTTTCTTTGAAATAGCTACTTTAGATGAGATTATGCGACAAAAAGATGCAGATTTTGCCAACCTTTTGAATAGAATTCGAACACATTTAAAAGGAATTCCTTTGATTGATGAAGATATTAGAGTCCTGTCATCAGTATCTACCACATGTACACCAGATGAAGCTCAAGATGCTCTTCACATCTTTCCTACAAATGCAGAAGTTGACAAGCACAACGAGAAAATAGTCAAACTTAGATGTCAAGTTAGGTACATGTGTAAGGCAAAGGATCTGTGCAGAAACACTGTTACTGGACAGCTTCATCAAAGAGGTGAACCTTATTCAACAAAAGGCTCAGAGGACTTACCTGATGTGATTGAGATTGGAATCCGTGCTCGTGTGATGTTAATCAGGAATGTAGATGTGGAAGATGGCTTAGTGAATGGAGCATTTGGTACAATCCATGGCATTCAAAGGAGTAAAGAAGGAGAAGTGTCATCTATCCTTATTAAATTTGACAACGATAAGACAGGAAAGAAACAACAGCACACATATAGAAACACTAAAGACCTGCCAGCCGGGTGTGTCAAAATATGTCCTGTTGAGGAACCTGTTAAAGGTAGAAATGTCACTCGAAGACAATTTCCGATAAGACTTGGATGGGCAGCCACTATCCACAAGGTGCAAGGGATGACAGTAGCAGAAATAGTTATCTCATTGAAAAAAACATTTTCTCCTGGAATGGCATATGTTGCTTTAAGCAGAGTAACCAGCTTGAAAGGCCTGCATATTATTGACTTTGATCCCGATGTCATTTATTCATCCCCAGATGTCGCTGAGTCAATCAATTCCATGACCAAATTTGTTCCATATACGAATGCTTTGACAACACCTGATGCATGTTCTCTTGAAATAGCCTTCCATAACACTGAAGGACTTTTACCACACTTAAAAGATCTGAAGAAAACTGAGTCAATTTTAAAGTCTGATATCATTTGCTTGTCTGAGACCTGGCTAAAGAAGGATGCTTATCTTCCTCCGGACTTGTATTCAGATTTCAATCCACACTGCTGTGCTAGATCAGAAGCTTATTCTTCCATAGATCCTTTATATGCCCAGCTCTCATCGGCTGAACGCGGTGGAATAGCAACATTTGTGCATAAACATTTAGATTCCCAAAAACAAAACCTTGCAGTTAACAACTTAGAATGCATAGCTGTAAAAATCAAAGGGCCAACTAACCTTTTAATAGTAAATGTATATCGACCACCAGTATACCCATTAAAACGGTTCTGTGAAAACTTCAATCTACTTCTTCTTCAGATTGACGAACGTGAGAATGGTCCAATCTTGATTGTTGGTGATTTCAATGACGACATATTAAGAAGTTCATCTATGGTTATGCAGTTGTGTACAAATTATGGCTACTCACAAGGTGTATGTGGAAGAACAACAGAATCTGGTAGCTGTCTTGATCTGGTCTTCCATAAAAACTTCCAGAACTCACCAACTTGTTATGTGTTGCCAATATATTACAGTTTCCATGATATTGTAAAAATATTTCTTCACTGACTTTGTATAATATTAATATAAAAATTATATTGTGCAAGTAAATGGAAATAGAGTGAACGTCATCGTTTGCATAAGTCTATGAGTAACTTTCTATAATTAAGATGTGATAGAGAACAAAAATCACACATCAACTTAGTCCGATTGCAACGAAATTTGATATGTAGGTAGATTTTAATCCACAAACTAAGAATATCATGTCTATTTGGGGGTTTTCAACATGCACAAGAATATAGAGTGGCAATGGGGGTTCGTTTGGGAGACATTCTGTGTTGGCATCCCAACACAATCAGCACTAGTTAAGTCGCCGACCACGAAGTGTCGGGCGACTTATTGTTTTTACTCCGTTTCTTATTATTATTAAGGCTTTCCACTTTCCAGTGGAAAGACTTATTGCATTTTGTCTGTTTCTTATTATTCTTATTATTCTTCCGCCAAGTTTTTTCCTTTCCCATTATAAATTTTGTTTCGCGACATGTCGTAAAGACATTTTGTACTATGGATGTATGAGACATTACGCATTCGCAGTTAACCCTGTCACACCGAACACTTTTTCTTTACGGAGTTATTTCCCCTGTCATAAAAAGCTTGTGTGCAGATAAACTTTGAAACCGTAAAAGATTTTGCAATAAAAATTGTTGCAAAATGGTCAGCTATTGATTGCGACAATTTGTTACATATCGCGCAAAGTAATTTGACGACTCCTTGTAGGAGTTATTTCCCCTTATTTATTGGAAGTACATTTTGTACCATAGTAACTCATGAACCAGAGGTGACAGAGACTAGATATTTCACAGTTGGTCATCATTGACCTTGACCTTGAAAAAGGTCACAAGGTCAAAGGTCAAGGTCACATTCTAAATTTTGACACTGTGGTGTGTGCGATTCTCCTCCTGAACCATAAGAGATACAGAAATAAATCTTTTACCAAAATGTGTATCATATTAAGGTCTTGAAAGGTCACTATAAATGATTTGACTTTTGAAAGAGTTATCTCCCCTGGATCAATTAAATATAGTGTATATAGCGTTATCTCAGTAACTATGACAGATATTTATATGAAACCTTATATCATTAGTCATCATTGACCTTGACCTTGAAAATGGACACAAGGTCAAAGGTCAAGGTCAAGTTTGAAATTTTGACATTATCTTGTCATCGCTATTTCTTTGAAACGGTAAAAGATAGCTTATAACTTATAACGGATAAAATGTCGGCCTCATAAATGCGCAACTTTTTTCTATTTAAAGGAAAAGGATTTGACTTCATCTTATAGGAGTTATCTCCCATTACAACCATTGATATTTACTTTTTCATTGATAACTTATTAACTATTGATAGTAGAGGCATGGGGACTTCACCAAAGACCATTATGACCCTTGACCTTGAAAATAGAAACAAGGTAAAAGGTCAAGGTCATCTTATAAATTTGGGTATTTATGATAAATAGGCATTTCTTCATAATTATAAGACATATTGACTAAGGATCTTCACTGTTGGTCCTTTATTGACCCTCAGCATGGTCAAGGTCATATTGACAGCAGTCAAGGTCAAATAATATTTTTTGGAAATTCTGCTTTTTCGTGTATATAAAATGGTAAATACAAATAAATGATTTGTTTTTAAAGCATTGAATATGCAAAAATCAAACACTTGGTAGTCAAGGTCATTTATCTCAATTAACGTCCTATTTTTTTACCTTTTTTATTTCAAAAGATATACGAATGGTTTTTCTTTCTTTTGTTTATTTTGAAAAGAAGATTCAATTTCCATATAGCCAAAGTCAATGTCAAGGTCATTTATGCAATAAGTGGAAAGCCTCTCATTTGTTCGGTAGAACCAATGAACTTATATTTATTATTATTATTATTATTTTCATATTTCTTATGTTTTCCCCTCGCAATGTTGTCCGCTCGTTTTCTCGCTCATCTTTTAACCGATCGAAATGAAACTTTGGGAACATGTTAAGGGTGACCTGAAGTTGTGCAATCCACTTTTGAAATTTTCAAAATGGCCGCCATTTTCAAAATGGCCGCCGTTGAATAAAATGACGGCCGTTGTCAGATCTCAGTAATTGCCAAAGCAATTTCAATGAAAATTGGTATACTGGTACAGCTAACTATCCCGAGCATTTTTGCAAAAAAAAATTTGACGCGGCCGACATTTCAAAATGGCCGCCATCCGAACACCACCCCCCTAAAAATGTAAAAATTTAAACGTCATCCGATTTAGACGAAATTTGGTATACAGGTAGCTTATGATACCCTAAGTGTGCCACTATTTAAAAATGTTTTGTCCGACTTCCGGTTTCAAAATGTCGGCCGTTTTAAAGTTTTACAAAATGGCGGCCGTTGTCAGATCTCAGTTATGGCCAGAGCAATTTCAATGAAAATTAGTATACTGATACAGCTAACTATCCTGAGCATTTTTGCAAAAAAATTTTTTGTCCGACTTCCGGTTTCAAAATGGCGGCCGTTTTAAAGTTTGCTCATTTTCTCGCTCATCTTTTAACCGATCGAAATGAAACTTGGCCAACTGAAAGCTCATGTTATGAAGTTGTGCTCTTGACTTTTAGTTCCCTCTACTCGGTCAAAAGTGCGGAACGGGAGGCGACTTCAACGTTTCGGGAAACGTAAATTTTAATTATTATTATTTTCATATTTCTTATGTTTTCCCCTCGCAATGTTGTCCGCTCGTTTTCTCGCTCATCTTTTAACCGATCGAAATGAAACTTTGGGAACATGTTAAGGGTGACCTGAAGTTGTGCAATCCACTTTTGAAATTTTCAAAATGGCCGCCATTTTCAAAATGGCCGCCGTTGAAAAAAATGACGGCCGTTGTCAGATCTCAGTAATTGCCAAAGCAATTTCAATGAAAATTGGTATACTGGTACAGCTAACTATCCCGAGCATTTTTGCAAAAAAAAATTTGACGCGGCCGACATTTCAAAATGGCCGCCATCCGAACACCACCCCCCTAAAAATGTAAAAATTTAAACGTCATCCGATTTAGACGAAATTTGGTATACAGGTAGCTTATGATACCCTAAGTGTGCCACTATTTAAAAATGTTTTGTCCGACTTCCGGTTTCAAAATGGCGGCCGTTTTAAAGTTTTACAAAATGGCGGCCGTTGTCAGATCTCAGTTATGGCCAGAGCAATTTCAATGAAAATTGGTATACTGATACAGCTAACTATCCTGAGCATTTTTGCAAAAAAAATTTTTGTCCGACTTCCGGTTTCAAAATGGCGGCCGTTTTAATGTTTGCTCGTTTTCTCGCTCATCTTTTAACCGATCGAAATGAAACTTGGCCAACTGAAAGCTCATGTTATGAAGTTGTGCTCTTGACTTTTAGTTCCCTCTACTCGGTCAAAAGTGCGGAACGGGAGGCGACTTCAACGTTTCGGGAAACGTAAATTTTAATTATTATTATTATTATTATTTTCATATTTCTTATGTTTTCCCCTCGCAATGTTGTCCGCTCGTTTTCTCGCTCATCTTTTAACCGATCGAAATGAAACTTTGGGAACATGTTAAGGGTGACCTGAAGTTGTGCAATCCACTTTTGAAATTTTCAAAATGGCCGCCATTTTCAAAATGGCCGCCGTTGAAAAAAAAATGACGGCCGTTGTCAGATCTCAGTAATTGCCAAAGCAATTTCAATGAAAATTGGTATACTGATACAGCTAACTATCCCGAGCATTTTTGCAAAAAAAAAATTTGACGCGGCCGACATTTCAAAATGGCCGCCATCCGAACACCACCCCCCTAAAAATGTAAAAATTTAAACGTCATCCGATTTAGACGAAATTTGGTATTCAGGTAGCCTATGATACCCTGAGTGTGCCACTATTTAAAAATGTTTTGTCCGACTTCCGGTTTCAAAATGGCGGCCGTTTTAAAGTTTTACAAAATGGCGGCCGTTGTCAGATCTCAGTTATGGCCAGAGCAATTTCAATGAAAATTGGTATACTGATACAGCTAACTATCCTGAGCATTTTTGCAAAAAAAATTTTTTGTCCGACTTCCGGTTTCAAAATGGCGGCCGTTTTAATGTTTGCTCGTTATCTCGCTCATCTTTTAACCGATCGAAATGAAACTTGGCCAACTGAAAGCTCATGTTATGAAGTTGTGCTCTTGACTTTTAGTTCCCTCTACTCGGTCAAAAGTGCGGAACGGGAGGCGACTTCAACGTTTCGGGAAACGTAAATTTTAATTATTATTATTATTATTATTTTCATATTTCTTATGTTTTCCCCTCGCAATGTTGTCCGCTCGTTTTCTCGCTCATCTTTTAACCGATCGAAATGAAACTTTGGGAACATGTTAAGGGTGACCTGAAGTTGTGCAATCCACTTTTGAAATTTTCAAAATGGCCGCCATTTTCAAAATGGCCGCCGTTGAAAAAAAATGACGGCCGTTGTCAGATCTCAGTAATTGCCAAAGCAATTTCAATGAAAATTGGTATACTGATACAGCTAACTATCCCGAGCATTTTTGCAAAAAAAAATTTGACGCGGCCGACATTTCAAAATGGCCGCCATCCGAACACCACCCCCCTAAAAATGTAAAAATTTAAACGTCATCCGATTTAGACGAAATTTGGTATTCAGGTAGCTTATGATACCCTGAGTGTGCCACTATTTAAAAATTTTTTGTCCGACTTCCGGTTTCAAAATGGCGGCCATTTTACTGCAGGAAAAAGTCAACTTTGTCCGATTTCAACAAAATCTGATTTCTAGGCATATTTTAATGTACTGATTTGAATGAAATACTATCCATGGGGATCAAAAGTGCGGAACGGGAGGCGACTTCAACGTTTCGGGAAACGTAAATTTTAATTAAGTCTCCCAATCGAAGTTTGGAGACTTATTGTTTTTACTCTGTTTCTTATTATTATTATTATTATTCTTCTTCTGGTTTCCCCGTAGAGATTTCCGACACTTTTCTCAGAAACCGTAAATGGGATCAATTTGAAACTTGGTAGGATGTTAGACCCTATTGGCTAGATGTGCAATCATCTTTCGGAATTTCCAAGATGGCCGCCACTTTCAAAATGGCCGCCATTTAAGTTTTCCCGCCAAAATGCAGTTCCCGGAGAACAGCCAGATGGATTTCGATGAAACTTGGTATGTAGGTTCAGCATAGTGGTCTTGATTTATATTTGGCAAAAAATCGCGCGCGAACCGGCCGCCATTTTCAAAATGGCCGCCGAATCGCCAAAAATTCAAGTTTGTCGGATTTCAACGAAAATGGGTTTTAACAGTAAATTTGGTATGCCGAGTCCAATGGTCAACTCAGAATTTTTATACGACGCGCCATTTTTTGTAAAATGGCCGCCAAAGTTGCCAAATGGGCAAAAATTCAACATTGTCATAATTCAACGAAAATAGGTTCTAAAAGTAAATTTGGTATGCCGAGTTCAACGGTACACTCAGATTTTTTATACGACCCGCCATTTTTTTAAAAATGGCCACCAAAGTCGCCAAATCGGCAAAAATTCAACATTGTCGGAACTCAATGAAAATTGGTTCCTAAAGTAAATTTAGTATGTCGAGTTCAATGGTCAACTCAGAATTTTTATATGACGCGCTATTTTTTGTAAAATGGCCGCCGAAGTTGCCAAATCGGCAAAAAATCAACAACGTTGGAATTCAATGAAATTGGGTTCTTAAAGTAAATTTGTTATGGCGAGTTGAATGGTGCAATCTGTCTGTGTCAACAGAATACCAGTAAAATTTGAAAATTTACCATTTTTTTCAATTTTATTAGAATTTGAAATCTAGGTGAATAGCAACCTGTAAAGTCAAATATAAGGTGATTCACAGGCTGCACAGGACTATCAGTAACTTCGTTTGGGAGACTTCACGTTTCGCGAAACGTAAATTTTAATTGCATATTATTGTTTATCTTTGCGAAACATTATGTGAAATAATTCCTAACAACAACAATCAGCAAATGATGCAGAGGTAAGGTTAATTAGGCCATCTAACTGGAAACATTTCAAGGTTTAAAAAAGCATATTGTTTATATCGAATCTTAATGTATAGAATGTGTATGGAAATGTAAGTTTTACCAAATTCAGGACGTCTTATGTTTTTATTACGTAACTTTGTAAAAATTGACAAAAGGGTTATTTTACAAAAAAAAATAAAAAATTTCTATTCGATTTTATTGTTCAAACCTATGCGTTTTAATGCATATGTAGACCAAATTCTAGACAATTATATCTGATCGAAGTTTTAACAATTAAATTAGTTTTTAAACACACAATTTTATTTTATTATTTCCGACTATTCATTTCAAGTAAATTTGGATATTTTTTACTTCTACGCTCAAGAAAATTATTACGCATTATAGTACGACTTTATTATGTACTTTTTGGAGGGAGGGGGGTCGTTATTGTATCGGAGGTATCTACAGCACCATATTCGAATTATAGGTGTTAACAATTCTTGATTTTTCCGCTTTCAACATTATGTAAAGTGCTTAACATTCGTACAGGGGCAATGTTTTCGAAACTAACCTAAAATAGGTCATATGACATGTCTTGGCCGGAACAAAAAAAACCCAACTATCATAGAAAATGTGATATTCTTTGCTCAGAAATTTTTTTGCAAAGAAAGGGTTCAAACGACTTGTGTGCCTTGCAAAAGATCATTGTGGACTTGGGCAAAATTTCGGCCTCTATAAACAGACAAATTCAGGATATACAGAAGCTGACTCACACATCATCTAAAAAGATGCCAAATAATAGTCGAAATCTTGAAGCCTGTTTCAGAGGCAGGGTGCTTAAAAGAATGCAAACCCAAAGAAAACATAAAATTTACAAGGAAGATAAAGATTTCGCATAGACAAAGCGATGCACCAAATCTAATTATTGTGAGCAATCCAATTCTCTTTTTGCAAAGATAGTACTACTTAAAATAAGCAAGAATTTTTCATTTAAACGTTTCTACAATATCGATTATTATTTTTTGAAAGAAAATCGTAAGAAAGAAAATTGCCATTTCAGATACAGGTATGATTATGTCATACTTATTGTATTTATTTTTCTGCTTTTTTTTTAGTTGGAGTTAAATAACAATCAAATCTTTTATGTTTGGTCTGAAACGTAGAGAAATTTAAGAGTCTTATTTCTCGACATTATTGTTCTGAACTACTTAGAATCTTAGCTCTTCATGGTTGTATTCCAGTATTTCTCCACAGATGACGTCAGTACCCAAGGTCTTATTAAAAGGTATTGAGTAAAAAGATTTGATTTCCTTTACGTACCCTGCTTCCTGTGTGTCTTAATATTTCTTCTGTCGTTATTGTGTGTCTGTTTAAAGTTTTGTAACGGGTGTGAAGTGCAGCATACTAAATGAAACTTAGAAAATAAAAGAAATTGAGATCCAAACAAGACAAAGATAGTTATAGTTATGTTAATTTCGTCAAAAGCGCAGTATAAACTACTAAATTTTTTATGGTATAATGCTCGACAGTTGCAAATTATATTGAGAAACATTTGCCCAGAAACAAGTACTACTTTCGCTAATTAGCTTGTTGCTAAGAAAACGGAGGTATGAAACCATAAAAACAAGGGAACGTGTACCTTCGATCTGTATAATTAAAGATAATTCTTCAGGCTTAAAAAGAGGAAGCGAAACATCAAGAATTGTATGTACTGATGGTTTTTTTTACAATTTTTGTCAGCAAATTGAGGGTGAAAGGCGAATACAAATAGGCGCTTGGCTCCCCAACCCTTTAGCATGTAATGAACACCAGGTATCCTCGAAAAATAGCCCGTCTCTCCAGTGCTAGGGGAATGCTCTCATCCAAACAGAAGCTCAATTGCTCAATGTTACCCAAATACCCAGATGACGTCGATTTGACGTCATCTTTTGGTCTATGACGTCATATAGTAAGATCAAAACTTGTTCAATTGACATGCACAGCACCATCAAGAAAATAATTTATGTTAACTATAAATACTACTCTGAAACATTTAAATGAATATCAGCCGAAATCGGCCCTTTATCAGCGAAAGGTAACGTTAATCGGCCGAATCGGCCTTCTGGCAGTGAAGGTAACGTCAATCGGCCGAATCGGCCTTCTGGCAGTGAAAGGTAACGTTATTCGGCTGAATCGGCCCTCTGGCAGAGAAAGGTAACGTCAATCGGCCAAATCGGCCCTTTGACAGTGAAAGGTAACGTAAATCGGCCCAAATCGGCAGTATAAGGGTTAAGGAAAGTGGAGGAAGTAAATATTATCCTATATTTATTGAACTAAGCGGGTAGTATTACAGCACAGATGCTTAGTGAAAATAGCGTAATACTAATAAATTGTGTTCCTTATGCGTTATCATATTTCATATTTAACGCGTTAAGAATCGAATTCAATATCAATTGTTACTATCCTTTGGGTTAGTATTACAGCACAGATGTTTGTGAAAATATTGTAATAAATTGTTTTATTTCCTTATGCGTAACCAAATGTTATTTTAAACACGTTAAGAATCGAATTCCATATCAATACATGCAGATTAAACTTTGGGTAGTAAATCACCTAACAAATTCAAACCAAAAACCGATGTAACATGTACAAAGACAGATTCCATGGATGATCTTATACACCCTTATTTGGTTAATTGATTTGTATTAAATATTTTTCAACTTTTAACAGTGGGTTTGTCTTTACTTATTAATATTCTTCATAGCCCGTACCATAAATGTTTGATTAGAAGCAAATCTGGTCTGTATCGTGATTAAAAGTGTAGATGGACAACACCTTTTCGCCATGTAGTCTTCAGTGTCCGTTTCTGTTTGTGGGTAATTAGATTAACGGGATTTGAAAGGGTGTAATTTTGGTACCTTTTGACAATAAGATTTCCCCATAATTGTCACAAGGGGGCATATACGCTATGGCAAGTCAAAGGCCAAACAATACTACCCCCCACCCCGCAATAAAATCGATCCCTTTAATAAACACATACCTCTACGTATTTTGTGCCTAGAAGTTGATAGACACGACTACGCCAGTATAATCGATACAATGTTAACTGTAACTCTGTTTTTAATTATCTTGCGTACCAACCATATCTATGAGTGTTGCTGCGGAAGTCTGATATAAGTTACGAAGAATGACAAGAAGTCATGCTCGGATCTTGACGTTTCGAAACGTTTGATCCTGGGACGCTTATCTACGTTTCCGGTAGCTATGCTGGAACCATAAAAGAACATTCCAGTGTTTAAACTATAAGCAATGGCCAGCGTACCGAATGACATACAGTGAATACTTTCATTTAGTGTTTTGAGGTTATAGAACACAAATCGTGATAGCATAATATTATAGTAACGTGTTAAAAGAGTGCCACGCCGCTCTGTTAACAGTAAAGACACCTTTGTAGATTTCGAATTTAGTAGTTCATAGAAGCCACTACAAACAGCTAAATTCTTCAACCATTCTACATTGTATTGGCATTAAGATGTCCAACCCCTTTTCCGGATGGTTTGTTTTTATTTACTTTTTCGTCCTGAATATGGCTGAAATATAACTCTCTGGACGTTAAGCAAAAATAAGGCCAATCGTGTAAATTTCAGACTGCAATCTATTTTTGACTCAGGAATTTTGAGTTGCTGTAGTATGATTGATTGATCCACTAAAAGCAAAACAATATTTTATCTCTTCAATTGTTTACATTTGCCTCATTATTATTTATGGGGCCTTTGTGGCCGAGTGGTCAAGGTAGTTCGTCTACTATTGATCACGTGGTCTGTCAACACTGAGATTGTGTGTTCGATTCTCACTGCAGGCAGGGGGTACTCGACTCCAATTTCAATTGACAAGGATTGCCAGTTTTCCTACCGCATGTCGGCGGTTTTCTCCAGGTACTCCGGCTTCCTCCCCCTATCAAAACTGGTAGCCATGATATAGCTGAAGAATGGCTGAAAGTGACATTAAACACCATCAAACAAACAAAACAAACATTATTATTTAATTTAAATATAATGTTTTAGTGCAATCAAAGTGTACAGTGTATAGCTTCCTTTGAAATTGCCTACAAAGGTTATGTTTATAACGTTGTATTTACACGACTTATGTCTTTCATCGATATCCTAGATTTATATTGGTTAAAACCGTTTAAAATGATTTAGAATCATTATTTGCATTTCTCAATTGAACCGATAGCCATGAAGAGCACGCGCTTTCTTGACGACTTCCACAGTAAACAAACAACGCGCGCGAAGTAACTTAAATAAACGAAAATACCCCGACTTTTAAAATGATATAAAATGTAAATATATGAAAAGCAAGACGTAGGCAGTTGGATTTGTATATTTGAAATGTCAGTGACATGTTACCATTGGTTGCTGCTTTTGACCAAAACTTCTGTTCAAAGTCTGTATATAAGTATTTAATGATGGTCATTTAGAAATTGTATGCCTTTTAATGTTTGCTTTTACGTTTAGGGACGAATTGATAGGTAGTTTCGGTGGCTTAATCTCCTAATTAATGATCATATAGTGTCTGACGACTACACTTATAAATAGTTGCGTTCAAAGAAACGATTGCCCTTATGGCATCTGGAAATAACGCACATCCATTAGTAGAGTCATGTATTTTATACAGATTGCAGCATTTGTAAGAATCATTAAGTTAATGCTTGTTAAAAAGAAGACAAAGTAAGTAAGATGTCTGAGCGCATTTATCAAAAATATTAGATATTTAATTTTTGAACCATTAAATTACTTTTGATAACTGTAAATAACGAAGACTTATGTGAAATCAGTATACGACACAGAGGTACATGTTGGTCCCAATTATTTCAGTGACAGGAAACTGATGATTCACACCTGGAAGTAAAACCGCACAAGTATATCTTCAAACGTAGTGATGACTCGACTGTGTTAATAGAATACAGAAAATGAAGCTTAGAAAATTAAAACGTAGTTGTTTTTTTATTTTGTTTTCGACTAAATTAAAAAAGGAAATGAAACATAAAACTGAACAAAGATAAAAAAACAAACAAACAATAACGTGTATGATCGCAGAAGCGCCTTATTAAATATTATGTCCTACAGTACAAATGGAATTTTATATGAGCCAGCATCTTCTGAGAACCAAATCGTTTCAGTATATTCGGGATAAAATATATATTTTATTGCATAGTGGTGAAGTTATGTTATTTGCAACGTCATAATAGCCAACGTGATAATTTGAACATAGATTGGCGGAATCACAATCGAAATAATACGAATTTAAAAGATATTTTTCCACAACCACCACTAGTTGCATTCCGCAGAGACAAAAATATAAAAGATATTCTTGTCCATAAGAAGCATAATAACAAATTTTATCATAAAGATAATAAATGTGAACCATGCGGCAAAAATTGTGCTTTGTGCCCATACATAGTTAAGGATAATAGTTTTAAAGGAAAGGACGGGACAAAATACCAGATACAAGGACATATAAATTGTAAAACAGTTGGAATAATTTATGCGATATTTTGTAAAAAATGTAACAGTATTGTATATGTTGGACAAACTGGCGACACGTTTTATCAAAGGATGCTTTTAAACTTTTCAAAAATAAGAACAAGAAAACAAGACTCCGTAGCCACACATTTTTATACAGATGGGCACAGCATTGATGATTTCTCTGTAATTGGAATTGAGAATGTCTATGGGGAAGATACTTACAGAAAAGTCAAAGAATCGTTTTGGATAAAAAAACTTCAAACTCTACATCCAGACGGACTTAACCAGCAGATTGACATTTAATTAACATTTATACACATTATTACTTATCCATATTGTTTAACTTTTATTTATTTATTTATTTATTTATTTATTTATTTATTTATTTATTTATTTATTTATTTATTTATTTATTTATTTATTTATTTATTTATCCATTCGTATTATTTCGATTGTGATTCCGCCAATCTATGTTCAAATTATCTCGTTGGCTATTGTGACGTTGCAAATAACATAACTTCATCACTATGCAATAAAATTCCGCTGAGGAAGGCCGTGAGGACGAAACGTTCGGAAAATTTAACAGAGTATATTATACAATTACTGTCTTTTGATGAGGTAAATGTGGGAGTTATTGACTTTTGAAAAAACTGTTATTCACCGAGCCCAGCGGGCGAGGTGAATAACAAAGAGTTTTTTCAAAAGTCAATAACTCCACACATTTACCGAATCAAAAGACAGTAATTGTTTTATTCAATAATGCAACAAAAATCAAATATCAAATTTATGATTTTTACTGAAAAATTTGAATAAAAAAGGATATTCACTAAAAATAAAATGGTTATTCACCGCGGGAAAATGTTGCATTATTGAATAAATCGCATGCATTTTCCCGCGGTGAATAACCATTTTATTTTTAGTGAATATCCTTTTTTATTCAAATTTTTCAGTCACATTATTTTTATACAAAATGTTTTATATATTATTGAATAAATATATTTATATATAAGTACGCCTATAAATACCTCAATGCGTAATTCATAGTTTTGTGTTCTGTTGTATCCAGCACCGAGACAGGTGCATCTGTACGCGCCGCTGTCAAATGTTGTTACATAACTCAGCTGTAGATTTATACCATCATTCTCTTGCACTACGGCAATAGAACAGAGTCTTGGATTCGTAAATGCATCATCTGCATACAAAGTCAATAGATTAGGAGGACCTTCCCAGATAATCCTACATTCACTAGTTGCGTTGAAAGGACATTGAAACAGCACATTTGATCCTACTTTGGCGACTTTCTGTACAATATGTCCTGCTTAATATACATCGTGAAAGGTCATTTCATTAAAAACTGGTAGTGTGGCACCTTGTAGTTTACATGTGATAAAATTTTGCTTGAAAATAAATAATTATAATTAAATTTAAAACACACTAACCAAAATGTAATTAAATAGAAGGTCAAAAATGTAAATAACATTGCCTGTTGAGCAATTTAAGTTAATCAAATATGTCCTCATCAATTAATTATCAGTTTCACCGTTGCTGACGGTTTGGCCTGCCATTTAAAACATAGCTTAATACATCTTTTCTTTTGAAATGCCTGTACAAACTTAGGATCGCTGCTGTAGTGGCTGTGTTTTGGTCGTAGGATCTCGAGTTTTTCCAGTTTATTGGAGTCATTTGCGGATTGTCATTTTTGACAGTTTCCTCAGTGTTTGTTATTTTGTATAATTGTTTTTTTTCGCGGTGATTATTTTTTTTTCTATATATTCGCGGTAAAATTGGAATGCGAAAATAAAAACGCGCGAAATATCAAAACATGATCATTCATGAGTTATTCATCATGATTACGGGCCGAGAAACTGACATTACGCCAATATTGACTCGCACAGCTTATACGGTATATTCTTGGAAATAGATGTTTACAAGGTTCAAAAGAAAGTTTCGGTGACCAAACTGTAATGTTTCCCAGTTCTCGACCACAGAGCTGTCAAACGCGTCCACAGGGGGCGAATAGGGATAACCCGATCATGGACCACCGTAAATAACGTGCTTGAAGTGTGTCAAGCTCCTTGCAAACTAAAGACATTATCTCCCAATTGCCAATAGGGTAGGCTTATCGTACCACCCCTAAAAGGCTAAATTTGCCGCCCTATACACACATAACAAATACTTTTCCAGTGCCATTTACATTTGTGGCCCTTGGGTTCATCTTTTCTGAATGGGTTTATTGTTTGTTAACTTGCTTTCGTCGTGAATATAGGTAAAATACTGGATGAACGTAAAGGAATCAATCAATCAATCAATCAATCTAATAAATTAATCAATTAATCAGTGAGTCAATCAATTAATCAACGAATCAATCAATCTACAAAACAGTACTACTTGCACATAAAGATTTGCATACAAGAGTATAGTAAAAAAGGGTATTTTGTTTATTATCTCCTGCGTTTTTACACTACTGGCTATAATTTAGCGAATGGAAAGCAGAACATACCACAACGTAATAAAACTGGTTAAAATCAAGATGATAAAATATACAATCACTTTGACAGAAAACTAAAACTAATATACAATAAAACAACATTGTCAATATACCAAGGAAACCAAATACAAGCAACAAAGATCACTAAAACTTCGTTGAGGTTCAGTAGTCCGGAATGGGAATTGATTTCATCTCAATGTACGAAACGTAAATGTTATTGTTTGTGGTATCCTTACTTTTAACCGATTCAAACAATTCACCAATTTATCATACTGTTAGTAGACCTAATGCTTACAATACAAAGAATTAATGCATTAAACATACATTTATGGATCATATACATAGCTGTTTTATATCTATCATCACATGTAAGACCACCTATATTTTACATTTAATATTAAACCATGTACAATTTGTGAGACATGTTGAGTTTTGCCGTTTTAACCCATACACAAATCGACCAATGTTAGTAGACATCCTTCAAGATCACTTATTTATTTTATGCCTGACTAGTAGATTTACATATCTGTCAACTAGATTTATGTATATCACAAGTTTACTTGCATATCTTTTAAGCTGACTTGTGCATCTTACAAATAGACTTATGTATCTTACAATTGCTTTGTGTATCTGACAAGTAGACTTATGTATCTCACAAGTAGATATATATCTCTCACAAGTAAACATATGCACAGACAAGGAGACTTACTGGTCTTTCAAGTACATAGTCTACTTGTTGGATACACATTTCTAATCAGTCAATAGCTTTACTCAAACAATGTTTCACAGACTTGCAAAAAACTTATCAATATCAAAAAATATAAAAAATAAATGTTTTAGAACTTTTTTATTAGCCTTTAATACCCGCATATTAGCAGCCTTCATTGAAGTTAAGCGTTACTTCTGATGAAATTTAAAATGTCTTTGAAAACAGTATAACCGCAGGATGAAATTTATAAAGCATATTCGTAAAACCTATATTCTAACCTTTTGTACCACTTGTTGTCTCTGTGGATGGTAAAGCTGATACGAAAGGAGAAAACACTGTTGTTGTCGTATCTACAATACAAATTTAAATACAGATGAAAGTTAGACTTATGGTGCTTTCTGGACAAACGTAAGACTAACAGGAGGGCCGTATCGCTGCGTCAACTCGAGTAACATGTATAAGTCACTGTAAACATCTTACCGCTGAGTAATGAAATCGCTCAAAGCATTATACGATTACTACAACGACTGATAACGTTAATACTTTTATGTTAAGTACAAGTCTTTATATTCATCGACGGATACATAACTGGTTAACTGAAGATATCTGTAAAGATGGATTAACAACACCAAAATAAAACATGAAAGACAGTGTGCTTGGTTGTCTGAATAATATTCCTAAAACCTGTATTCTAACCTTCTGTACTACTTGTTGTCTCAGTGTATGGTAACACTGTTGTTATTGTATCTACAATTCAAATTGAAATATAAATATTTGTTTTATAGAAGGTGACCTAAATTTCAAACATCAAAACAATAAGTAGACAGAAGAACTATTTGAAATAGTTCACTAGTTTGCAATACATGTACAATTCACTGTAAGCATTTTACCTCTGAAAGGGAGCTAGCGCGCTAAAAATAATGGCTGAATATGTTACTTGTCATGCAAATAAATCTACATCAATTGTGTAATAAGGTAATGAGACGACATGTCATTTAAAATAATAAGTACTTGTCACATATTCAAGTAAACGAGTACAATATTATTATGAAAATAGTTTTAAAGTAATTAAATTCCTATATTCAGTTTTGCCTTTTAAGCCATTCAAAATCGTTCGAACTTATCAGACATCCTACAAGAAGACTAATATTTTTTGTCTGACTAGTAGTTTACTGTATCTGACAAATAAATATCTGTCAAGTAGATTTATTTCAATCACATGTATACTTACCTATCTTTTAAGCTGACTTGCGCATATTACAAATAGACTTTTTTATCTATTATCTTACAGTTGCCTTGTGTATCTGACAAGTAGACTTATGTATCTAACAAGTAGACTTATGTATCAGACAAGAGACTTATTGATCTTATAGGTACATGATCTACTTGTTGGATACACATATCTAATTAGTCAATAGCTGTACTCAAACATTAAATAAATATTAAATAGAAACTCTGAAATGACTGCACACACTTGCCAAAAACTTATCTGTATAAAAAATATATATAATAGATATTGGAACTTTGATATTACCCTTTAATACCTGCCTTTTACGAAGCCTTCATGTTAAGCGTAAGCTCTGATGAACTTTAAAATGTCTGTGAAAAATACACGTATAACCGCACAATGAAATATGAAAGTTATATGATTGATAATTCGAGGACTATTCATAAAACATTTATTCCAACCTATTGTAATACTTGTTGTCTCAGTGGACAGTAAAACTGATACGTAAGGTGAAAACACTGTTGTTGCCGCATTTACAATAAAAATTTAAAGACAAATAATAGTTATATTTATGGTGGATTCTGGTCAAACATAAGACTAACAGGAGGATCGCATCGCTGCGTTAATAGTGCAAATCAATGTTAACATATACGAATAAAATATAATACATATAAACATCCTAGACTATTTTGGGAATATTCCTAAAACCTATATTCTAACATTTTGTACTATTTGTTGTCTCGGTGGATGGTAAAGCTGATACGTAAGGTGCAAACACTGTTGCTATCTTACCTACAATGCAAATTTAAATACAAATAATAGTTATACTTATGTTGCATTCTGGTCAAACATAGGACTAACAGGAGGAACATTTAGCTGCGCTGACTAGTACAAGTCACTTTAAACATTTTACCGCTAATATGTGAGCTCGCACCAAGAAAAACGACTGATAACGTTAATATTTGTATGTGGAGTAAAGTTCTTTATGTTCATCGTCAGATGCATACATAATGTATCGAAACTGGTTAAATGATTGATTGGAAGTTCGCTTTACGTCCAGCACGCAGTATTTCAGCTAGTATATTCAGAACGATGAAAACAAGTAAACAAACAATGAATCAATTTTGGAAAGATGGACCAAACGTCATTAATTTCGAAGGCCACTGGAAAGGTATAGAATATTGCTAGATGGTGACAATTTAGCCTTTTGTTGCGGCTACAACGAGCCTTATCTTATCGACATCTAATAAATGGGTCTTTATCGTGCAAGGAACGTGGCACTCTCCAAAAACGTTACCTAATGTGGTCCGCGATCAGGCTTTCCGTATTATGACATGATAACCTCCAACGAGAGGACATCCCTATCAACCACATAAGGACGCGCTGGGAAGCTCTGTAAGTCGAACACTGTGAACCCGCACAGTATGGTCCAAACTGGGTAAATGAAGATATTTGTAATGATGGATGTATATTCTCAGAATAAATTATGAAAAACAATATGCTGGGTTATTTGAGGAATATTAACAAAACCTATATTTTAACCTTTTGTGATACTTGTTGTCTCAGTGGATGGTAAAGGTGTTAACTTTGTTGTTATCATATCTACAATAAAAATTGAAATATAAATAATAGTCTTTAAAAAAGGTTAATTTTATATTTAAAACATCAGACTAAAACATGGACAGAATAGCTACTTTAACTAGTGACTAGTTTGCTGTACATGTACAATTCACTGTAAGCATTTGACCTCTGAAAGGGATCTTGCGCGCGCGCTAAAAATAAAATTGATCGTCATTTCGAGTTGAACAATTGATGTGATGGGTATGATAATCCATTAGAAATACATTAAAACAAATGATTTAATTATTGACATTACGATTTCTGACAGTCGAATGGAGGATTTTGATTTAATAGCGCCACCATGAACTTGTTGATAGTAATTAGGTATCTGTTGCGTAGATGGTGACCGATATTTTTTGGTCACATGATAGTCTCTCCTGTCGTTTGTGACAGTAAGTAACACGAAAGTTGTCTCGAGTGAAACAGAATATGCTCACAACTTCTATTAAAGGCGTTGCTGTTGATTATTTGTTTATTATATGCTTTGTGTTATATTTTGATTGTTGTGTTCGTCAGTTGTTTGCTGAATATGGGTTGTAGTTTCCTACACGATTGTTTTCGTTCGTTTACGACTTGGTATTGAAGGATTTACTCTGGCACACATTGAAGTCACGAAAAATTACTTCTTAAAAGGGTTAAGTCAATAATTGTTATTCACAACATCTTCATTGATTCGGTCACTTTACTTTGACTGGCTAAAGTATGTACTAATATCAAAGTTGTTAAAGACAACATAGGGCACTGAATTGTAGTGTGCGGCTATTATTATTATCTATCTATGAAAATGTTTTTGGTTGCTTACTGTATTGGCAAATACTACTGTAACTAGTACCAATCCCGGCGCATGGTTCGTCATGCCATTTGTTTCCCATATCTCTTCGGATCATTGCACAGTCTTGCCAACTGGCCTTCGAGAACAGAAATCCTGAATTTGATGGTCCTTCGCCATGGTCCCAATTACCCCATGTCATACGTTCCCCTAACGAACAGAAAACAAGTAGAAATCCTCTTAGTGATTTTACTTAATTAACATGTTAAGAAAGTTTTTTAATTGTATTATATTGATGAACAAGATGACAATACTGATTGCAAACATTTTCAAGCTTAACTATATGAAAGATAAGAATTTGTAAAGAATAGTGTACTACGTTTTCGGGTAATAAATTCACAGGTTATGTAATTTTATCTTTTGCTCATTCCAGGCTGAATACTCAAGAAGAAACTTCGAAATATTAGTGTGATATTGGATCATGATTTCAAACACTTTTTTTAAGAAGAATATGTAAATAAATATAAAAAGGCTGAGTTGGATAAAAATAATAATATGCGCAGAACATTTCATCGCGTAGTACTTATTTTTTAACTGTCACTAATCAATATACATTATATATGTGATAGGGTTGATATTTTTATATGTAGCCATTAAATACAATTTCCAATGTGTATTAGTATTATATCAATTCACTAATTGATAATCACAGGTGTATAAATGTTTTAATCCTTACAAGTGACCTCCAGCTAATTTGTATATGTTATTGATTTTTAGTATTACAGGTATAGATGACCAGGTGTTAAATCATGTGACTTGTTTATGGTCATTCACTGTATGATGTATTTTGAAAGTGAGGTGTGATGTAATGTTTGTATGATGTAAGTCTGGCAGAACGATTTGTTTGGCTGGATTGTATGTATGAATGATGTCAGAGTGATTCTTTATGTGTGATGTAGTGTTGTCGGAGAGATGTGATTGGTTGTTTGGTCATGAGGTACGAAAGAGAGTACTCGATTGGCAATTAATGTTGGAGGGAAATTATGTTTGATTTTTCACATTCACTCATTGTGTAAAGAAGTAGATTTGTTTGATATTTTGTGGAACATTTCTGCATAATTTATATTTTGGAAGTTTAAAGATATTTTGGAATACGCCTGTGTTCCACAGCATAAAAGTATTTATATTTTTATGTTATATATACTTTATTTTTCATGTCTTTGTAGAGTAATCGGTCAGATTGCTTTTTCAATGTAACGAAGACGCAAATTGTGAGATTGTTCTTCTTTAATTATTTTATATTTGTCTAAGCTGGAGTCACTAGTTAAATGTTAATATAAATGTTTACATAACAAGTTTAAGCTATATATTTTTTAAAATATATTTTTCACACGGATTATTTATATATTGTGGTCACATAGTTGTAGTTAATGCATAGCATACTTAGCATGCATTCATATTATTTCAGATGTAGATCCTGTATATTTGTCCTTGAGTTCTGGACTGTGTCTAAGTTGTTCTTGCAACCTAAGTCCCATAGACAGGTATTCAAGAGTTCTATATTTATTTATTTATTACATCAATGATTAGATTAATTGTCTTACATTGTATCATACATTTTTATATACATTTCAAGATAATGGGTTTTGCATAATTTGCATAGCTTACTGTATTTCACATATTTATTTTATTTCATATCTTTACTTTGAATATTTACTGAATATAATTAAATTTATTTTATGGATCTATAATACTTATGAGACATGTTTTATTTGCATAATGTGATAGAATTGTTGAACTATTTGTAATTTCAATTTATTGTTATTACAGGGTTGTTTTGTTCTATTATAATAAACAACTACTGGATCTCAGCTGTGTTTGTTTTGAACACCCGAACCACCCCCGGTTACATGTGGCATCCTCGGCATTGACTGGAACAACAGGAATTCCTAGGAAGAAATTCTACTGCAGGAGGGGAGAGAATCGACAGTACAGTGACAGTGAGAACTGACATTTGTGTTGCTCTGTGTCAACCGATACAGAATGAACTTTTTATAATTTGTGTGACTTTGTGATATTCTTGGACACATTTTTGTATTACATTTTAATTGTGTTTTATATATAACCCTTGTATATTTTTGAATACTGCACCACTCCTCCTTGTAATAATTTTTGTACTATACATTTAACAAAGTAAGCGTGTTATTACTTATATATCAGTTCTTTTGGTATCGTTGTGTCATACTATATTGGTAAGTATCTACTACATGTATATTAAGCATATAGTCACACTATACCTATGAACAATCGTCTTAAGAAATTGTACTGTCCATCAACAACAGAGACGGAGCACATCTTGGAAAATTACTTAGTTTGGCCATCAGTAAACACCTATTACTAGATACCTACAAGGAGTGTTACCACATCACCAGGAATCCAAACAGTTGCAGATAAGGGTAGAGGAGGAGGAACTTTTGTCTCTCTTTTAGCTGTAGGTGTGTTTATCGTACCACGCTAAAGGGGGTTGACAACAACCGAAACCGACACCTGAACCCTGCATACCAAGGATTGAGATAAAACAACACTCATAAAATGGCCACAAGTGATCCCAGCATTGAACAACAGAAGTCAGGTGAGCTGACTGATGATGATGAGAAAATACTGTTGGAGGCTTTTAAGAAACTCGGAGCAAAGCCAAAGATTAAAAACCCACAAGACCTGAAAGAGTGGAAGTTGAATTATTTAGGAAACACTATAAAAACTGAGCAGACAGAAACAACACCACAATTGCTAAGTACAACATCCTCTAACCAGGGAACACCACCAAATGTTCAAGCATCTAATTCACAATCATCATCACATATTCATAGGCCAGACTCAACAACATACTCGCCTAAAATATCAAATTTCTTTGGAGATGGTAAAGGAGAAGCTCCCTATGACTTGTGGAAATACGAGGTTGACACACTTAGAAGGTCCCAGCTAGCAACACCTGTTATTGAGATAGCTGTTAAGCGATCATTGAAAGGTGAGGCCGCTCGTGTTGGTATGAGGCTTGGAAGCGAAGCGAGTTTAGATGAACTGCTTAACAAGCTAGAAACAATATATGGTCTATACATTCAGAATGACAAGCTAATGGAAGAATTTTACAGTTCCAAACAGAGACCAGGTGAAGATGTTATTTCCTGGGCAAATAGACTTGAAGACCTGCTCTATAAGGCTAAGCAAAGATACATGATACAGGAAACTGAGAGTAATTCAAAATTATGTTCCATGTTTTGGAGTGGACTAAATAAAGATTTGAAGAGCATGTCGGGTCATCTTCATTTTATTGTTAAAGACTTCGACATCTTGAAGCAAGAGATGCAACAGATAGAAGCCGATATGAAGAGAGAAGAAAAATCTACTACATCCAAGATGGCTTCCACTAGAACGAATGAGTCTAAAGATGATGATGAATTAAAGGCCATGATACAGAGAATGGCTACTGACATTGAGGCACTGAAAAAAGATAGAGATAGACAATACAAACCTCAACAATGGCAGAGATATGAGAAAGGTCAATATAAAGGTCAGGGAAATAGACAATTTAATAATCAAGGTAACAACAACAATAGACCAAGGCATAAACAGAATGACAGGGCAAACACTTATGATGATAATGAACAACATCAAGAACAACCACGACAAGATGAGCCATATAAAGACGTTATATGTTGGCGTTGTCACCAGAAAGGTCATTTAAAAATTGGTTGTCGTGTAAGATTAGATCATAGCAGAAAGGCTTTAAACGGGAAGAGATTAACATAGTGGGGCATATGTTTGGTCGAAACTATCGAAGCTCAAGCAGCAAACAAAATTATTTAACAGAGTTAGTTGGAACATTAAATGAGACCAATTTACAAGTAAATGCCATAACAGCCACTGGTTTATTAGACACAGGCTCTGCAGTATCAACAATTAGTAGATCCTTTTATAAAGAACATCTGTCAGAATTGCCCATCCATCCAGTCCAAGATCTGCTTACTATTGAATGTGCTGATGGGAATGATCTACCAAATGATGGTTTTATTGAAGCAGAGATTAGCATGAAGGCAAATGACAATGACAATACCTTAAAGAATTGTCTATTATTAGTTGTTCCAGACAGTAAGTACAATACCAAAGTACCTGTCCTATTGGGAACAAATGTTTTGACATCATTGATCGACACACTTTATAATCAATATGGAGATAGATACCTTCAAGAGGCAAAACTGATTACACCAGTATACATGGCACTCAGGTGTTTGAACCTTAGAGAAAAGAACCTGAAACGACAAAACCATCGTCTAGCAATAGTGAAATCAGCAGAAAAGAATAGTATAATCATAGAAGCAAACAAAGAAGTTACAATATCTGCATACTTTGACAAGAAAGCACCATATCATCCAGTTTGCGCCTTGTTACAGCCAAAAGAAAAGTCAGTTATTCCAACAGACTTAGATATTACACCATCACTGATACCATACATCTATGATCGAAACTCTATGGGAATAACAGAAGTAATTATTACTAATCCCACTACAAGAACAGTAACAATATCTCCACATAGCATTCTTTGTGAACTTCAGCCTATTCACATTGAGACAATACATAAGCAATATGAAGCAACGGTAGAAGCATACGCTGAAAAGACCGAAGTAATAGATGGAATCACTCTATGTACAGATGGGCTAACTAAAGAACAGATAAGAAAAGGAAAAGAGTTAATTATGAAGTTTTCAGACATAATGTCCAAAGATGATCTTGACATAGGACATACCACCATGGTCAAACACAGAATAGAACTAATTGACGATACACCATTCAAACAGAAACATCGTAGAGTACCACCATCAATGTACGATGAAGAACGTGACCACTTGCACTTACTTCTTGCAAGCGGCATCATTCGAAGATCATTTTCACCATGGACATCGAATGTTGTATTATGTAGAAAGAAAGATGGTAAACTTAGAATATGTGTAGATTACAGGCAGCTTAATGACAGGACCATAAAAGATGCCCATGCCTTACCAAGAATAGAGGAAATACTAGATGGACTAGCAGGCAACAAATACTTCAGCGTATATTACCTTGGACTTAACTTGAAAATATGCTTTGTTTACCTTGATGATGTCATTATTTTCTCTGATACGTATGAAGAACACCTGGAAAGAATTGATCTTGTATTTACTACATTACGAGAAGCCGGACTAAAACTGTCGCCAAAGAAATGCGCATTCTTTATGAGAAAAGTTAAATATGTTGGCCACATTGTATCTGAGGAAGGCATTGAACCTGACCCAGATAAGATAGAGAAGATAAAGTCTTGGCCTAAACCAACTACACCTGAAGAGGTTAGAAAGTTTTTAGGGTTTGCAGGCTACTATCGAAGATTTGTAAAAGATTTTGCTAAGATAGCTAGACCTCTTACGAATTTATTACCGCCAACAGTAAAGAAAAGAGGAAAGAAACCAAAGAAAGATGAACCACAACAAAAATGGACATGGGAGATAACTCAAGATCAATCTTTTGAAGCATTAAAATCATGTTTAATGGCACCACCAGTACTTGGTTACCCCAACTTTACCAAGCCATTTGAACTGCACACAGATAGGTACAGTTTTATATCAAGAACAAGAAGGCCACAAGAGAGTGATTGCTTATGCAAGCCGTGGATTATCAAAAGCTGAACGACATTATCCAGCACATCGACTTGAGTTTCTTGCACTCAAATGGGCTGTCACAGAAAAATTCAGCGACTATCTTATTACATCAAAATTTGTAGTATATACAGACAACAATCCACTTACTTATGCCATGACCACTGCAAAATTAGATGCCACAACACAACGTTGGGTTGCAGCACTCTCATCATACAATTTCGAAATAAAATACAGGCCTGGTTCTACAAACAAAGATGCGGATGCTTTATCACGCTTACCAATTGACAGAATCACAACTAGATTGAATCAACAAGCAGTAAAATACATTTGTCAGTTCATCCATGTGCCCGCTATTGAAACAATCTCCTTTTCAACTGAAATAGTAGACCAATTGCTAGATCCAGTGACTCACAAAAAGATCAATGTATCGGAAGCTCAGCAAAAAGACTGAGTTTTGCAGTTCTGGTTATCAAAAGTAACTGCAGGGAAGAAACCACCAATGAATGATGTGCCAAAAACACCTGAGCACAGATTTCTACAACAACTTTGAAAGGCTAAACATCAACAATGGCGTTTTACAGCGTGAAGTTACAGATAACATCAGTGGAGAAAAGTACAATCAGATAGTCGTACCATTCATTTACAGGTCATTGATCTTAAGATTCCTGCATGATGATATGGGTCACCAGGGACGTGACAGAACATTGTCGCTGATTAAAGAACGTTTTTACTGGTATGGCCTATCAAGAGACGTCGAAGAATATATAACAGCATGCGGTCGATGCTTACGTAGAAAGAAACCATCCACAGACAAAGCTTGTTAGCATCGAAACCACACAACCTCTTGAGTTAGTATGTATGGATTTTCTCAGCCTAGAAACATCCAAGGTAGGTTACCAGAATATTCTCGTCATTACTGAACATTACACCAAGTATGCAATAGCAGTACCAACAAAGAACATGACAGCAAAAACAACAGCTGAAGCATTTCTGAACAACTTTGTGGTTCACTACGGCTTTCCATCCCGTATTCACAGTGACCAAGGAGCAAACTTCGAAGGCAAATTAATAAAAGAATTATGTGAGATTACTGGGATGAAGAAATCACGTACAACTCCATATCATCCCATGGGAAATGATGAATGCGAACGTTTCAATCGCACACTGCTACGTATGTTAGGTACATTAAACCCAGATCAGAAGAAAGACTGGAAATCTCATGTTTCAACAATGACGCACGCATACAACAGTATTAGGCATGCAACAACTGGCTTTATGCCAAACTATCTCATGTTTGGACGAGAAGCTAAATTAGAAATAGACGTCATCTTTAACACCAAACCTACTGGAACAGATAAAATCCCAGCCACAAAATATATTAAGGAATTGAAAGAAAGAATGAACAAAGCATATGAAATAGCCAAAGAAGTTACCAGGAAAGCCCAACAGAAACAAAAGAACACATATGATATGAAGAAACGAGGGTCAATAATTCAGAAAGGTGACACAGTTTTAATCAAAGTAGTAGCTTGGGACGGTAAACATAAATTAGCTGATCGCTGGGAAGAAGAACCATACATGCAGTACTTGAACAGCCAAACTTAGACATACCAGTTCATAAAGTACAACGTAAAGATGGCACTGGAAAGAAAAAGACATTACACAGAAATCTTTTATTACCAGTTGGTAATCTGTGTGATACCGATGCTGAGATGGAAACGATGCAAGAACTTGATGAGAGTGAAGATGACGAAACCATCTATATTGATGATTCACATACAGATAGAAATGGTACACAACATGCACCAGAGAATGTTCATCCTGTGGAATCAGAAAGTGACAACAGTAAAGTGTTAGCAGATGAACTCTCTGCAAATGACATAGAAATTGCGGAAATGTCAGGGGACGCCCTACATATGGATCAAGATGATTCATCTCATCAGGTAACATCCGATACAGGAGCTGAAGCCACAAGAGTGGACCCTTCCACTCAACCAGCAGCAGCTGATGGTTCTTGTTCAAACAGGACAATAGAACAGAGCCCTGAAAGAACATTGCATGATGTAGATCATGAAATTGATGATATAGAAGAGAGTGAAAGGAGATCAACTCGTCAAAGACGAAAACCAGCCTTGATGCGGAGTGGTGAATATGTCATGTTGCAACAACCAGACTGGATGCAGAAAGCAGAGTATTTGAAAAAGCTAGCTTTAACTGGCATGTTTCCATCCGCAGAAGAAGATATTGGCAAGGCGTTGCTCAAAATAGTGACTGAAAACATGTGATAGGATAATACTGATAGTATTTTTGTCATTTGATTTTTTTTCCATATGATTATTATCATTGTCTATAGGTGTTTCTATTTTTCTTCTATATATTGTTAAATGGTGTGGAAACCATTTTTTCCAAGGAGGAGGAGGATGTGATAGGGTTGATATTTTTATATGTAACCATTAAATACAATTTCTAATGTGTATTTGTATTATATCAATTCACTAATTGATAATCACAGGTGTATAAATGTTTTAATCCTTACAAGTGACCTCCAGCTAATTTGTATATGTTATTGATTTTTAGTATTACAGGTATAGATGACCAGGTGTTAAAGCATGTGACTTGTTTATGGTCATTCACTGTATGCTGTATTTTGAAAGTGAGGTGTGATGTAATGTTTGTATGATGTAAGTCTGGCAGAACGATTTGTTTGGCTGGATTGTATGTATGAATGATGTCAGAGTGATTCTTTATGTGTGATGTAGTGTTGTCGGAGAGATGTGATTGGTTGTTTGGTCATGAGGTACGAAAGAAAGTACTCGATTGGCAATTAATGTTGGAGGGAAATTATGTTTGATTTTTCACATTCACTCATTGTGTAAAGAAGTAGATTTGTTTGATATTTTGTGGAACATTTCTGCATAATTTATATTTTGGAAGTTTAAAGATATTTTGGAATACGCATGTGTTCAACAGCATAAAGGTTTTTATATTTTTATGTTATATATACTTTATTTTTCATGTCTTTGTAGAGTAATCCGTCAGATTGCTTTTTCAATGTAACGAAGACGCAAATTGTGAGATTGTTCTTCTTTAATTATTTTTATATTTGTCTAAGCTGGAGTCACTAGTTAAATGTTATTATAAATGTTTACATAACAAGTTTAAGCTATATATTTTTTTAAATATATTTTTCACACGGATTATTTATATATTGTGGTCACATAGTTGTAGTTAATGCATAGCATACTTAGCATGCATTCATATTATTTCAGATGTAGATCCTGTATATTTGTCCTTGAGTTCTAAGTTGTTCTTGCAACCTAAGTCCCATAGACAGGTATTCAAGAGTTCTATATTTATTTATATATTACATCAATGATTAGATTAATTGTCTTACATTGTATCATACATTTTTATATACATTTCAAGATAATGGGTTTTGCATAATTTGCATAGCTTACTGTATTTCACATATTTATTTTATTTCATATCTTTACTTTGAATATTTATGTCTCCCGAAACGAAGTTTTGGGAGACATATTGTTTTTGTCCGGTTTCTTATTATTAAATCCCCGACCACGAAGTGTCGGGGATTTATTGTTTTTGCACCGTTTCTTATTATTATTAAATCCCCGACCACGAAGTGTCGGTGATTTATTGTTTTTGCACCGTTTCTTATTATTATTATTATTCTTCTTCTTCTGGACCTAACTTTGTCCGTAGGATTTCTCGAAGACGAAAAGACATAGGTCAATGAAACTTACCAGAAAGATAGGTCACCACTAGGAAATGTTGTTTCCGATTTCGAAATTTTGAAAATGGCGGCCATCTTGGATTGGCGGCCATTTTGAATTTGAAAAAAATACAAAATTAATCATAAAAAATCACAAACAATATGGATATGAACCAAAATAGGTTTATAGGTCAATATTAAGGTCCCGGACAATATGGGACCATTTTCCGAAAAATCCAAGATGGCCACCATATTCAAAATGGCCGCCAAAGTGCGAATATTGAAAAGTTGTCTGATTTCAACAAAAATTGGCATTTAGGTCAATATTGATATTACGAACAACATGTCGAACAAATCCAAGATGGCTGCCAAAGTCCAAGATGGCCGCCATATTCAAAATGGCCGCCAAAGTGCGAAAATTGAAAAGTTGTCCGAATTGTGACAAAAGTGGGCACGGGAGGGGATTTTTTTGTGACTTGCTTGCAATCACAATCAGCACTTGTTATTATTCTTCTTCTTCTGGACCTAACTTTGTCCGTAGGATTTCTCGAAGACGAAAAGACATAGGTCAATGAAACTTACCAGAAAGATAGGTCACCACTAGGAAATGTTGTTTCCGATTTCGAAATTTTGAAAATGGCGGCCATCTTGGATTGGCGGCCATTTTGAATTTTAAAAAAAATACAAAATTAATCATAAAAAATCACAAACAATATGGATATGAACCAAAATAGGTTTATAGGTCAATATTAAGGTCCCGGACAATATGGGACCATTTTCCGAAAAATCCAAGATGGCCACCATATTCAAAATGGCCGCCAAAGTGCGAAAATTGAAAAGTTGTCCGATTTCAACGAAAATTGGCATTTAGGTCAATATTGATATTATGAACAACATGGTGACATGTTCGAACAAATCAAAGATGGCCGCCAAAGTCCAAGATGGCCGCCATATTCAAAATGGCCTCCAAAGTGCGAAAATTGAAAAGTTGTCCGATTTCAACGAAAATTGGCATTTAGGTGAATATTGATATTACGAACAACATGGTGACATGTTTGAACAAATCCAAGATGGCCGCCAAAGTCCAAGATGGCCGCCATATTCAAAATGGCCGCCAAAGTGCGAAAATTGAAAAGTTGTCCGATTTCAACGAAAATTGGCATTTAGGTCAATATTGATATTACGAACAACATGGCGACACTTTCGAACAAATCCAAGATGGCTGTCATATTCAAAATGGCTGCCAAAGTGCGAATATTGAAAAGTTGTCTGATTTCAACAAAAATTGGCATTTAGGTCAATATTGATATTACGAACAACATGTCGAACAAATCCAAGATGGCTGCCAAAGTCCAAGATGGCCGCCATATTCAAAATGGCCGCCAAAGTGCGAAAATTGAAAAGTTGTCCGAATTGTGACAAAAGTGGGCACGGGAGGGGATTTTTTTGTGACTTGCTTGCAATCACAATCAGCACTTGTTATTCTTCTTCTTTCTTTCTTTTTTCTTTCCGCTCAATCTTGTCCGCACATTTTCTCAGAGATGCAATGTCCAATCAAGATGAAACTTTGGGAACATGTTAAGGGTGACCTGAAGTTGTGCAAACCACTTTTGAAATTTTCAAAATGGCCGCCATTTTCAAAATGGCCGCCGTTGAAAAAAAATGAAGGCCGTTGTCAGATCTCAGTAATTGCCAAAGCAATTTCAATGAAAATTGGTATACTGATACAGCTAACTATCCTGAGCATTTTTGCAAAAAAAAATTTGACGCGACCGACATTTCAAAATGGCCGCCATCCGAACACCACCCCCCTAAAAATGCAAAAATTTAAACGTCATCCGATTAAGACGAAATTTGGTATACAGGTAGCTTATGATACCCTGAGTGTGCCACTATTTACAAATTTTTTGTCTGACTTCCGGTTTCAAAATGGCGGCCATTTTACTGCAGGAAAAAGTCAACTTTGTCCGATTTCAACAAAATTTGATTTCTAGGCATATTTTAATGTACTGATTTGAATGAAATACTATCCATAAGGATTATAGTGGCAATGGGGGTTCGTTTGGGAGACATTCTGTGTTGGCATCCCAACACAATCAGCACTAGTTACTGAATATAATTAAATTTATTTTAATATGGATCTATAATACTTATGTGACATGTTTTATTTGCATAATGTGATAGAATTGTTGAACTATTTGTAATTTCAATTTATTGTTATTACAGGGTTGTTTTGTTCTATTATAATAAACAACTACTGGATCTCAGCTGTGTTTGTTTTGAACACCCGAACCACCCCCGGTTACATATACAGTCCGCCAAAAGTTAAGCATCACCTTAATATTTTCTTAAATAATTTTATTACAAAACGATTCATTCAGCATCTGATGCATGTATGCAATGCTTTCAAACAATACTTTTATATAAAATACAGGTCAGATGTCAATAATTAGAGTTTAAAAGTGTAAAAACCGGTTTCAAAAACTTGTCCCGCTTCTAATTAACAGACTGACTTTGAATGAGATAGCTTTTCGATTGCACGTGGATATTGTGGTTAGTTATTATCTTTTAAAGACTTTTCAACATGGTAAGACGAAAATTAAGTATCGCCGAACGCTGCCAAGCAATTGGAATGAAAAAAGCTGGAATGAGTAACCGCCAAATAGCAGCCAATTTTGGGGTGAACAACTCTGTTATTAGCAGACTTGTTGCGAGGCATAGACAGACAGAGTCAATCGAGGACAGCCCAAGATCTGGGAGACCCCGTAAAACAACCCCTAGAGAGGACCGCTTTCTTGCTCGTCAAGCCAGATTGCACCCCTTTTCAACAGCAGGCCAGTTACGAGAAATGTGGCCTACTGGTGGTCAAATCAGTGACAGAACAGTTATTCGGAGGCTTCACAGATCTGGATTACGTGCCCTCAGGCCTTTGAAACGACCAGAACTGACAAGAAGGCACCGCCAAGCACGAATGGAGTGGGCAAGACATCATCGTCACTGGAATATAAGAAGCTGGAGACGTATTCATTGATCAGATGAAAGCCGCGGTGAAGCCTTATGATGGTCGGATACGTGTTTCGCGGCAAAGGAATACAGCTTTGGATAGAAACGATATTGTAGGAACAACTGCATTCGGTGGTGGCGGCGTTGCCGTATGGGGATGCTTTTCACATGACTGCAAGCTCCCTTTACAGATTTTCAACGGTACATCAAATGGTCTGAAATACCGCGATGACATCTTGGATGGTCACGTTAGGCCACATTTTGACAACCATGCTCTTGCAGACAGACCAATGTTTCAAGACGACAACGCTCGACCCCATCGAGTCCGTGTTGTGAGGGACTTTATTGAAACAGAAGCCATTGACACACTTCCATGGCCAGCCATGTCACCGGACATGAATCCGATTGAGCATGTGTGGGACTTTATCGAGCGAAAAGTCAATCAACGGAACCCAAGATGCCAAAATGTTCGAGAATTAGAAGTCGCACTTGTGGAAGAATTGGCAGAGATTTCTACAGTACAGACTTAGGCGTTTGGTTGCTGGAATGAGGCGTGTTGAACATTTACACCGGAAGCGTGGAGGTTATACCCGATATTGATAGAAAATACGCCAAACGACAGTCCATTTGTTACTCTTTCACCTCAGGACTTGTTGAATGACTGTAATTTTGTAAACAATGAAAAATTTTGTGTCAAACTAAAACTTAAAATCACCTATTGTTTTGTTGTTTTTGGCCTGTTTTTGTGATCATTATTAGACCACTAGAATTTAATTTTACAATTTGAGGATTTAAATAAAGAATTTTACAGGTTCAAATTTCCTAATGATATATACATTTTCATACAAATTAAACAGTTTCTCATTTGTTATGTTATTGAAAAAACATTAGATCCGGAAAAGTAGGTGATGCTTAACTTATGGCGGACTGTATATACATTTCTCATTTGTTGCTCCAATTATTATGATATATTTTTTGTTTTAGGATTGGGCTTTAAAGCAACTTATCAGCTATTTCAACGTGTTCAATTGTTGTCCATTTGAGGATTTTTTTACTATTTGAGGATGCCTTTGTACTCCAACCAAATCCCTTTTCTGGCAGGAAAACTGGCGATTGTCAATTACGGCTCGAACTCGCAACCTCAATGTGACTTTCTGATTATTAATACTATCTAACCAACTGCCTAAACCACTCTGTCTGTGGTGGACTCCACTCGAACTAATATGAAGCAAATACCTTTATGCCTCCTAAACTGCAGATTTAGATGCAATGGTAAACAATAATGGAATAATTTCCAAATAGACGTGATATTTTCAAAACATTATGGAATTTAAAGTAAAAAAAATTAATGAAAAAAAAAATACATTAAGAGAATGTGGCACATTTTCATTGTCTTTTCCTTATATATTCCAAAGAATTGTTAATGGTGAGTTCTAAATGACATGCATATTCTATGAAAAATTTTTAAGAAAAAAATGATTTTTGTTTATTGATGTTTTATAGCTACACCAATATTAATATTGGCAGGATCTGGAGTACCAGTAGCATGTTTCGCGCTAATCTTAATTACATAATGGTGCATTTTAACATGAGGCAATACAATTTATTCTCACATTTAAGCAAGATCATTGTTTTCCATTAAGGATTACAGGATTAATACAAGACCTTAGATTTTAATATGAAGATTTATGCTTCTGGAATGGATTTATTACAATATGGTGCATTTATATTGCCAACACAATCTCTGAAAACAATGTCTTTTATTATTTTGGTACTGCCACTAGCTGTGTGTATACTGTAAGACTGGTGTCTTAGTTGACTTAGTTGAAATGCAAATTTATTAAAACGTTTAAAAGTGCACATTCAGATAACCATTGCCTTTGAATTGTGCTAAGTGAAAATTGGTTGAAAGAGGCAAAATAATTGAAGACATGCAAATGTTTATTTGAACAATTGACATTTAGCAAAGCTCATTAACTACCTGCATGACAAATCGGTTCACCCGTGTAAATATATATAAACCAGTATAAAACCTGATAAATTTGGCTTACCGTATTTGCTCTTTTGTTTCGGCGGTATCCTCAGATACTTATGGTTTATTTAAAATAATGACAAATATCTAGAATATTCTCTATGTTGTAACATTATTATAAAATATATCTCCATATAGAATATTCTAAAATGTCTCAATAGTCTTCTGGACTAGAGATTTTTTTCCTCGAGATGCGTTAGTTTTTTTTCAAATTACTTTCCTCAACTTTTGTTAGAAACAGAGTTTTGATGACGTAAAGGTAGTTACTTGAGCAGTTGTGAGAGAGAAAAACAGTTATTGCTCCTAATATCTAATTTATTAAAGTACTGGTTTCCAAAGTGAAGTATAATAATATCGCTTACAATATTTTCAACGTTATTTTTAGTAACAATGTGTTATTAACAATGCTTTTTCAGCGGTTTAACAATTGTTTATACTTCATAGTTTTATAATTTAATTTATATTTATTTGATAAATAAAACATGAATGTACATGTGTAATAAAGGAAACATAATGTAAAAAATGCGATTTAGACAATAAAGCAATAAAATAGCTAAGCAAAAATAACAAAAAATCCACATTCTGTACAGATATATTTTGTTACTTATTACGGGTGCGTAGCTAGCCAACAAATAAAATTTACGAAAACTAATATTTCGACGTATCCCATAGTAAGATAAGATTGGCGTGGTGGAGCCGCTCATGGCTTTAAAAGTTCTGACATAACGTCGAATCGGCGAGTCAACTCAAGAAGTTCAACAACCTGCTAAACAATTGCCACTGTAATCTCCAAATTATTCTTGCCGTTTCTTAACACTTAACACGTTAGGAAAGAAAACTGAATTCCAGAAGCAACATTATTATTGCGCGCATATGTACACAAAGTGCAAAGTTACTTTAAAATCGGCTTTGAAAAATGTTAAAGTGGACGAGGGATATTAAACCCGTTAGAAAAAGAAAAAACATCCACCCCTTACCTAACATTTTAATTTTTTCTAGTGCCAGTCATAATACCCAATCCCCTGCTTATGTAAGCGATAAATTAGTCCTAGTAAAATTAGTCCGGACAGACCAATATTATTAGGAAAATATATCCGTGATTTCTAATTCTCCTAGTTAAAAAAGTCCATGTCTAATAAATCTAGTTCTGGGGTCAATTTTCCTAGTAAATCTAGTCTGGTATAAATTTTTCTAGTACATCTAGTCCTGGTATCAATTTTGTAGTAAAATACTCATAATAGAGACTATTTAGGAATAATAGTCTGGTACTGAAAATACTAGGAATAATAAACTTGCATATAGAAGAAAATTATCAATTATCTTATTACATAATTCTATTAATAGTAAGTACTTTTTTACTATATATAAATATATAGTAAGTAGATGAAAAACATCAAATAATAGACATGAATTTTCTTATAAAACGAATTCTATTCACTATAAACACTTCTCACTTATTTAAGTAACATTGCAAAATATCAATTCACAAACATGATTATTACATGATAAACACTTTTTATCTCTTCAAAGTAATATATAAATTGAGGTAATGAATGAAGATTATCAAAATTGTTCTTTAATCTATTTAACTAATACAATCTGTGCAATTGAAATATTTTACTAGTAAAAATAGTCCGCGGGACTTAATTTACAACCGCACTAATTTTACTGTTAAAGCCTACTAATTTTGAAACAGTAAAAATTGTACTGTTCCCAGTGTAACAATCAAATTGTGTACTCTAAGTTTTAGTATATTTCATACTTTTGTTTTACCCGTTTCGTTTCCCCGTATGTAGAAGTCCCCTTATATTTGCAAAGTAAAGTTGTACCTAACCATGTCAGCTCACAATGTAAGTTTATGTACACTGTATTTGTATTTGCTACCCTATTCGCGATAAAATAGGGTTTAAATGTTTAGTATTACCCGAAATCCAATGGCTTGCTTGTGTGCTTATGACACTTAAAGTAATTACACACTTTGTTTACATGCATCCAAATTTTCCTATTTGTACAAACAGATACATTTATTAACCTTTTCGTGCAAATATATTCTAATTGAGCTCTATTGACACTTATACAAGAGAAAATTTAGAAACATAAAGTTTATAGACAGCACTTCAAGCTTTTAATCATAATTTATATAGTTGCTTAATTTTGGTAAAATTATAGTGCTAGACTTTTAAATTGGAATTTTGAGGTATAATTTTTGATATGAGGTTATCTTTTATATGTGTTTTTGTACATGTATATGTCATTTTTGCAAATATCTGTTGAGTTACCGTAGACCTTTGTATTTTTTCTTATAGTCTTTTACCACTTGATGTTCAATGTACCACCTCAACATGTTTCATTCGAAATAAAATTTGAAAATAATATTTTGACTGGTTATGCTCTCTGCGACTTCGATGGCAGAAGTCCTGTGGACTTTATTACACTATTATTATTAAAATTGGGATTGATTTGATAGACCCATTCTTAGGAAATGACAAACTTGTCTTTTATAATGCTTACAAGTAACAAGAAAACAATTTTATGCAATCATTCCTAATTTCTACTATACATTAAATCTATCTAATATTATCAGATGATAATAACATTAAAACACATTTCTTTTTTCAAAATGCTAAATATATTGAATTCATCTAACATATCGCAAAATTATAATCAATTTTAAGAAGATTTTTTTTTGTTTATATGTGTATCACAATAACACCACATACCAAATTTGAAAATATAATCAATTAATATAATTTTCTGTTTGCAAAACAAAATCAATAAATCAGTAAATTAACAAGTCAAGAAACTGATTTTCCTAGGAGAAAAAGTACCGAACTTGGTAGGACTCTTCTACCTAGGAAAAAAGTCCGAGGACATATTTTATTAGGCAATTGAGTAATGTGGACTTAATTTACAAGTAACAAAAGCCCGTATATAGTATATAGGTTGCTGATGATGAGTTCTTAACTGCCTTGTAGTGTAACCTGACCTTGACCTCTATTTTCCGCTCTAGTGAGTACGTGAAAGTTTTTGCATAAGGACAATTCCTCTGTAACCATGCATTGTATAATTTAAATGATGACAATTTAATGCTATTTACATATGCATGTAGCTTATGAAGAATTTTTTTAATTCCGGACGCGGAATGCAGTCGTCTATGCAGAATTCTGTGTACACAGTGTCGTCTGAGAATATTGCTAAAATACAGTTTGTGTATTTAGCGTTGTCATTGACATTTTAGTCTTTTTTCGAATTATATATTACATATTTGAATATTAATATCATTAAAAACATTGCTGACAAGAACACATAGTAGAATTGGAGATGTTATATATTTTTGTGGCGGGGAGAGGTCTCATCAGTGTTTTAGGCAAGTTTCAGCAATTATTGAGCTATATCAAGACGATGACCACATATAAATACAATAGTCAATATACTCTTTATACTTTCTACAAACATTTCATATTTGCTTTAATAACATTTTCAATTATAAGATTAATATTTTATTGTATTTCATTTCTTATTTCCTTTTAACAAATTGAAAAGGTTACATACATATTGTAATTATTTTAATACATGTAAGACCGAATGATAAAACAACAACAACAATTTAATAAGCAATTAAAACAATTTCAGGTTACTTTCAAACTTCTCTATATTGTCATCTGTACTACTGTGCTACGCGTGTTTTCTTCATAAGAATTGAACAAACATTTTTTTGGAACGAGACATCTGTGTAAACTATTCTTTTGAATATTTGCGTTTATTTTTTTATAAAAGCATATATAATATATAGATGAAACAGAATTAGTTTCTTCAAATTAGTAAGTTATAAACATACCGATATATGCGTATAATCAAATGACGGATTCAAGATCGGACTGATTGTGCTGATCGCACTGATCGCTGAGCGTTACCAACTTAATAATTGATTCATGATGTTGGACGCATGTATTCGTCAGCAATCAGTCGGCGATCCGTCAGCGTTCCAAAATCCGCCAACAATCAGTTATCAATCAGTCAAAGTGTTGCGTTTACTGGAGCAAATACTGTATACAGCAAAATTGCTGGAGTGCCAGCTTGTGCTGGTGAACACATCAAATAAATGTTTAAACGAATTCAGACTGCTAGGAAAGTATTATGAACATCACACATTTCCAGAGCTAATCTCCTCTATTTGTTTACTTTCATTATTTTATGGTTAGATTTCTGCCAATAGTCAGGGGTTTGACGTTTTCCTTGGCTTCCTCCTCAAGTGTAAAGTAAACGTCTCACTTAACTTAAAAAATTGCTGAAATACACGTTTAATCGCATACCAACAAAACAATGCATAGTCCTCCTCAAAACAGGCCAACGGGACAATTTTAACATTAAATGGTTCATATTGACGTCATGATATTAGAATGCCCGAACTTCACTTTGTGGTATTCTATTTTAGTATTAAGTGCTAAATTAGATTTAATAAAACCTTCTAAAATTACCTGTCACCCATTTCCAGTCCCCTTCTTTTTCTAGATCAGTTCCACCAATCCAGATTCCGTTGCGGTCCCAGTGCGTTTTATTAAATGCATTTTCAATAAACGATTGCTTGAATTGATCTTTTATAACCACCAAATCGCCTCCATAACGCTGACACAGACTTCTTGAAACATTCCAGGAATGTTCATCGTGATTCAACTGAATGCATACACTTTCGTTTAAATATGGCAGCAAATAGTTATTTCTTGGCAGAGTCTGCGGACATCTTGAGCGTGGATCTGGGGTGACAATATTTACTATAATATCAACAAATATTAGATAACGATATACAATCTTATTTTTAAAAAAAACTTTAAATTTAACATTCCGCTATATTCACGGTGTCCTTCAACAATGCTAAATTTGGTAAGTATTTACATTTAAATTTACCCTAGCGACATTGAAATTAAACACACCACCAATACGCCATGGTCAACCTCTTGCTTAGACCTACTTCTAGAAATAGACTCAGGAAAACTACAAACTAGACTCTACGACAAACGTGATCACTTCAATTTTCCAATTGTCAATTCCTGTTTATCGACAGCAACATTTCAGAAACTCCAGCGTATGGTGGGTATATTTCCCAACTAGTACGTTATTCTAGATACTGCGATCGGTGTTCCAATTTTATAGACCGTTCATTACTGTTGACTGCTAAACTACTCAAACAATGGTTTGTTAAACCTTGATTGATGATATCTCTCCAGAAGTTCTATGGTCGTCAACATGACTTAATTGATAGTTATGGGAAATCAGTATCTCAAAATGATCTGACATTTTCGCTGAGTAGTGTTCCTATTCCGGGATTTGTTTTTTCCCTAGACATGACAATGAACAACTGGACGGGTCTCTAATAAGAGGCAGGCACTGAGCGTAAGAGGTAAGTTTTTTCTTCATATTCGTTGTATTTCTAGAAAATTGCTTACAATGGAAGTCTACACTAGCTCGAGCATGTGTCGGCATTTATATTATAAACAACTGTGTGTAGATTAAGTAGGTATTATAAAATGTGTTAATCGTACTAACTTCGTCTTAGACGGATGTATATTAATACGCTGTTATGAATTTTGCAATAACAAAAGTAGGATGAACCTGAAACTTCAAATATGACGTATATAATTTTATTTTAGGAAAAACACTTTCGAATTTTACTTTAATGAATGTAACATAAATAATTTTGCAGAATCAACACAATTTGTTTTAATAATGATGCAGTGAAAAGTACGAATAAAGTATATTAATTTTTACTTTCTCACTGACTTACCTTCTAAAAAAGCCGATGTTTCCACTATTAATATAAAAATAACATAAGCAAGAAACATGTCCATTTTTGAGTTCATTTTTCACAATAATAAATATGTGTTTGTATATCTTATACAAACTGGTAGGTCGTACATGGTTATATGTGATAGAAAATATCAGCATGTATATTGATATTGACATTCAGATTAACATAGCTAAATCAATAATACAACATAAGATAAAGACACAAATAAAAACACTTCAACGCCTTTAATTATATTGATTTGATTTAACTGAATTTGAAATATATAACGTTATTGTTTTTATCTTAAATATAATGGGTTTAATATGATGTTAATGTGACTATTAATTTGTATATGCCAAATTTTCAGAGATGCACGTTGATTTCTTTGAAGTATACATTACGAACAATTCTCCATAATTTGCTCACGCATCGCTACGACTGCAGTATGAAGCTATATTAGCAACGATAGTCACAGAAAAACAGAAAAAAATTATGTAATGATGTTGTGGCCGACTGGTTAAGTTAGTTAGTGTTCTTTTGATCACGTGGTCTTTCAACACTAAGATTGCGGGTTCGAGTCTCACTGCGGGCAAAAATTACTGCCGTGAAATTTCAGAAGTTATTATAATTCAAAGGTGCATAATTAACGTGTAGATAGCCTTAGTCATATTTGGTATTTGAAATTTAGATTAAAAACATCTTTATCATTTGGATTTTTATATTGTTTGGTTTTGAGCGCCACTGATGAGTCTCGATTAGACGAAACGAACGCACGTCTGGCGTAGTAAATATAATTACCATGGTATAAGCGATGACTTTTTTTATCAGCTTGTCTCATCATAAGTACAAAGAATATATAAGGAACGGGAAATTTAACGATATTTGATACAAAAGACCTGTGTGGTATTAACGCAGCAGGACAGAACACCGCGTTTCAACTCTCCATCAAATATCGACATTTAGCCCATCTCATTACAAGTATCAATAATACATAAAATTGGACCTATAAGCAGTTTTTGAGATAAAACACCATATGTGCGGACGCGTCTTAATTACAGAAATTATGCTCCCCTTTTTGAATCGTTTCACATGTACTATACATTTCATGTTTGTAGAACGTGAATGGGTAACACGAACTAAATTTTATAACATAGAAGAAACTATGCAATCGATCAAAGTGATAATATGGTGATTTAGAAATTTTTAGTTTAAATTAGATAAATCAGATAAATAGCATAGACTCTTTGCAAAACTTATGCAAGTATAAACAAATATCATAGGTTACTAGGGGCCTCGGTGGCCGAGTGGTCAAGGTAGTTCGTGTACTAATGATCACGTGGTCTGTCAACACTGAGATTGCGGGTTCGATTCTCACTACAAGCAGGGTGTACTCCAATCTTAATTGACAAGGATTGCCAGTTTTCCTACCGCAGGTCGGGGGTTCTCTCCGGGTACTCCGGCTTCCTCCCCCAATAAAAACTGGACGCCATGAAATAGCTGAAAAATTGCTGAAAGTGGCGTTAAAACACCATTCAAACAAACAAACAAACATAGGTTACTAAAACAACACAGTTATTAATGTACAGAGATTTGGCGACATACACTTATTTCAAATAGTTCTGACAGTTTCAAAATGAACATAAAAAATGTCGCTGTGTTACTTTTGTTTTGTGCTGCAAATAAATTATGTTGTGGTCAGGATAACGGGCCATCACACGAAACAATTTCTGACATAGTAAAGTTTATGCAATTTATTGCATTCACAGTAGAAACGAACCAACATTTGTCAACTGTGCCAACACAACTCTGAAATATTGGTTCGGCTTAAAGTAATACTATTGCGTAGTTTCTTCCCTTATAATTTAAAATTATATTGGACATCTTTAACTTTATTATGGATACGTTGCCTTCCTGTATTAAAAATTCCTTATTAATGGACAGTTTCAGTTGATGCAAGTGGTACTTATTGTACAGGAAAGTTTAAAGATATGCCTGAATGGAGTAATGAAACAAAAGAAGAAGGAATATTCTGCGAAAGTAAGATAACAAAGATAATATTTTACCTTGGTGTGGAATGTACATTTGAGTTAAAATTCGATAAACGAAATAAAGAAAAGTCAAATGCGCACATAATAAATACTTGAATTCGGATAAACACATCTTTGCTTTAAGGAATATACCTAGCCTGGTTTGAAGCTAAATTTCAAATACACTTAATTATTACCAAAGTTAAATAACTTTTTACACATGAATTTTTCACGACAGTTTAACTTTTAAAACAATATATACTCACACAATAAGTAATGGTTGTGGTGAATTGCAGTTATCTAAAATGAGAAATGATACAGCATTCTGCCACGAGTGTGATGCTCCTTATTGTGTTGAACATTTTGTAGAATATCTTAAAATAGGAAAACGCGACGATACCGTTTAGTGGTACGTTTTGCTTTTGATCTTGTTGACGGATATTTTTAATCGCTCTTACAAGCCAAGATATTCTAAAATATATTTCAACAACATGTGACGTACTTAAAAGGCAGAGTAATTTACTTTCCTTTCATCCAATAGGTTTAATGAAAATGACATTACAAATCATATAAGCTAGAGCCGCTTAACCCCGCAACAAAAGGTATACCATATTATAAATAAGAGTTAAAACGAAATGAAAGCTTAAATTGAATTACTGAATAACAGAATAATAGTTACTTTTGATGTTGAGACATACAATTTCTATTGCTCGTCTAAATATTCCAAGTGATATTGCCTGTATCAAAATCGAAAATAACTATTATATAACCAGAACATATAACCAAGAAATACATGTTAATACCTTAAAAAATATTTAACAAGATGTAAGGTATTTATGGTTCGCTTTGTTGAGGTTATACATTTATCCCATATGAGCTTTCGACATAAGTACCCAAGAAAATCTACAAATGCTTTATGATGTATTGTAAAAACATTATCTTTTGAAACAGTTTAAAAACAAAAATCCCTTAAAGATTGTGAACAATACTTTTTAGTACACCCAGGAAACATATCGTACTTATTTAAGTGGAAGATTTAATTGGAGAATTGGCTGGATTTCCACTTGAATGGCTGAAACAATCCAGAGAACAAAGACTAGCTTGAAACAGTAAGATAATGTCTAGTTTTGATACATTATGTTAAACATAAAAATTCCATGAAAGAATTAAAGCAAAAGATTAAAAAGTGTCTTGAATAATACCATGCTGATTTAACACGATTTACATTCAATTTGGTAATTATACTGCTGATCAATTTTTTTACTGACACATAATTATCACCAAGCCTTCATTGAAATGACTTCATTAATTGAATTCCTTCATTATTTGTGCGCACTTTATAGTTGTAATATAGCAATTAAGACGTTGTTTTTTTACATTATAGAAAATATACTTAGGCTTTAGTTTACTTTTGTTAGATTTATAGATGTAGTTATAATAGTGTTTTGTTTGCGGCTTCTGTTGTATTGCAATGAAGCTTTACAATTTACTTGATACGTAAAAGATATATTGTTTATATTTACTCTGTGTATTTCTAGATAGACTTTTATAAGAAAAATAATTAAGTAAACATAAAAATTTTAACTGCTTACGTTATAAGTAATATGGATTTCTTTTAATCAAATACTTAAATTTTGCAGTGGTCAATTAAGATTTTCCTACAAATAATTTCTACTGTTATTTACATAATACGAATGCAGTATATTGAGAAATGTAGGACATTGTTAATTTGATATATGTGATTGTTTTGTTAGATTTTTAGCTGAACACAATGGTTTTGCATAAGGCCATTTTTACAAATTATTTATCATCAGGGCAGCTAGAATTTAGCATTCATCAAGTGCATAGCTTTTGTCCTTATCTTCAGACAGGGGTAAAATGCGTTCCTGACGCAGCTGTTATCTTATTTTATTAGATTCTTTTGTCCAGTAAATTACGGATGGCTGAACTGATAAAATTTTTTACAAAAAATCAATCTTTAACTTCTAATTGGCTGGACATGTTTTTTACCTTTGTCTGCCGCTTTCTGTATTTTCATTTCGCTTATTATATAGTGTTACTACAGGAGCTTCCTTAAAACTATTATTGTGAGCCCTTAATTAAAACATTTCATTGAAAATTTATATCATGTGAACTTGATTATTTTTACCAAACAACATGGAGAGATGTCAAATAATTGAGCTATCAGACAGATGAGGCAAATAAATATTTCTAATAAAGAGATAACCTAACAGTAAAAAAAGAAGCAAAATCCAACACTGAGGACATCTACAAAGTGCAGTACAAAGAACAAAGCCGAAGTATTTCTAGCGGTCTTAATTGGAACACACTGCAAAGTTGATTAAATTCGTGTCAGTCTGATAAAACGTTTTTAGAGAATATTGTTGTAAATTAAACTTAGGGATTTTTTCTCCAGCACTTTTATCGAAAAAGTGTCAAAAAGCAAATATCAAAGTTTTTCTTTAATGTAAATTGTAAATTATGGGTACGTTCTATGGAGCAACCGACTGTCAGCAACAATACAAACCAAACCATTGGACGTTATACATAAATTTAATTCTTTCTTTTCCTTACTCTTTTGTCATAGTGGTGAAAAGAAACTGTAATTTTAATTTATCTTGGAATATATATCACAACAACTCAACTTCAGTATAAATGATCGTGGGGGTATTGATCAGAATAAAATATTATAACTATTACAGTTCTCCAAATATCTTTTTACAACAAAATATGCCACAGCCATATTTGTTAACCTCAAATGATGTCATTAATTTAGCATATCATAAGGTCGTTTCAAGAAAATAAAGCAGAAAATTCCTTATACTTTAATACTAAATTTTAGGAATTGTCTTAACTTAGGAGACAAATAATAAACACACGTAGGACAACCATGTTTTTATTCTTAAGACATCTTTGATAACAAGCCCTTTTTGTGTTCTTCTTTTTCTTCGTTTTTCGTTTGCGTTCATTGTTTTGCAGGTCGTTATATATGCAATGTTTTATTAATCGTTACGAAATTTAACTTAGAATTGAAAAAACCAAATTTTCGGAAGAGAATATATTTTGTCCTAAAACACATTGCATTAACACGTCATCCAGTATGGTCAACATTTGGAGTTTCTGTATAATAACCCTACAAACTCCTAACTAGATAACAAAAGAAAGGGGGCTTTCAGTACCTTTGTGTGTTGAGCTTTAGGAACTACAAGATTTTTCAGGTAAAGAACACTCTTGCTTCAAATTTTTGTGCGAACTGTGCAAATAAAATATATCTTGGTTTCATTTTTTCACCTTAATGTTTTCCATGTAGAATAAAGAATTGTCTTACTCTCATCATTTTACTTTGGAGTTCTAAGAATTGTAAGTTTGTTGCAAGTTGTGTAATAGTAGATCATTTAGAAATTTTTGACAAGGGTTTGTTGTACGTAGGTTATCTTGACGAAGTTCTATGGTCGTCACCATGACTTAATTGATGGGAAATAAATCTCGTAAATACGATGGGATATTTTCGCCGAGTAATAGGTGGTATTTCCTTTTCCTGGATTTGACGTTTTTCTAGACATGATTATGAGTAACCCTACGGGTGTGTTGTTAGAGGCAGGCACTGCCTACATGTGAGGGCACCCATGGTTTTATTGTGGTTTTGGTGTATATGTTTGTATATATCCGGATTTGAAATTGTTCCTTGACTGTTAGATCAGATGCCTTTGTTATTTTTGATATTGTCTTAACTTTTATACACTGCACGAAACAATAACTTTTAAGATAGTCAAAAGGTATCCAAAAGTCCCAATTTTGAATACATTTTGTTGTCTTTTGAACACATTTTAAAAAAATACAAAAGATCTAAAAGATCATCTTTTTGTATACCTTTTTGACTTCAAAAGTCAGTCGAAATGGCCCACTTTTGATTTGACAAAAGGTGTTGCAAAGTTCACCTTTCCAGATCTAAAATGTGTTCAAAAGGTGAACAACAAAATATGACCTTTTTTTCCAAAATATAATCTGTTGTGGACAAAAGATAATAAAAAGATCATATATCAACAAAAAAAGGTGATGAAAGGTAGTCCACAGATGCTATTTTCAAAACCAAAAGACCAAGGTCATATGGTATTTTGACCAAATTAAAATCCAAAAGGTCTCCTTTTGTATTGATGAAATTACAAAAAATTGCACAAAAGGTTATTTGTTATAATCTAAAATAGGGTCAAAAGGTTATGAATTTCCATATTTTGCATGGATAATATTACAAAATGGACATTTAGGTTAGGGGAAAGATGATATGATGAAAAAAAGCTGCATGCACAGGTCGGCTCACGTGGATTTGGTTTTTTCAACCTATCCAGAATCAGCATTCCACAAATGTTCACCTTGACCTCTCATTTTGTAAAACAGTGAGCATCATTGCTCACTTACATTTATCAACAATAACAGTCTTGTGATAAAAAAGAACATGTCTAGTCCAATGAAAAGTTTGTGCAAGTTTTACTCTAGAAATATTGCTGACACTGTGCTCACTTAAGCTCCAATATTGGATTGTTGAATTTGTATCAATAGGATGACCACTAACTTGAACAATGGTCAAGGAATTCAAGATGACACAGCATTAAGAAAGTAGAGTTAAAAGTGTACTAGCTAATGTACAATTGCCTGTATATATCACTGAGCTGACAGGCTTGTCTAATGGCAATTAATCCCAAAGGTGTTACAATTTTCTCATTTTCAAGTGGATAAATATTACATAAAAAAGAAACAATTTAACGATTTATTGAATAAATGCTCATTATGTCAATATGTACATTTTTCAATGTTTTACAATCCAAAAGGAAGGTGTTCTAGTTCATTTCTGGTTGCTCATTTTCTGTCCTTTCTGCTTTTGGTTGAAGAAATGTCAATAAATTTACAGTCTAATTTTTATCTTTTATTCTATAAATTTATCCAACTTCGAAGATGTCTAGTATGTAATAAATCCATCTTGACATTCCTCATACATGTCATATGAGGACATATATAGGCCATTAAGACGGGTCTTATCTTCTTGATATCTCTGATCTCCATATTGTCTAGTGCAGCTATTATCCGCTTGGCTTTCTGAAAAATATATATACAGTGTATGTGTGTGTGTTACAGATCTAGACATAACTAAAATGATATGTGGCACATTATGTAATAATAATAAATGTTGACATTTTGTATAAAACATCCATAAAACTGAACATTTGGAAGCTGAGGGGGCTGGAGGGGGGTCTATTAACATGGTAACATTTTGTATATTTTTCCCAAAATAACAGTAAATTTAAAATAATGATAACACTAACAGATAACAGCAATTTACATGAGAAAACAATACAGTGAGTTCATAAATCGAAAAAAACAGATAACAGCAGAATCTCATCAAAGGGCGATACGTTGAAAAAATGCATTAATTAATCAGTGTTTCCACAGTAACTAGTATGTGATCTTATGTATATCCCTCCCTTCATATGGAGACTCAATTACATTGAAATAAGTGGTGATTAAAATGAATTAACAGATAACAGAAAAAATCTGTAAAACAGTAAACAGTGTTCTGACTAGTATTATTAAACAGCAAACAGTGTTTTTATTTACATTATAACAATTAACAACAATGTCAATTTAAAAAAAAAAAACAGATAACAGCTAATGGTTGAAAGTTAACAGTTGCTTTCTAATGTTTTTAAATTTGTCATTTAGAACACTCCATATTAAATTAGTAAGCATTTGCTCAACAGTGAAGGTTGTGATTTGCTTTTAACATGTGTATTCTGATCATCTCCTTTTTATTTATACACTCAAAGAAATTCAAGACTGAAAAAAGTATTATCGTAACATACTTCTTTTTTTCCCGTTCTAGTGATGTTTTCTTCTTTTTCTAGACGTCTAGATTGTCGTTATGGATAGCAGCGTTTTCCTGCTTCTTTTGTCTGGCAGTACATGTATCTGTTAACAGCATCTGAAAAAAAAAATAACAAAACAGTTATGAAACTAACCCCTTCATCTACCCCCCCAACCCCCAACCACACACAGAAGCAAGTACAATTTTAAGTACAATATTTAAATAAAAATAATATTTTTGCAGTATAGCTTGTTAAAAACATAATACATGAAATATACATTTAAGTCATTCATATAATTACCGTCTCCCATGGGAGACGGTATACATAGTCAAATGATGATCAGTCTTCGGAGTAAATGACTCTCTGTTACTTGATTGGGTGGTTAACTAAATCTATAAATAGTTTTCTCATTTCATTGGTTTACGTCAGGATCGCACTAGTATGTGTACTGAAATTTCGATATATTCTTAGGTCAAATCGGGGTTGTAATCAGTATTTTAGTGTAGTAATGTAACGTTCCACATATTGACTTCTATTTCATTCAATGCATTGGTCAGTGAACAATTATAAGGTAAACATTGTACCACAATCTCCCTACTTTATAAAGCCGTTTTGGAAAAAAATTATATGTTCTATATCTTTATTTTCGTTAATCAGCATTTTATTGTAGTAATGTAACGTTCCACATATTGACTTCTATTTCATTCAATGCATTGGTCAGTGAACAATTATAAGGTAAACATTGTACCAAAATCTCCCTACTTTATAAAGCCGTTTTGGAAAAAAATTATATGTTCTATATCTTTATTTTCGTTAATCAGCATTTTATTGTAGTAATGTTACGTTCCACATATTGACTTCTATTTCGTTCAATGCATTGGTCAGTGAACAATTAAAAGGTAAACATTGTACCAAAATCTCCCTACTTTTTAAAGCTGTTTGGGTTAGGAAAAAATTATATATTGTATCTTTATTTTCGTTCTGATATTGATGCAAATTTAACAAAACATATTTTTACCGCTAATGTTGAACATTTGTTGTTTAGGGAGTCAACTTTTGTTTAATTATTTTTTAAACAGCACGTGTAAAGTGACGACAGGCATTTAAATCTCTCAAGCACCATTGGATAATAGTTGAGCGTAAACAATATCCTTACAAGGCACATGTACATTGTTTACCTATCTTACATATAAATCACAAAAACCAGATACTTTAATAAATCCATAAAATTTGTAATGCAGCTAAGAGACGGTTAGCTTTTTAGAAAAGCTAAACTTGTGTGAACTATATTCAGACAATAAATATATGCTTATGTATGATTATCTCCCCTTTCAATTTGCAATATGGCGGATATGTGTTCTGTTGGGTGTGATTTTCCATTGCTTGAATGCCGTGGACAAACTCAAAGATAAAACAGATTTATATATTCTTGGATATAAATACCTGATATGAAGTACTTTCATCGTCGGAGTCAACACTTTGCTGAGTATAAAAAGAACAATGTGGCAGTCGATGTCATGTGCGTCAGTGGTAAATTTCAATCTGGACATTCTTGTTTACCAGTAAACCTACTGACAGTGCTGAATCCTCAAGTATTTCATCGTCTGAGATATCAAATACAACACTTACCATAATAATTGTTCGAACTACTAAGTTCACAAGAATGAAAGCGCGTAATCTTGACTTTTTTACTGAAATGTGAGCACTGTCTTTAAAAATAGGCGCCGAGGCCTGGCATTTAGATGCTGATTGGATGTGGTTAATGATATCGATTCCGGCACACGCGCAAACGCACGAAGCCATGTGCACTGTGGCCTTGTATTTTGTGTAAGTAGAATCTGTAGTATCTTAATTACAACACCTCCCCCTTAAATATGTTTTATAGTTATTCAATTTAAATTTTGGTAAGTGTACAGTGTAAAATTACATACTTTTTCATTATAATACAATTTATATAAAAATAAAAATATATTTACTGGTCAGAGAGTAGTTCTCGCCATTAAAATGACAGAAGCAATTCTCGCCATTTTGGTGACGGTGTCGTTATTTTTCCATTAAAATCGACGACAAAGGCTTCATTTGATAGATTTCACTTTCTTAGATCCAAAACAAGTTACGTTTATCATTTTTCAAATGACATTTTTTCACAAAAATTGTCGAAAAATCGGGTGGCGAGAATTACTTGCCGGCGAGAACTACTCTGTGACCAGTATAGATGTTACCACAAAATTTTCACTGTGCTGGTGCACACTATCAACACTTTCCATTTTTAAATAAATAAATGGCTGTATAAAAATGTGCTTGTCAACATCCTTTCAATGTACATTTTAAATACTTAATAACTAGCACACTTTGTTACATTTTCTATTTTAGAAACAAAAAGCACATTTTGTTAATTTGACACATGTATTATTACTACATGTACTTCAACTTCAACTTGGATACTTAACAATATCCATAAGGACATCTATTCAACTAGAATAGTAGTAGTATACTCTCATATCTTAGTAAATGTTCAGTATTTCATAAATTTTTGCTAATAGTTGGTTTTTTATAGTTAAAAAAAGTACATTTAATTTGTACTAAAATTTTGAAAATGAAGTTAAACCAATTTTGATTTTCCATTGTGGACAAATTTGAAGTCGCATATAAATACCCCTTTTAAGCCGTGGGGCTTGTGTTTCCGGTTACCTAACCTATTTTTTTTAAGCCGACCCTAAAGTTTTTTTTTGCGTTTTAACGGAGGTTACTTTGAACCGGAAAACTCCCAGTATTGTTCTGGGTTTTAGTTATATTTTCTTATTATATAGTCGCCTGAATATAGCTGAAATATTGCTGCTCGGGCGTTAAACACCATTAATCAATCAATGAATCTTATTATATAGATAGAGATGAAATATCGAATTTTCGGAGTGACAGAAATCACAGTAAATCACATGTGAAAATTATCGTTTATTTTCACTCTCTGGGTTTTTCCCGCCGTTGGTTTTGTACTATACAGATATTCATCCGCCGTTCATAAAATTTAGGCTTAAGCATTAAAATTTTGCGAAAACAATTTTGATCTATATACATGTAATAAATAGGATAATCAATTGGGCATCGTGAATATCCAAAATATGATCACTCGTGCCGCATAAAGCGTCAGATTGAACTCATGCGCAGAACAAGTTCCATGCACTCGTTTAATCAGATGCGTTATGCGGCACTCGTGATCATATTTTGGATATTCACTCCGCCCAATTAATTATCCTATAAATACTTCCGCCCCAAAATTACTAATTTAACCAACATGATTCCAAAAAAAAAAATCGTCCTATAAGTACCTACCTATTTTATAATTCTATGTAACCGGAAACAAACATATTTTTTTGTTTGGCCTAACATTAAAGATAAAGTAATAAACACATTTTACAAGTTTTGAAGTTATTTTAAAAAATAACAATTTTAAACACTAGGTACAATATAATGTATCTACTGAAACACCAAAATACCAATGAGGTCGTAGTATTTGCATAAACTTATCATCTTAAAAAAACATCGTCAAAAGGCTATATATGTAAACTATTATATATTTTACTGTGGGGAAATAACCCAGAGCAAACAGTTATCTGGTTGAAACATAAGTCAGGGGCTAACTGACTTGATACCACCTTAAGGTACTAAAATTGTGATACAAAGATAAGATTGATTGATTGATTAATGGTGTTTAACGCGATACAAAGATACAAATCTGCCAAAAGGTCATCATTTTATTCATCAATACATAATTTACATTCTTGTGGCTTGTGTATAGGACAAAATATTAAGTAATCAAAGAAATGGGCCAACATACACTACAAACACCAAAACCTTAATTCCCGCAGAAAACCTTAATCTCCGTGGGAAAACCTTAATTTTTTAAGGAATCCCTATAAAATTAAGTGTTGGTTTTTTAAATTAAGGTTGTCCCAGGGAAATTAAGGTTTTCCCTCGGAGATTAAGGTTTTCCCGCGGAGATTAAGGTTTTTTGTTGATTGGACCCCTGGGTCGGTTTTACAAGCCCTCTGGCATTGTTGTTGATAACGATCATCAGTTACTCTGCAGATTTATGACAATAGTTATAAAGCTATATATTTATGTATAAAATTTATTCTTGTCCAAAATAAATATGTATACGAATATCCCAAAATTAAAATGCATGAACGTGAATACATTTTCTATCAACTTTATTTCAGAAAAGACGTATATTTAAAAATTATTATTATACAAATTATTAAAATATAATTTTTAAGTAACCGTTAAGTTATTATTTTTCCATTTGAAGATCGGTAGGTAAGAAATATAGAACAATCAATCCACGGTCCGAACTTGTAATACACATCCGCCATACTGTTTGTTTACCTGTACAAAATGAAAGGAATAAAGGACGGATCAAATTATTTATATATATATTTGTTTTTTTATTCGCAGGTTTCTGGTAAGTTTTTGGTATTCATATTGTTGTTGAACAAAATCTAACATGTTGTTTATTTTTCATTTTTAACCTTTCTTCGTTTTAGCTTTATATTTTTATTGGGTTGTTATTATTACGTTCGTTCGGTTTCTAATGATTTGATTTTTTTTATTGTCGATTTTATTTTATTCAAATTATGTTAATTGTTAATAAAATTAAACGTGTTATTTGTTTTGCATTCATAACAAATTCTTAGTTTTTACTTTATAAATATTTATTTTTTGTTATATTGAAATTTGCTCAGAAATTTATTTTCAATACAAAGCACGTTTTCTCCGTTTTCTGTTATTTTCTATTCAGCTTCAAATTGTTTCAATTTACAATTTATAAGCAGTAATACACAAAATTTAAATCATCTTAAAAACACATTTATGCTGTTTTATTTTACATCGTTAGTTAAGAAGCTCCGGTTTGATATAATTAGATAGCTAATGCTGTAAGTATCGATCGTAATATAATATTGTTAAATCTGTATAAAGTATAAAGAGATATATATATTTATATTTTCTATTGTATTATCTGTTAGTGATTTAGACATTTTTATGGCTGCAGGTATTAAGAAATAACAAGGCAAAGTAATTTATATGTCCTCATAGAAAAGTAACTAATTTGGGCCTTATTCTCGATAAATCCTGTAGGCGAGAATGGGAATTATGAATTCATATTCTGTATCATTTGTACCCCTGCCCGCCAGGATGAAACTATACAAATTATTATCATGTTTTTTTTTCAGAAAAATGCAAGCCTAGGACTCCAACAGAGCACATCATTTTTTTGTGCAGTATTGTTCTGCGGAAGAAATATTGTGTACTTGGTCAATAATACAATATTGGACTATATGTCTTGTTAGATTGTGTATAAATTATTTATTTTGTAGTTATTTTTCCATTACATATATTATGTATTGTAGCACATCATTGGTGGATGGGGTCTGGAAATGGGGGGGGGGGGAGGGGTGCGATTATGAATCGGCGTCCACAAGGCCCCGTGATAAAAAAGGGGTCTAGAATGCATCACCTCACCTTATAAGGTTATTAGATTTTTGTACCGATCGATCTATCATTCAATTCGGATTAGTCTCCGTTAACCGCGTATATATATAAATATACAAAAGGGTTTCAACAAAATCAGCTATATCGCTTACAAACAACGCAGCTAGCTTTACAATATGCAGTTTGAACAGCTTTACCGTAAATTTGATCCACGGTGCCATTTCAGCTATATGTTGAAAGATAATTTATATTGTACGTTTTACTACTAAGACATTATGTATTACGCCATCAGTTTCCGTGCATATATCTCTGGTTTTACGTATTCAAGAGCGATTCTAAACGTTGTTCTTTAAATCGTAAAATTAAGATGTATAAGATTTCTTTTTTAATGTTCGAATTCTTGCAACTGGAAAAACAAATTAACACATGTCGATCATATTACAATCTATGGGTTGACAACCATTACAAACGATTTAGAGAGTGAACTCGATGTATACGTAAAATTATTTACGATCTTATTTGCAGAAATGTACTTTTGGCAGAGTCTGCCAACGATTTACAATTGGGTCTAAATTTCTTTCAAGAATACTGCGAAAAGTGGAAGCTAAAATTAAACATAGATAAGACTAAAGTTATGATATTCAGTAAAGGTGCAATCTCACGAAATTTTAAATTCACGTTCCAGGAAAGAGAGTTAGGAATTGTAAGTGAATTTATATAACTCGGGGTTCAGTCTTTTCCAAAGAACGGGCTCTTTTAATAAAAATAAAAAATACCTCGTAGAGAAAGCCTTTATAGCAATGTATGAAATTCTAAATAAAGGCCGTCTGCATAATGTATCTATATTAGTTGTCAATTAGATCTTTTCGACAAGATATGGAGCAGAAGTTTGGGGATTCCAAAACTGTGATATCTTAGAAATGTTGCACTTGAAATATTGTAAGCTGCTATTGAATCTCGAGTCTAGCACTCCTAGTGTAAGGATATATGGAGAGTTAGGTAGATACCCACTTCACATACAAATTAAACTACCAGTTACTTCTTATTGGTGTAAACTAATATGTGGTAAACAGTCAAAATTATCCAGCATGATATATAAGCTCTTAATATGTAAATCGAATGAAGTAAACGTATTTTCTTGGATTCAATTTGTAAAATAATATTCTCTGTAGATTTAGATTAGGTAATCATAAACTGCCAATAGAGCTTTGTCGTTGGAAAAATATAGAAAGAGAAAATAGACTTTGTCCGTTGTGTAATAAAAACGAAATCGGTGATGAATATCATTATATCTTACAATACCCGGTATTTTCTTAAATTTATTTCTAGAATGTATATTTATACACCGAACACAATTAAATTTCGTCAATTATTTAACAGTAAAACCCCGACCACATTACGAAAACTCAGCAGATCTGTAGATATTAACAACAAAAAGGTAAACTTTACTTGACAAATCTGATACCGATAAGGTATTGAATTTTGTCTATTCTGTTTTTTTTTCTGTTTATCGCTATTATTTGTAACAATAATTATTTGCGAGATATATATGGTATTGATTGTATAAGAAAGCAGATGGTGTTGCAATACCTATTAGTTTATTGTATAATGTACTTGTTTATTGTATATTGTATTTGTTTATTGTATTTGTATGACATTCAATCTCTCGCTCTGAAACCATTGTATTCATTGAATTTGGAGAATAAAGATAGAACTATCCATCTACATTGGACATATAATAAGCTTCTTTCTGACTGGTTGATTATTATCTTTGCTCTATTGTATATGTAGTTATGTTCTCTAATTATAGGAAATGCTGACCACTAATTTGAGCAGAGGACTAAAAATTAAATATCATAACTAATTATGACTATAAATATCTGTAGTGCGATTTTTACAATTAAGCCCTAGTACCAATTTTCAAATAAACATTTTTTATGCCCCCGCGACGACATGTCGGGGGGGAATTAAGTTTTACTCATGTCCGTCCGTCCGCACGAATTTCCGTCAAGCTTTTCTCAGAAACTGTACATGAGGACAATTTGAAATTTGGCAGGGTGGTTCAGTATCACAAGTTGTACGTCCTAAGCGACTTTCAGACCTGTCGGACAACTACTTCCTGTTTGGGACTTCATTTGTACGTAAATACGTCCGTCCGTATGTACGAATTTCCGTCAAGCCTTTCTCAGAAACTGTACATAAGAACAGTTTGAAATTTGGCAGGGTGGTTCAGTATCACAAGTTGTACGTCCTAATCAACTTTCAGATATGTCGGAAAACTACTTCCTGTTTGGGACTTCATTTAGCGGGAGCATCTGTGTCCCATGGACACATTCTTCGATTTTTATAGAGTTAACTTGTAAAAACGAACAATATTGAGAAAATACTACCGACAGTATATAAAACAGCTTTGTCAGAATTTAACTATGGATCGGTACATGTGTTATTGTTCCTCCTGTTAAAATGGATTGATTGATTGATTGTTGTATAACGTCCAGCAAGCAATATTTCATCTATATTCAGGACGTGAACAATGGAAAATCTGTTACTAAGCGCACTTTGATGCAACATGCGTAACAGATGATTAAAGATGGCTGTAAGGCAGAAACTAACCCGTGGTTGTAGCTTTGTATAGAAGTAAAGAAGAGACCATCTCAGTAAGTTTATTGCATAATCTTAGAGTAAACATTTCAAATTATGAACATATAAAAATATAGATTTAGAAAAATAACAACAAAATTTAACAACAGTAATTGTTTCGTGAACTTAACGAACATAACAAAGATTACATTTTAAGCTAAAAAGACAAATCGTCCTCTCCTGTGATAGGATGGTGGATCTAACTTTGCATAATTTTTTCTGGATACACTGTACTAATGTCTTCAACTAAAGGTCATAATAAAGCAATTAAAAAACTTAAAAACACGAACATAATTATATATAAGAAATAAAAAATAAAATTGAAAAAATTGAAAAAAAAAATGTAAAAGCAAAAAACGAAGAAATGTTAAATTAACAATTTGGAAATTTTTGTCAAATTAATGTAAAGTATATTCTAAATAGTCGATTATTCTTTGATTTTCCGATGTTATTCGACGGAAGGGCATAAGAGCTGCACCCGACTATAGGATTTCATAAGTTAATGGACGCATGTATTCATTTTTGTCTCAAGGGTTGAAATAATTATAAATAAACTGATTAAAAAACACTGCTAATTTCAGTTCAAGAAAAACAAAAAAGTTCATAAATTTACACAGCTGTAATACCAATTAAAATTATAAATTGAAACAATTTAAAGCTGAATAGAAAATAACAGAAAACGGCGAAAACGTGCTTTGTATTGACAATAAATTTCTGAGCAAATTAAAATATAACAAAAAATAAATGTTTATAAAGTAAAAACTAAGAATTTGTTGTGAAAGCAAAACAAATAACACGTTTAATTTTATTAACAATTAACATAATTTGAATTAAATAAAATCGACAATAAAAAAAATCAAATCATTAGAAACAGAACGAACGTAATAATAACAACCCAATAAAAATATAAAGCTAAAACTAAGAAAGGTTAAAAATGAAAAATAAACAACATGTTAGATTTCGTTCAACAACAATATGAATACCAAAAACTTACCAGAAACCTGCGAATAAAAAAACAAATATATATATAAATAATTTGATCCGTCCTTTATTCCTTTCATTTTGTACAGGTAAACAAACAGTATGGCGGATGTGTATTACAAGTTCGGACCGTGTATTGATTGTTCTATATTTCTTACCTACCGATCTTCAAATGGAAAAATAATAACTTAACGGTTACTTAAAAATTTTATTTTAATAATTTGTATAATAATAATTTTTAAATATACGTCTTTTCTGAAATAAAGTTGATAGAAAATGCATTCCGGTTCATGCATTTTAATTTTGGGATATTCGTATACATATTTATTTTGGACAAGAATAAATTTTATACATAAATATATAGCTTTATAACTATTGTCATATATCTGCAGAGTAACTGATGATCGTTATCAACAACAATGCCAGAGGGCTTAAAACCGACCCAGGGGTCCAATCAACAAAAAACCTTAATCTCCGCGGGAAAACCTTAATCTCCGAGGGAAAACCTTAATTTCCCTGGGACAACCTTAATTTAAAAAACCAACACTTAATTTTATAGGGATTCCTTAAAAAATTAAGGTTTTCCCACGGAGATTAAGGTTTTCTGCGGGAATTAAGGTTTTGGTGTTTGTAGTGATATGCTTATTAATTTATAAAATTTAATGACTACATTTATTTATACAATGTAAATGCCTAGTGTTATGATACCATTTTATGTATCGTTCATTTGGACTGCTTCTCATTATCGACGAATATAGTTCTCCAATATAAACCGTGTATTTCTTTGAATTTTATTTATATATTCTGTTTTTTTGTAGGTAAATATTGCTACCTAAACCTTAGCAGATTTTCGTATGAAAGTACACATTCATCAATACATGTATAACTGAACCATTGAAGCTCAGTTATGGAGATGTGTTTACTATAATTCATAATTTGTGGTTTGCAGCAGGACAAGAAATTGCTTCGACAAGATGTCTAAATACATGAAGATTCATTGAAGGAATGGTAAGCCACAATAAATTATCAGATTATTAAAAATAATAACTTCTGGCGAGTCTTACAAATATTATTATCTCTATGTTAAACATGTTTGACTCCTACTCAGTTATTGATCCAGGAGCATTCATCTGATGAGATTTACAAAGGAGGTAGGGGGGAGGTGTTGTAATAAAACTAATAGAAGTTGTGTTATATTTTGTAACATAATTTACATAAATTCCATTAATAACCCAAATATTATACTACGGTAATAAAGCCCCGCCTACTCCTATGTATTTATTTGGGGGGGGGGGGGGGAAGCTGGAGTACCCGCAGCAACCCCCGACCTTCAGTAGGAAAACTGGCAATCCTTGTACAATTAATATTGAAGTCTATTACACCCTACCCGCAGTTTGACTCGAACCAGCAACCTCAGTGTTGACAGACCATATGATCAATAGTAGATGAGGAGGTGTTGTAATAAAACTAATAGAAGTTGTGTTATATTTTGTAACATAATTTACATAAATTCCATTGAATAACCCAAATATTATACTACGGTAATAAAGCCCCGCCTACTCCTATGTATTTATTTGGGGGGGGGGGGGGGGGAAGCTGGAGTACCCCCAGCAACCCCCGACCTTCAGTAGGAAAACTGGCAATCCTTGTACAAGTCTATTACACCCTACCCGCAGTTTGACTCGAACCAGCAACCTCAGTGTTGACAGACCATATGATCAATAGTAGACGAACTACCTTAACCATTCGGCTACCGAGGCCTCTGATACCTGAATGGGGGTAAATGTATCGTGCTTTCATGCCAGACACAGCTGTTCATACTAGTAGGATATGTTGCTTAGTTTAGTTTTAGTTTTTACTTTTCATAAGTACTTATTTTAATTTTTACATGTAATTTTACAAAGGAGTTTACAAGAATGAGGAAAGAAATGGTTAAAGCAAGAAGAGTAAGGGGACACAAAGCAAAGAATCAAAAGCAGGTTAAATTTTAATTGAATTTATATGTATGTTCTACTTCCTGTATTAAAATGTTTCTGCCCTAAATTACAGTACGCCCAGAGTGTATGGTCACTCAAACACTCTACACAGTGTAGAGTGTTTCACGGTGTTACACCGAAAAATTTGAGTGTAGACACTCAAAATCACCCACAGCTTATCTCTACCCCAAATTGCAAAAATAATTGTTTATTCAATTTGTTGTTAGTCACTCTTGCATTACCAACAGCTATAGACTGGTAAAGTCATGTCAATACGAAGAATTAAGAACTTTAAATAAAATTTTTTAATAATTTTCGTAAATAAATCGGAACTTGCACTAGAACTGATTTTTTTAAGAACAACTTGATATACGGTAATTAAAGAATAAGACTATATACAGTCCTTAGTTCAAGTAACAACAACGGTATACCAGTGATGATGTGTTTTGTCCTTATTGTTTCATATACATCATATAAATTCGGTTTTTTTGCCGGCAATACACTAATGTTAACGTTTTCTCTAGACAAGGTGCACGTGACAAATAAATACACAACTGTTTAACCACGCGGTCAGCAGAAAGTAATCGAGGTCAAATATACATTTACATCTTTAATGTACGAAAACCATGAAATAAAAACAGAAATTTTATTTAAGAAACATTATCCGTATACACATTAAAAATGTCAATTTTGTTACACCGAATTTGACCCATATTAGAGATAAAAATAGATCGATTGGTTTAATGTGCCAAGTAACTGTTACCGGTAATTAATAACGACGATTGTTGTTTTTATCGTTATAGTTTAATTATGTTTTCACTAAAATAATATGCGAATTTAGTTTCGTTTGTCAAAAAAAATGACAATAGGCATACATTTAAAATATTTTTCTCCCTACTCTAGACTAAAGCCACGTGTAACATGTACATAAATACACAACTGACCTGTTAAACCGTGTGCTTTGCATGAAGTATAATTTGGAATAAAAGCTTTACATTTATATTGATGAAATTTAAAAAAAAGTAAGTTCTGTTTGAAAAAAAATCGTATTCACGTAAAATAGTTTTGACAATGCCGACCGAAATAGAAATAAATAAAAATAGGTTCCAGGCATGCGCACGATTTGCATAAATTCGCGAAGTGAAAGAAGCTGAACTGTGAATTGTACTAGCACAGCTCACTCTCCTCAGACTTCCAGGATTGCAATAAATCAAATTGTTAACGTTGTTGAAACCACTAAAGACGCTAATTATTTATAATTAATTTTTAAATTTTGATAGACATATTTAGACCGACAAGTTATTTCTACATGCGCAAAACAAAAGTTGAAAAGAAAAATCGTGAAGTTCGAAGATTGAACACATTTTAATTTTGTACATGTAGTAATGAGAAAAGCAAGACATTAGTTGGTTCTTTGCTTACAATAAACAATCGATACAATATATTTTCTACACCCTGAAAATCCGAAAAACACAGTGTCACACCGTGTTTCACCCGAAAGTCGGTACATCAATAGGATTAATTTTAAGGTGGTGATAGATAACAACACTCTGAAACACTGTGATTCTCCCAGAAAATTTCGGTGGTACACCGTGTAACACCGAGAAATTTCTCTAATTTGAGTGTCTGAGTGACCACACACTCTGGGCGTACTGTACTGGGTAGATATAAAGATCAAAAGTTTGAATTGTGTGTGGGTTTTTTATCTCCCAAAATCTGGTAACAGAATAAATAATGGAAACCTGTACCAGAACTTGGCTGTCATACATCTGATGAAGTAGAGAAATAAAACAACAATAGTGATTTTTGTGTGCCGGTCATTGGGGCCGTCACATGGGATAAAAATATTGGACCTAGTCATATTTTGGCAGACCGTACCGAGGATTTTCGCCGACTCTGGTATGACATTGTCACTTGGAAATTTTGCTGTTTGAATTTTGTTTGTTTGGTGGTGTTTAACGCCACTTTCAGCAATTTTTCAGCTATATCATGGCGGCTAGTTTTTATTGAGGGAGGAAGCCGGAGTACCAGGAGAAAACCCCTGACCTTCGGTAGGAAAACTGGCAATCCTTGTCAATTAAGATTGGAGTCGAGTACACCCTGCCTGCAGTGAGAATCGAACCCGCAATCTCAGTGTTGACAGACCACGTGATCAATAGTAGACGAACTACCTTGACCACTCGGCCACCGAGGCCCCGTTTGAATTTTGACATGTCAAACTTGTTTACTAGGTTTCAGTCAATTTTAAATATTTGCCATCAAAAATCATTTTCTGGTCCAACTTTAAACACATTATGATATCAATTTTCTGTTGGCTGTAGTTATAAAATATTTTGATTGTTTCAATTTTGCATTCCATTTCAGGTACAGAAAAACAAATCATATTTGAACTTGAACTGGCCACCAAGAGTATAGAACATTTAGAGAAGAAACAGTTGTTCCTAGTGAAAATAATCAATATCTTAAAGAAAGAGACTTTGTTTTCAAACATGGTAAAATACCAGAGAAGTGCAAGATTCTTGCAAAGGAAATATAAGCAGATAAATGATTGAATGTGAAGTTTGTAGTCACTGAATTGAAATTCTCTAGTTGTCAACAATATGTACTAGTTATAGAATAGTTAAAATATCATTACAGTATTAGGAAAATATTAAACAATAGTTGATTAGTTTGGAGGAATATTTTTTCTGATGCTCTTGTTCTTATTGCAAAAATGAAGTTACAATGACACGCTTAATTTATTGGTAAATGAGCTGCAATACTAGGAGAAAGCGTGCACACTAAGCTTCTGTTTTTTAATGGGAGTGTGCACACAATTCTGTGAAGCCGCTGCCCTTGGGGAGAAAGCATGCACACAAACTAGTGAAGCCGCTACTCCTTGCATTGGGAGAAAGCGTGCACACAAACCAGTGAAGCTGCTACTCCTTGCTTTGGGCAAAAGCGTGCACACAAACAAGTGAAGCCGCTACTCCTTGCATTGGGAGAAAGCATGCACCCAAACCAGTGAGCCCCTAATCCCTTGCTTTGGGAAAAAGTGTGCACACGAACCAGTGAAGCCGCTACTCCTTGTATTGGGAGAAAGCGTGCACACGAATCAGTGAAGCCGCTACTCATTGCATTGGGAGAAAAGGTGTACACAAACCAGTGAAGCCGCTACTCTTAGATTACACAGTTTATACACCAAGCAAATCTGAGCAAGCCATTGTGTTAGATATTAATACATAGATGGTATTTAGAATGCAACATGAAATGAAAAAGTTATTTCTGACAGACAAGTCCATAAGCATTTATTAGAATGCAATATAAGAGTTTGCGACATTAATTTATTAATTAAAGCAAATTAATAACGAGTTTTACATTTTCTTTTTTCATATATATATGTTAGATTTTTTCTTATAAATGGTAATATTTAAGCTCTTTAAAGATTCTTAGATCAAGTCAAGTTACAATAGTATAGTGCTGTATTTTTTTAGTATGCAGAGATATTTGCTGCTTGTAATTTGTTATAAATATAATTTAATGCTGCATTGTGGTATGTTTGTAAGGAAGTATTTTCTCATTAATGTCAAGTGTACACAAATAAAATTTATGTGGAAAGGAAAGAAAAGAAATGCAAACAAAATGAAGAAATATATAGTGACAACTAACTTCTGAACTATCTTTGTAGACACTGTTAAAAATAGTATAATAGTATGATGTAGTGTTTTTATTTTGTATATTTTTAAATACTTACATATATAGTGTAATGTTCTTATTACAAATGCTTCTAATTAATAAATGTTAACATAAATTTTCTGTTGGTTTTTATCATTCTTAAGATAGATATTAAAGGTCCAATTTAAAGGTGTCATTTAAATCACAGGAGCGTTTTTATGTTCACAAGTATACGCCTGAAATTCATGACATTGCTCAATATTGTCTGACACTGAATTTCTCATTAGTTTAACATTACAGTATTGTTTGAAGATTTTGGAATTGAGATCAATATTGATACAATACTGGACCACTACTAGGAAAGATAAAAATATTAAAGTTTTGTATTATTTATTTGATATTGCAGCAAAATGTCATTAAACTGTCAACACCAACAATATAAAAAATTCTTCACATTTTAAATTAATATGATCAAATGTCACAGATGACTATTCATCCACCTTCATTATAAACTAAATGTCCATATAACATGTCCTTGTAGATGATTTGTGGTGGACTTGTTGAAATGTCATGGGTGACCTTTCATCCACCTGTCAGTATCAACAAAATTTCTGAGATTACATATCGTTCCTCTTTTATTAGGAACAAATGTCGCAGATGACCTGTCGTCCACCTGTCAGTGTACACAAAATGTCCCAGCAAATATATCGTTCACCTTTCAGTTTCAACGAAATTTCAAAGATGACCTGTCATTCATCTTTTAATTTTAATGAAAGATCAAATATTGTCTGTCATTCACATTTCTCAAATACAAAAGGTCAAAGGTTGCCTTTTCTACCACAAAATTTAACAAAATATGGACTTCGGAGATGGGTGAACTTTTGATAATATTTTGGGCTTGACAAAATGTGAACAAAAGACGATTTTTCGTGCAGTGATAATGTCCTCATTTTGTGTTAAAGTCAAAATAAATATTCCAATTGAAACATTGCCTTTATCTATGTGACAAATCCTAATGTATTTATTAAACAAACATTTATGTTATTCGAATAATGATAGTTCTGTTGGAAATTTGGTCAAAAAACCATTATTAATCCTAGGGAATGTGCTTTTAAAAGTACCCTGCAAATTTATCACTTGAACAATTCTATGGTCGACATCATGACTATGTTGATCATAACGGGATATCCATGTCACAAATGACAGTGATTTGTTCCGTTGACTAAATGACTAATTACAGAACTTGTCCTGATATTTCAAATTTCTGTACAGGTTATACAGTATAGTCTGTTCACAAATGTGAAAAATTCATAATAACTTAATTTTATAATAAACAATATTTTAACGGTAAAAACCATATTTCAGTAACATACAAATAAAATTACATTACTGTAGAAAAAGTTTCTTTATTCTAGTAGCTTTTGTTTATAGAGTATAGTACAACATTATTTTAAAGAGCTAGCCACTAATTGTTAATTTTCCAATAAATGATAAACGGTTGGTTAAATTTTAATAATTTGATGTGTTTTTTTAGTGTAATGTATGATTCATTGAGTTTTTTGTGAATTTTATTAATCCATAGAAAAATATTTAACATATATTCAGTCCAGAACTGGAACAAGTTAAATAGGTATAGACAATACTTAATTAAAGAAATATAAAAAAATTATTCTCTTGATTTTTTGTTTGGTTATTTTTTAATAGTTTAACGACACTTTTAGCTATATTAGCAATGTCATGGCGTCTAGTGGTTTGGATTGAAGAAAACCGGAGCACCTGGTGATTTTGACAGAAAAACTTGCAGTAATTTGCCAAAGTTTGGGACGGGCACACCCTCCCTGTATCAAGCCTTAAACAAAAAACTTAAGGCTTGTGATTAACAATAGATGAATAGCTACCTTAACCACTTGGCCACAAAGGACAGTTAAAAAATTATAGATATTGCAGTAGTAGCAAAGTATTTTGCCTACAGCTTTCAAGACAGGAACAAATTACCAAATAATCCCCTTGAAGTAGAAGGACGGATATACCAAATGGAAGACAATTTTGCCTTTCAAAATCGTCATAACGTGGTCTTTATCGTGAGAAAGTTGTCTGTGAACACGATATCTGTTCCAGGTATAACAGTTTAATGCCAGTTTGTTTTTGTTTTTTATTGATGTGATTTTGAATTTTACAGAAATGCGTCATTACTAAAGCCCGAACAGCATGCAATTGTATAGGTCAATGTGATCTTAAACGCTGTATGTGTATGAAAATAATAAATGGAATCATAACATTATATGATTACATGTACCTCAAAGGTATGCAAATTGATGAAATTCCCAGACATATGGCATCATGTAACTATTTAAGATCATGCAATCATACATTGTTTTAAAAATTTACACCCTATACAACATATATAATCAGCATGCATATTATCGGTATTGAGTTTTAACAAATTTCAAGTCAGTATAATTCTTCAAAACAAAGCATTTATCAAAATGTAATGTTACTTCAGTCCTACGAGAGGCAATTTTATCGACGGCCTTTTTTCGTGCAGCTTTTCATGCTGATGTATCTCGGTTTTTGTCTCGCCTGCGACGAAAGTCGCTGGAGGCGAGACATATGTATGGGAATCCGGCGGCGGCGGCGGCGGCGGCGGCGGCGGCGGCGGCGGCGGCGTAAACACTTGACATCTTGCTTCATATCTTTGTAAGCCCAAGCCCTAGGTCCATCAAATTTGGTCCAGAGGTAGCTCATGATGAGTACTTGCCAGTCAGTCCCCTGTCACCTGACCTTGACCTCAATTTCACGGTCCAGCGACTACGTTAAAGTTTTTGGGTTACGACAGTTCCTCTGTAACTACGCATGGTAGGATGACAATATTTGGTGTATAGGTTGCTGATGACTAGTACATGACTGTCTGGTAGGTGTCACCTGACCTTGACCTCAATTTCACGGTCCAGCGACTACGTTAAAGTTTTTGGGTTACGACAGTTCCTCTGTAACTACGCATGATAGGATGACAATATTTGGTGTATAGGTTGCTGATGACTAGTACATGACTGTCTGGTAGGTGTCACCTGACCTTGACCTCAATTTCACGGTCCAGCGACTACGTTAAAGTTTTTGGGTTACGACAGTTCCTCTGTAACTACGCATGGTAGGATGACAATATTTGGTGTATAGGTTGCTGATGACTAGTACATGACTGTCTGGTAGGTGTCACCTGACCTTGACCTCAATTTCACGGTCCAGCGACTACGTTAAAGTTTTTGGGTTACGACAGTTCCTCTGTAACTACGCATGGTAGGATGACAATATTTGGTGTATAGGTTGCTGATGACTAGTACATGACTGTCTGGAAGGTGTCACCTGAACTTGACCTCAATTTCACGGTCCAGTGACTACGTTAAAGTTTTTGGGTTACGACAGTTCCTCTGTAACTACGCATGGTAGGATGACAATATTTGGTGTATAGGTTGCTGATGACTAGTACATGACTGTCTGATAGGTGTCACCTGACCTTGACCTCAATTTCACGGTCCAGCGACTACGTTAAAGTTTTTGGGTTACGATAGTTCCTCTGTAACTACGCATGGTAGGATGACAATATTTGGTATATAGGTTGCTGATGAATAGTACATGACTGTCTGGTAGGTTCCACCTGACCTTGACCTCAATTTCACGGTCCAGCGACTACGTTAAAGTTTTTGGGTTACGGCTGTTCCCCTGTAACTATGCAGGGTATGGTGACAATATTTTGTATACAGGCCGCTGCTGATATTTAATGCTATTTACGTAATGCTTATGACGAAATTTATTTTCGTTACTGATGCGGAATGCAGGCGAGACGTTTTTCTGTGTCCACACTTGTCTTCAATAATATTGTTACTCTTGTCTGACACATTGCATTGAATTAATTTACGCTTTCCTGATTTGATCTCGTGGGCTAATACTCGTGATGCTAACATTGATGACTGGTATTTGAGGTCCAAAATACCACTGTTAACCACGTGAACATTCGGGGTATTCGCTGTCTTAGGTCTGATGCAAAGCATTGTTGATGGAATAATAGATTCTGACTGCTCATTACTATTAACATCACGTGACTGTTGATTTTTGCAATTCTGTGCAGCATTTTTAGTTTTTTTATTGTAGGTATTGTTTACGAAATCCATGTTTTGTGGTGGTTTATTTTTGGCAAATGCGGTACGTATATTTCCTACTGAGGTCGTTTTACTGGACAAATTGTTACACGTTGTTACATTATTTTGTTTTGGATGCTCACGGACCTTCAGTACCTTTCTGCGACAGAAATAATTCCAATGATATGAAAATGAGGTCAAATCCATTAAAACTAAACATACTGGTACCAAAATCAAAATTGCTAAACCACAAACACCCAGCCCTTTAGCAGTTGTTCTATTATCCATGACACTGATGCGCTTTCTCTTATTATTTGATGTCTGTTTTTTGTCTATTGTCAACTCTTTTTTAAGACTTTCAAGTCGTTCTTCCATCGTCAACGTTAAATTTGTCTCACTTTCCTGTCCCGTACATGGACATTGACACATGTCAGGAGCAGCCGTTCCTGTAAATAACATAAATCGAGATTTTTTCGTCTATGTCATGACATACAGCATCAAGGTAAACCTCTACAAAATGACTTACATAGTTGACAGATAGTTAGAAACAAGTACTATAGTCAAAGAAGTTTCGAATAAAATCTAATACTTGATTGAAATAAATAATTTTTGATTCATTTCACTTCTAAAATATCACATAAATTTAAATTGAAACCGGTTTATTCAGGATTTTAAATCCAAGAAAACTGGCAAGTAAAGCTGGGGCACACCAAGCCACAGTGTAGTGTTTACATGAATGTGATTAAATAAATGACTAACTTCCTCAACAACACGTCTACCTAGGACTCTGAACGTAATGGAGTTGGTTCAAAATTAAATCTGTCACAAGTAAAACACCTTAGTAAAAAACAGCTTGGTAATATTTTCCTTTACAGGTTTAACAACCCTTTTAATGTTTAAATATTGAACAAAATTACAAAATATATTACTAACTCGGTTTTTTTCTGTCAAATTGCTTATAAAAGGGATGTCCGTCATACCACTGGGTGTATAAATATTTAGCTTACGTATGTACTTGTAAGATCCTACATGCTATAATAACTGTTAATATACTGTTATTCAATTCATTTCCCGTGGTAATCAAAAATACGAGATTGAACAATGCTGTCCTTGTGCTCATATTAATTATACAACTTAAAAATAAGAGAGGTATAGTAAACGAAAATATAGTGATCAAAATCTTACCTGGCTGTGTAGTTGTCTCTGCTACTATAGTCGAATATTGGTGCTGTACTGGACAATTAGTCAGTGGACTAGAATTCGTATTAATAAACGTACTCAAATTCAGTGATACTGAAGAATAAAAAGTAAATGTACTTTTACTTAAAGGAGAGTTGAAGATTGATTTGTCCGTAGGACAGATTGGTCGTTAACAATTTTAGAATCTTGGTATCGTACAAGATGATTGGATGAAACTTATTAATTATCAAAATTTTAAGTAACATTTTAGTCATTCAGGACGAAATAAAATGTTTGATTAGTAGGAGAATATCAAACTGACTTTATGTCACTTAAAGTGGATCATCTATGCTGCAGGAAAGGGAATACAAATCTACAGAGATCAGAACAGTTCTTGGTCTTTACTACATATACGTAATACATCTAATATGCATAATTAATAATTACAAACTAACTGTCGTATCGATTTCGCCTTTCAAAACTGCAGGTCGTCTTATATATCCGAATTTAGGTACATTTCTTAATTGTTATTATCAAATTCGTATGAAGCGACACTTGTCCTACATACCTGACATGCTGGCACACCTTTTTATCGATACATCGACTTGGGTCTTGTAGCAAATGGAAAACGATTCTCCTTCTGGAACAGAACCTGGGAGTTGATAGACATGACAAACACTATATGGTGCTGTGAGAAGTAACCTGGATTTACACGTTGCTACATTAGCTATTTCCCCTGTATTCTGAAGCATCGTACATGCTGTATTGCACTCTGCTTGCGATAAAATGATCAGATATTCTTCACATGTTTGGTAAATGCAGTCGTCTTCTAAATAGAATATAGAATCACCCTTTAAGTACGAGCGCTCATGTAACTAAAGAATGTTACATTTTTGTCTTGCATAGGAAAAAAACCAACCTGTTAGACATACTGAGTTACGGTACTTAAGGGGCGTCAACAGTAAAGAGGATTTGCTTACTATTCAAAAACAATACATCACATTTATATTTATATTGGGGCCTCGGTGGCCGAGTGGTCAACGTAGTTCGTCTACTATTGATCACGTGGTCTGTCAACACTGAGATTCGATTCTCATTGCAGGCAGGGTATACTCGACTCCAATCTTAATTGACAAGGATTGCCAGTTTTCCTACCGCAGGTCGGGGGTTTTCTCCGGGTACTCCGGCTTCCTCTCCCAATAAAAACTGGACGCCATGATATAGCTGAAAAATTGCTGAAAATGGCGTTAAAACACTATTCAAACAAACAATATATTTATATTTAGAGGGGTCGTGTTACATATTTTTATGTTATATATGTTGAATTTTCGTAAGCCGGGGTTGTCATTTTGTCCATTTATTTGTACTTTAGATGCCTTACCCCAAACACAAATAAACCTTAGTCGATCCGTACACTCTGCTCCTAGCCATAACTTCAATTGTACTGTTGTATATGGCCAGTAGTCCACATCAAACGCTAAACAGGGATACAAAGGAATATATAAAGAACGATTTTGTGTCCATTCCAGCCAGTCCGGAATTCTGCAGTCATCCCAGTATAACTCCGAATGATTTGCAGGATTTGTATGAAGTCCAAACCAAAAACGAGTTAATGTTCTGTGTGGTACTGTAGTTATTGGAAAACTTAAAAAAAACAACAAAGCTGTACAACTTAAAGCTATACAAAGCAATGTAGACACGGAGTTAAAAGTAGCATTGATGCGTATAGTGACCAGTTAAACACAATATAAATAAATAAAATGTCATCAAAGGCTAATAGAATTTACTACGCCAGACGCGTGTTTCGTCTAATCAAGACTCACCCGTCGCGCTCGAATCAAACTAACATTCAAAATGATTAAGATGTTGTAGAGATTTTATTACCAAAATTCCAAAAAGTTATACAAAATCCGACTAAGGCTATTTACACATTGAAAGTAGAAAAACCTTAGAATTATAATAATTTTCGAAATTTTAGGTCAGTAAATTTAGACAATGGCTATTGAAAGCATCAATGATATTCCTGTCTGCACCGAAGTGTGATTACTGGGGTGGAGACTAACAGTCCACCAGCAAAGGCATGTTGCACATAAAATGTCATCAAAGATACCAAAGTTAATTAAATTTACCTACAACCCTTGGGTTTGAACTACTGTTATTTAACTTGCGCACTATGCTATTCACATAGTACGAGGTTAATCGGAAGGGATACGGTGTATTTTTTAAAAAGTCTTATTGTATATTTAGTAACTAATTTGTATAGATTTACTTAAAATAATCATGAATACATTAAAGTTCGTCTGGAAAGACGCATTTAATGTTAGAAGTATTTTATGTACACCAACAAGTCACAAATAATAAAGTTTACGATGAAATTAATATCTTTATTGGTTCAAGCACACAAACGTTTTCTTTAACATTGTTTCTATAATTTGCGACAACAAATGATTTTACACTTAAAACACTATGAAACATTAACGAAAAATATCTTTGATATATTTATTTATAAATATTTTCATGGCAAAGTATCATTACTTGAATTTCTCAAACTTAATTATCTTGCATTACTTCTTGATTATCCTATTGCATGTAACTTCAAGCACATACATTTAACCAGATGATATAGTTTTAGAAATGCATTGAAGTAAAATTTTATTAACTTTAATTAGATGTCGTGTTTTTGTCTATTGAGTTGATATTAATAGCAAATTAAGTACAGTTTCAACTTTAACATTTGACAATATAATTATTTATAGAAAAAAATATTTTTAATCAAAATATCATATTAAAAGTTTGTATCGTTGAATTGTGTATTTTGTGCACATATTGCAAAATAAGTATTTTTTATTTTAATATTCGTCCTTAACATTTAATTTAATAAAATTATGGTAAGTAGGACGGTAAACCACGGCGATTTTAAAAAGAAAAAACCCGCGAGCACAAAGTTATGGGTAACTGCAAACGCACGACAGCACAAGCAACAAACACTGTTTTGTAATTCTTTAATTATAACCTTTTAAATATCTTGTTAGTATTACACGCATTTTTGTTATCAAAGAGGTTAAATTTATTTCTTCTGCGGGGAATACTATTTGATAATTATATACTTATAGGTCTCAAGAATGTCAACATATGTTTTTATCGAGCCAGATGTATATTGACCCAGAACTTATTACAAAAACAAAGGCCATGTCTAATTGTTGTGTTCTACACTAGTGTAGTTTTTTCCAGACCTAGTTTTTATTTCAATAAAAGGAAAACGAAATCTGATTTCTTTGAACAATTTTATTAAAGTTAACTTCATTTTGTGTCAATTGTTTGTTGGTTTTCCCTAGACCTATGATTGATTTCAATAAAAGTAAAAGGAAATTTCACAAATACAAACTTCAATTTGTCTTGTCCTGAATATACCTGAAATGGACTACAGTCAATCAATCAATCAATCAATTTAATATACAGTTATCTCATTGACAGAATTTTATTCTTGTACATCCGCTAATCCATATATTTTGTATTCTTTTGTCGTCACCTTAAAAAACTGGTTTGACTGGATGTTTAATTATCTTTCTGTTCGAGTATTTGCCACATATATCTAAATGTATTGGAAGCTTATGTCTATAGGACGTTTAGTACTATCCTTTGTACGCTTTGCCATTGTGGTTCATTATTTTACAGAAGCTAGCAAGTCTTTTGTCTAAATTTCTGAATCCAAAATTGGAACAATTAGAAAACTGATTTTTAAAGGGATAATCTTTGAAATTTTTACAGCAGTATTTTTCAATATGTTTGTGTTTCGGAATCACTGTATGTGAATATGTTACGGGAAATATCTCTTTGCTTAGTCTGTTGTTTTCTTTCTTTCTTTCAAAGGCCAAGAAAAAATCTTACGATGATCAATCAAACAGTATTAAAGAGAATTTCAGAAAGAATACAGTGAGATACACAAAGATGTAAACAAACCTGTACGAAATGATAAAAGAAATTACAACCTATCAGAAAAAGCAGTAGAAGCAGGAAATAAAAAGTAGCAATTAACAAAGTTTATAAGATCACTAAAGAGATATGTGGGAGAATCATACCCCTTCAAAACCCGATAAAAGATAAGCAAGTAAACACACGAACATCTGAGTTTGATAAAGTATTTCAGTAAGGTTCTTAATAGACCATCGCCTCTTGAAGAATCACACATTCCGGAAACTGAACAACGTACCGAAAATAGTTTTAGCCATCAAAAGTTTTAAAAATAAGAAAGATCCAGGAAGTGAAAACCTAAATGCAGTACTCTTCAAAGCATATACCAACCTGACTGCAGACCTCCTGCACCCATAATTCCTAGACATTTGGAATGAAGCTACCATACCAAAAACTTGGAATAAAGAAACCATTATAAAAATCCCCAAGAACGGAGCTTTGAATGATGGCAACAATTGGCGATGGATAACGCTACTGTTCATACCTAGTAATGTAATGGCCAAGATCATCATCAACAGAATTTCAGAAGCCATCAACTATACCCTAAGAAAAGAGCAAGCAGGATTTTGCAAGGGGAATGTACTTACCAGATTTTCATCCTAAATAATATTATCACAAAATGTGCCGATTAGCCAAGACAACTACATACCAACTTCATAGATTTTGAAAAATCTGTTGATAGTGTACACAGAAACAGCGTAATGTAAATTTTGACGTCATATGTAATACCACAACACTTTGCTGACCTTATAAAAGCAGTCTATGTCAACTTTGAAAGTACTGTTGGGGAATCAACAACATCCTTCCCAGTGAAGATAGGAGTTCGACAAGGTTGTGTAATGGCATCTACCCTTTTCATCATAGCCATTGACTGGATATAAAAACAAACACCCATAGACACACCAAGAGGCATCAGAAAAAACACTTTCTTAACAGAAAAATACCTGGATTTTGCTGACAACCTTGCCCTACTATCTCACACTCATCAGCATATCCAAGAGAAAACAACAAGACTAAGTTCTTTTGCCAATCAAATAGGATCAGCACTAAGAAGACTGAGGTAATGATGTTGAACCACAACCAATCACCACCAGTAATTTCAGATGGTCAAGCATTTCAACAAACTGACCAATTTACTAACTTCGTTAGTCAGAGTAGATGGCGGAGCTTAAACTGACATCAATCAGCGATTATCAAAAGCAAGAACTGCATTTAACAACTTGCAGAATGTCTGGAAATCTGGTCCGTAAACAAACCGTATTAAGTTAAAACTGTACAACAGTTGCGTAGTTCCAACTTTGTTGTTTTGTTCCGAGTGTTGCAGGATGACTGAGGCAGATCAACAGAAACTCTCCACTTTCCATACTAAGAGCCCGAGGAAGATCCTACGTATATTTTGACCAAAATCTCAAATCAAGACCTTCTCAGTAAATTTCATAAAGAGGACACGATTACAATCATTAGAAAGCGTAGGTGGAGATGGATAGGGCATTTCTCGAGGAAAGTCTAGCAGCAGTCTAAATAAGATGGCTTAGGACAACCTGTTAGAAAATGTTAACAATTATGGAAAATGAAAATCGATTTTAGAAAGAGTTCACCAATGACACATTTTGTTAATCTCACTAATTTGATCTTTGAAATGACAGCGCCTTAACAATATATTATAGTAATGTACGTTATCATAATTTTCAATGGTAATTGTCAAACAAACATTGGTATAAGTATATAGAATAATATAAACGTCACAAATGAACATCGAAGTAAAAAATAAGCAATACCTTACGAACTTGCATTGTACAATTGCATAATTTAAGGAATAATTACCACCTTAATACCACCAAGCGTGCTATAAATCCAAAATAAACACATGACATTTATTATGACAAATTTGTTATTTAGTTATGTGAATTTAAACCAGAAACCTGTGATTAATAGTTATTTCTTTTTAGTATAAAAACAAAGCATAATTCTAACAATATATCTGTTTCATTCTGTATAACTTACAACATATTTTTCCAGAATTTCCAGATGGTATCGTTAGCCATGGAAAGCATTGAGTTGTTACTGGCATAACATATTTCTTTAGCTTCATTCCACGTTTTATTAACGTTATATACAGTATAGACAACAGGTTGTGATCCCCAGTCACCATTACAATACAACCAATCTGAAATGTTATTTATTACACTCATGCTCACCATTGTATTTATGTAAACACGATATAAAACTTATTTTAATTGCTATCAATTTATACTGACGCTGTTCGAACACTTACATACGTACATTCTATAACTGAAACAGCTGATAAATTCTCGAAAAATCTTAAAATTGAGCTTTCTGCTAACGTTTAAATAACCTTTATTTTTTTTTTGGTTTAGTCAGAGCAAATAGATTCATCCTATGACTTAATCTCCCACTGAGGTATACTGAGACAAGATAATTTCTTTCAGCTTATCTCACCAGATATCTGCCATTACTTTAAGATACTGAATGCAGTTATATATTAAACTGTTCCAAGAATGATCGTCGACAAGTCTGCCAATTGTATGTATTTCCGTTCCGAGTATATTGTTACCAAGTGTAACATTGGTCTACTTTCTTCTGATTTAATGTACCACTTTAACCTCCTTTATATAGAATACTTACTATGAGATTATTATTAAAACTCTAACTTCAAATTCATTTGTGTCAAAATATTTCGGTGGTTGCTTGTCTCTGTTTTCTTTTTTTTTTGGTCACATTTCTATTGGTATATTTTTTCACAATGTTAAAAACAATGGCTTATTATAATAAAGCTAGGCTATAATAATTACATACCTGCTATTAAAAAAATGCAGATCACTGCACGATAATCCAGATACATTTCAGTCTGCAAAAAGATCACAAATGTAGAATACTAAAACGAATGTGTGCGTGTCTGTGCGAAAAGTATATTTATTGACCTTTTATCAATATTTCTATAGCTCCACCGAAATAAGCGATGCAAAGCAGGAGGAAGGGTTACTGACATTTAAACAGTTAAATAATACAATGAAACCAAAAAATAACAATATCTTGCATTAATAAGAAATTGTCATGTATGCAGTTTAGCATTACATGACTGAAAAATTCAAATTTTTGTAATTCAATAGCACATTAATTTGTTGGTTTTAGAAAAGTTTTTCAAATTGTTTTATTTGTGGCGGTTTTCTTTTCCTTTTCATGCACAAATGTTAAAACAGAATATGAGAAGTAAAGGGGAGACAAAAACCATGGCGAAAGAAATCTGGGGACAACTTAAAAAACACACAGAAAAAATACAAAACCAAACATTAAAAAAAACAAAAAACAAACACAAAATACAAAAACCCAAACTGAGTAATACGAACCCAATTAAAACGGGCGCGAAACTAGGTACGTACGCATGGCAACCGTTGTAACACTAAGGTGAAAATCCGGGTATTAACCATAATATGGAGTAGTCATAATGTAGTATGAGAGGATGTAGTTACGACAAGAAACAAATCAATGATGTACCGGTCAACTGAGCCATATGGCGACCATACAATTTTATGACTATAAACTTGCTATTAGCAGATGTATACTTTATATGCAGGTAGAATGATAGGATGATACACACAAATGAAATGGAAAATTCCCATCATGAAAATTAAATAATCTTTTTGGCGTGAGTTGTGGTTCTTTACCAACTTATATTGTTAATTTCTACATGTATGTCATGGTAGGATACTCTGTAGTTTCAAATTCAATGGGATATATTATACCAACTTAATGACCTAATTTCTTATTATTCGAAATCATGTTAAGGGCTAATCTTGTGTTTTCTGGCTTAAGAAGCCAATTTAAAAAATCTCCCTCATGCTTACATGATTTCATGAAACTGTAACAAGAGGAATAAGCCAGCTGGAATGGGAACAACTATGGAACCAAGTGGAATTTACACGAAGTGTGGAAAAATGTTCTCACCAAATATGACAAACATGTAATCAAGCATTCTGATAGTTTTGGTAACAGAGAACGTTTTCTTACAATCATAGTAGTCTTATGCGAAATATGATTCGAGAACAAACATACAAAACTTTTGTTATTATTTAAATTATTTGGTCAAAACTTCACCGGTATATTCTTACAGATTATCTAAGAAATAAAAACGAAATTCAGATTTTTTTTGGATATTATATTCACAACTAATTAAATCATAAACTTTTATTCGTAAAATTTTAAACATGACTCTTTCAAATACGGACACATTATTTTTTTTCTTCTTCAGTTTTACTTGTTCTAATTTTTTTATTTTTGAATTACAGTATATATTAGAAATTTAATATTTAAAGTTCGCATAAAAATTGTGTTTTTTAACGATTGTTGATTTGTGTTTAACACTACTTTCAGATTTGTATCTGGGAAAAAGAGGGAATACGCAGAGAAAACTTCCACCCTCGGTAGAAAAACTGGCAATCCTTGTCTAATAGAAATAGAATCGAGCACAACCAGGTCCCTTTCATGCAGAGTGACTCGAACCAGTAACCGTAGTGATGACTGACTACGTGATCAGTAGTAGATGACTAACTACCTTAACTACTTGGCCATCGATGCTCTCATTGTTAATGGAGTAGCATTACAACGGATATAGTTGGAAATCAGAAGGAAATATCAAATAACATATTTTATGAATTTGTGAAGAAAAATTAATTTAATAAATCAGTTTTTTCCTCAACGAATCACATTTCATATTTATGTATAAACACCCAAAGCACTTTATTAAAAAAAGGAAAGAAGAATGTTGATTTTCCTTGAATAATTGTTTGAAATTATGCTTGCCGAATAGCTAATTAACGAATGTTAGAGCAAGGTCCGTATTTCCTTTTTTAGTCGATTGACATGCTGTGAAATGTTCTAGAAATCACAAAGCCTTTCTACATAATTAACGAGTTTAGTGTTCATTTGATCTTAAACATAAATCATATGTGTTAATATAATATACATTAATGGCATCGATTTCTCAGCCTACTGTTTATTCGCTATGTTTACGTACATATGTTCACTTGAACAAAAATGAAAATTGCCATACTATATGAAAATTCAAATGTGTGTCTGTGGTAGTAGTTTTTATGGATTTTTAAATAATCAAATGTGATCATATAAGGTTACCATGCCAAACTTGCGTTAGTCTTATCATTACTCGTCACTGACGTTTAAACCAAAACAATGTAATACATTTTTGTTAAATATAATGGTAAGCTGTTTATGTATGTTGTGCATTTTTGAGGCGTCTTGTGACTGTTGCTTTCTTCCTGCCGTCGTGTTTCTAGTTTCTAGTCACAAGAGTTTCTACTTTTGCTTTCTTCTTGGTATCTTCTGGTCTACTTTTTTAACATTGTTACATAGTTCACTACTTCACATTCCTGTGGATATAATGTCAAATCTATCAAGATATCTACATACCGTGAACATTAATATTTTCAGAGCATATGTTCGTTGCTAATAGCAACCTCTAAACGTGTTTTTTTAATAGTTTTTTCTATGAGTTACCGACATTCCCAGCTATATTATTTGTTTAATTTTCAGGTGTAACAGTACTTGCATTTTGGATCAAAGAAAAAGGAGACACTGCGTTTTAACATCAGCTCACTCTGCTGCAATACACTTGGAATAAATCAAATATTCCACACAGGCTTTAGAACAATAATATACACAAAATGTATCTCTAAAATAAATGTAAAAACGGTACGATATTCCATTACACAGTGCAATTTTATAATCGAATGTGCTTTTGATTGACGTATACTTGAGGGGTATCATGCCAAAGTTGTTTCCGTCCCGATTTGACAATAGCGACCGTTGTCATTGTCGTTGAATCGCCTGACATTTGATTAAAAACTCTCACTGTTTAAACAAATCTTCTAAATAAAACTACTAGCTGTTTCATATGCAGCAATTCAAATAATGACTATTTATTTAATAGGAACTCTATTATAGCACATATAGTGGTTTTATTTTTAGATGTTTTTTCCTTCTTAGACGTTGCGCCTTAGTGTAATGTTTAAAGTTTTTAAGGAACGCATATCAACAATGTATAATTGCTTTTTTATATTATGTCATAGTTTAAATTAGCGACTAGCTGTCTTATTTTATTATGTCTCCATCATTAGGCTAGACGCTAATCAATCAATCAATCAATCAATCAATCAATCAATCAATCAATCAATCAATCAATCAATCAATCATACATAAAGTTGCATAGAAATTTGAGTTTTTAACACAGTATTTGCAATCTAATGAAAAACGTTTTACGCAAACTGAAAAAGAATGTCAAGTTAATACATTGATGCTGGAAGTGTTGATCGTTAGGTGATGGACAGGTTTTCACCATAGTTCATTTGTTCTGTTTTAATCTTGCGAATTATATGTACTATTTTTGCAAACAAATATTTCGCACTTTGTTTGCAATGTAATGTAAATAAACGCAATTATTGTTTAATTATGTAAAAGTTTCGGTATAAATTAGTTTTCTTATTTATCTAGTCAAATATTTTATAACGAATGATGTCTGCAGTCCTAGAATTGACATGACATGTTTGTGTCGACAATTTACTTAACGTATTAAAAAAATATATGTTACGCCGAAACTTTTTAATTATGTTGAATATTGTTGACAGGTGATTTTAAATCACACAATTATTGCAAACATTAGGACAACGCTTTTACGATAGTAATTATAAACTTCAAACGAGAGGTCTGACTATTTGAAAATTACCTTGTCAATGAATACGTGGTATATATTTAGTTTCTGGACAAAATACTAAAGGATATCTACAGCCAACTTAAATGTATTTTTTAAACAACCATGTGAAATATTATTTTCATTTGAGCAAACACATAGTAGACCGGTCTTGTAAATAAATACAGGATTGTGATGTGATATATAGTAAGGACTTTCGCCGTAAAAAAAAACTTAAACCCAAAAAAGAGTACCGGACTTGAAACGCAGACCCTACAGTTGTTACTGGTAAACTTCAACATCGCTTTAGATTGCGAGTAGAGTTTTTGTAATCCTACCCACTGCCTAGTCAACATAACAGGCTGATTTTGAAATCTATACATTTTGTTCTCTATGCCTGTTGGCTTATTATGCTTCTGGTCACGCCTAATGATCGTTCTATTGATTTCTTTCATACCAATACGTAATTAAGAGTCTTTCTACTAGATTGGGATAAAGCTGAAAATATTTTCGAATAACTACCATATGAATAATGACTAAATTTGGGGTAGTTATGCGGCAATTGCACCATTTGTAAATTTCCGGATAGTATTTGACATTATTTTTCAATTAAAGGTAATGATAATCGGTTGTTGTATAACATTAATATCTGTATCATACATTTTTCGTTAAGTGGGATATCGGTGCACGTTAACCTTTCTATCTTTATGGAAAATGTTAAATGCGTAAGCTTATCAAACAACACATATGCGTAAAAATATACCCTAACAAAATAATTTATCGAAATTTGTTTGCTGAAGAAACAGTTTTGTAGATAATGTTTGTATATAAAGTTGACAGAAATATTTTTATAAGTGTCTTATAAAACAACACTATACATGTAGTACAAACTTGAAGTAATCATGCATGTCTTTGGTATTGTTTCGTTATACGTCGTATACGTACAGATATCTTATAAATACATAAATGCTTTAAAGAATTTAGGTTCACATCTTTCTAACTATTGATTTAATGTTTAAATGTTTCAAAATTATAGTTTTGCATCCCTCTTTAAGGTACAAGTTTAGTCATATCATACGGTTATGCACTTACTCTTTTACTAAAATAAATTAGCAATTTGTTCTAATTTAACATTTTACGGTTAATCATTTAGTTGCTTTTCGAAAATTAGAATATATATTAACTTTAAACTAAATTACCAAAGAAGTCTAGTACTTATCCATATTTTGATACAGTTCCAAAACAACACTACTATATCAGATTTAAAAAATCAGTTCTTACCTAATTATTACTCTATAATTCGGTTTAATTTTTCTATGATGTTGTTCCACATGAAAAGAGATGTGTAACGTGATTAATGTTGTACGAAACATGAATTAATATTCTTATTTACTGTCTTGCACGTCCCATACAAGATCTATGGGGAAAAAATCAGCCGAGCAAAAGTACGTTGTGTTAATTTAGAAAATTGTAGAACAAACTTGCTCTATTAGCACAGGCATCTACGTATGTTTTGTCTAGACACGAATACGCAAGACGTAAGCTCGAATATTGACGAAGAAAGGCGGACATTTGTTCTTAGGACAATTAGTTTTCTGTTATGTATTTCTGTATATCCAAGCCCGATGGCTAAGATACCGCACATAAACTCAAAAACTCCTAACTGTTGTTTCACGTGACGTTCGGATTGACGCGCTAAAATCTTAACAGAAGCCGTTTTGCATCAGCTTTCGACATTTGCTTCACATTGATGATTAAAGACAATAATTTAAATTTGATTTAAGTGCAATCATTGTGCACAGTTTAAAGCTATATTTTGTCATGGGTTTGAAACCACATAATGTGAGTTTGTTTTGATTGCACGATATTAATGACATCGCGACAATATCCTACATGTCGATGAATGACGTCACATTTTGCAATGGTTATTGATACCGTCAAGAGACAGCTGATACTGCATCCAGATTTCCAGGTGAATCAAACCTGAATTCAAGTTCCTTTTCTTAGTTCATTTTAAATAAAATGAAATGAAATAAGAGTGATACAGGAATACCATCGCGAGTAAGAAAGAGGCGATATTGAAGAATACGACGCAATTATAGAAAAACACCCACATGTCAAAAGCATGCTAATACATATCAAAATTTTTTTATATATGCATATTTACTTTCTTTGTGTACATATATTGATTATTAAATTGAAAATGCATCTATAATTGAATGCACTCAGTTCTTAAAGAACTATATGTTAAGTGCACTAAAACTGTAGAAGAAGAAAATGGAAATGTCGGAACATTATTAATCTTCTATTATTTAAGTGCATATTAAACTATGAAATAATAATGTAAGCAAATCAAGTATTGATCTTCAAGGCTTGTTCTGGAGATATATGGTTTTGCATCGCAAACTTACTAAAGCTTGTAAAAATTTTAAATAATGAGCACAACTGATAACTTGTTTTTAAATTTATACTTGCGAAGGTCTTTATATTATTGCATACTGTTCTTATATTCCATCTAAAAGTTTTTGTTAATTATTCTGCAGATAAAAAAGTTATACACAAGCATTGATCAATTTATGGTAGATAATATTTAAGTATCATGTGCAGTGAAATTTAGTATATATGTATATATAAATATACAAAATGATTCCACACGAACCTGATGCAAATTTTACACATTTGATGCAAATTTTACACATCCGTTATATTATTTGCCACACTACGACTTCCGAAAACAGTTGAAAACTAGTTAATACGAATAGAAAGGGAATTATAAAAGCATCCACGATGTTTTTTGTAAGAAACGTGACCGTATCTTTAGCTCGTTAAGCGATACCTTATATTTGAATGAAACTTTGAATAAACAACTTAAATTGCTTAAGGCAAATCGCACATAAACATATTGTTGAGAAATTGTGCAAATCTAAAAATGGGAGTGGCATGGCCAAACGTTAGTGACATGTTACCACTATTTAACAGATTTTGACAGGATGTTTTATGGCTAACCACAATTGTCTGTATGAAATTAAACAACTCAAAGTATACTGAGCTGTCGGGTTATCTACAAATTCAATTTATTAATATGCGCTCATAACAGCATTAATTAAATGAGATCTCGATATGGAAGAACCTGAGAAGTCTCTGCGGAACATGTCGTTGTTGTCTTGTGCTGAATGAAATCAAACTGTACAGGGCATTATGGCAATAGAACACTAGAAGCACGACAGAAGGTAGATTGTAAAGATGTATAAACAATGCATTTATCACAACCACAAGATTCATTCATAAAACAAATTTTCAACATTTGTCAGTCTGGATAATGAGCAAATAATTCTATTAACGCTACAAACCTATTCTAAAGCCTTACTCAAAAAATGTTAATACATTTTTTAATAATAATGACACATTCCGAAGAAAAACTTTTAGTTGTTGCGTTTTATTTACAGGTAATATCCAGTTAATTTTACAGAAATGCAAACTGCAGACATTAAAGAGTGTAGTGTGTCGCTGTTTAGCTTGACAGCAGAGGTCTTTTATGAGGAGCACACTGCTCAGTACTTCTCTTTTTCTGTTTCTGTTTGCAATAATATATAAAACTTCAGAAATAATAGACTAGATATGTTTCACTTTTTAGAAAGTGGCTTTTTAGACCCCCACATATCTTAGCCGAAACGTCAAAAGGCCAAGTGTCGAATATATTTGTGTCACTTATGTTAAATGTGCTATTTGACACAACTTTGATGCAACAAATATCTTTGACTTGACGAAACACACATGAGGCTTGCAAAATAAAACGTCTTTTAAAGTTAGATTCTCTACACAAATGTAAATGTAAACAGTCTATGTTTGTATTAAACTATGACAAATGATAATATTTAATCAGGATCCTGATCTTAAACTTACAGCAAAGTAATTTCTTATCGTTTGTGTAGAGATGATAAAACTCCCATCAAGACTAAATGTCGAAAAAAACAGTGGTCTAGTTATTTAAAGTGTTCCAAAATTCAACGAAATTGTCAAACAGAATAAAAACAAAGGACAACCAACTTAGCAAAGTTAATATTCAAAAGACTTTATATGAATGCATTCCACATATGTTTTGAAGTCATCATATTTCTGCCTCGAAATACCTTTGAAATGCGTCTGATAAATATAAAAAGGTGTGGCGTAGAAAGAATGTGCTGTACTTATTCAATACAAAACTTGAATCTGCCAATATCTAGGATTACCATCAAAGCTTTTTGACCCTGTACATATACTACCTGGTGCAGCTACATTTAATAAAATAAAAACATGCCGCACAGTCAGGTTAAGTTAATAGAGGGCGACAATGTGCATACCAGCAATTATGGATATAAAAATGTACTGCTTTCTGTCAGATAACAGATAAAAAATTACATGTAACTAAACAAACTTGCAGGACGTCGCGATGGTGTAATCGTAATCATTTGATAGATGTTATGTAATTTCAGTTGAATACCTTGAGAATTAGTCTTCAATTATTTATTTATTCAATCATCTTCAGTTCGGCGAGCACTTTTCAACAGTTAAAAGGATGAGTTAAAGTAAGGTATCCTTTGAAACTAGAAGTTTTGTCTTTCGAAATAGGATGTCAAATCTACATATTAAAAAAGTAATGAACAAAGAATGACTTAATTTATGGATTTAGGCTGGAAAACGTAAAGAACTGTACAATAATATTATACTTTTAAACCAATGAAAACTTTGTCTAACGAACGTTTAAAGTTGAGATCTTTCAATTGTATCCCATTATACCAGTTTTTCAAAACAAAGATCATGTTTTTTATTCGTTATGATTAATGAATTGATTGTCACCAGAAATCCATCTCTCAAATACGATACGACATTTTTGTTGCGTCATAGTTTCAAGATTTGACTTTTCCCGGACGTACAAATGAGTAACTGGACGAGTTTCTGATTAAAAGAAGGCACTTCTTACTCGTCCGGAGCACTTTGGTGCAACCATACTTGAGTTCTGGTTATATGTTTTTTGGTTCTTGTTTTACCTTGTATATATTTGTTTGATGTCGTCCCTTGACTTTCAGGTCTTGTTGTTCTGTCGGTTGCCTTACTATGTTCTTATGATAAAGTTTGATTTGTTGGAAAATTAGAAAGATAACCTCATATGTATACAACAAACTGTGAACTGGAACTGATGGCAGTTTCCAGGTCTCTACGTGCAGAGCGGTCAAAGCAACCGTAGATGGAAGACCGGAAAACTCTTATTGTAGTGTTGTCAGGACTTACACCATACAAGGTAAAGTGTTTGGGGACTGACATGTTCCTTGCACGATCAAAACCCCATATATAGATGTCTTAAACGAGTACGTTCGTTGCAGCCACTAAAACAGGCTAAATTCTTTCTCTACCCAACTGCCCTAATTGTGGCAGTCGAAATAGATTTATTGTTTTAAATGGTTCTTGTGAATATAGCTGTTATAATGCTCCCTGTGGATTAAGCCATAATTTAATCAATAAATGGATTTATAAATTCCACAACAACAGTATGACCGATCGGGAATTATAAGGCATTCATCTTTAAAATACACGCGTTCAAATAGATGTAGATTTTTACCTTTTACTTGTTAATTGTATTCAGGATATTAGAGCATATTCTTATCCTAGTATATATATATAAAATCGACAGTCGTACAAGTTGTCAACAAACGGAACTTTTTGTTCAAAAATATATTTGTCGAATTTGATTGTTGTTTTGTGTATTTGTTAAGCACACAATCGGCATATAAACAAGTCTACAAGATTATGTCAGAATTATACACACAGACTGACCAACAAACTAATTAGTTATTTAGTGTCAATATAAATAACTTCAACAAAAAATATTGCCTTTGAATTTTCTAACTTAAACTGAACTTAAAAGTTCTTTATATTGCCTTTGCCACCCGCCATCCGCGGATAAGCTTTTACTTGGCTTTGTTCAAATATTCCAGTAAAATGTTAACAAAATTACCATGGTGACAAATTCACTATGCCATACGAGCGTTTCGTCTATTCAAGACTCATCAGTGACGTTTAACTCTAAGTGCTTAAGGTATTCTTAATTGGGAGATGGAATAACATAAGTCCGATAGGATCGTGTTAATAGACAATACAGGTAATTCAAAATATTATATAAAGGGTCTAAAGAAAGCTACCAACCAGTACACTTTTTAAGTATCGGATCGAAAAACATGACGATACAGCATAAACAAAAAATAATATTAAGTTCAGTTAAAGTGAGAAAATACAATTTAAATTATTAATAATAAATTTAATTAAAACAATTGTGGCAGCTCAGTGCCTGCGATATCTTATTTCATGGTACACTTAAAAAGATATCTACCTCAGCCGTTGGCTTCGGTCAATGGCTCTTTTGAATATTCTATAAAACATGATATCTCATTTAGTGTGCTGCCATAATTGCATAGTATTATATTTACAGATAATCATTTAGTTCCTGACAAACTCCCTAGGTAGTGCCTTATAAAGCTCAAAAAGAGCAAAGCAGCTCTTTGTTGCCAACATAATAACGTTTATTAACTTTTCTTCTTTATTCAACACAACACTGAGTAAATATTATTGTATATTGCATTAAAGTAATTATATTTAAATTATGTGTAAATAAAGTCTTTATATGTGTTATATCATAACATATAATAATATTGACACGTCCTTTGAAACGAGTGTTCTACAAGTATTGTCAGTAGGTTGTGCTGCTTTAACAGTGATCATGCAAGAATAACATTTATTATTGATATTTGCTAGACACTTTTTATCCTATACAGTGAAATTAAATTACTATTCGTCATGTTATGGTCGACAATGTTATATTCGTTCAAAGCATTTAACTTTTACTGTTAGAGTTCTTAATGTAATATATGCAAACATACGTCTTACGGAATCATTAAAATATTTGGTTTGGTTTTATGACACATCCAACTTACAAATTCCATGTGACTTTTTACGAGTAGCACAGAACCAGTGGACCTAGTAACTAAACGTACGAGTCTATAAATTAAGTAGTTTTTCTCTTGACGGAATAACCATTTATTTACCGCAAATCACATGCTACCAACAATGCCTAAAATGTACGTAATGGCTTCTTCTAGAAGAAAGAACAATGTATAATAATCAAACAGTTATCAAATCATGATAATTCGTGATTTTACGCATCAAACAATGAAGCTTTAATCATTTCCCGTACTCTCTTCGAATCAACAACGAAGTTTTCCATCTGTAAGAGCAAAGGACAAAATACGATCCCATTTACGGTGACATTAATAATTTATTTGTCGCAATAATAGTTATAAGGAAAAACACAAAAAATATACATTCTTAATTTTGCGCAACATATCCCCCCCCCACATAAATAATATTTACAGTGTTAGTATTGAATGTTAAAAAGTAGCTCTTCAAATGCATACTGTCATAAAAAATCTGATGTTATCTGCTTTATGTCAAACAATGTAATACTCCATAACTGTCTGTTTAGCCCCTTAAATACAATACGTGTTTTCCAGTCAAATGAAGTAAAAAAATGATTTGATCTGATTGATTGATTGATTGATTGATTGATTGATTGATTGATTAATCTACAATGATCCTACTTATTTAAATTTGAATATGGTGTTTTTATCGTTGTACTCACAAAATGATGATAAACACATAACAAATTCAAAATAAATTTGTTTTTTTAGAGTATCCAGCGCAAAAGTCGCATGTACCATGTCTATTTAAGCTATTCCGAATATTCAACCCATGTCAAAATAGTAAACATTGATGACTGCCATGATTTTGTTTCTGTTGGTAAGAGGTATTAAAAATTCTAAGTCATCTTGTAGTCTTTGTAACATTTTTTCCCTTTAAGTGGTAATTTATTGTTGAAAAATATTATATGCGGCTACTTTCTTTTTTTTTTAAATTTTCATTTATCTCGAGCTTGAAAGATAATTTTCCGCAAACTGTAAATTAATTAAAATATATGAAATCGACATTAAAAAGCACGATAAATGCAAATATTCAGACCTTGGACGAAAAATGACGTGAGACAAAATAACTCATTTTATACATCGACTAAACATTTTTCTTACCGTTTTAATTTCTGCATCAGCCTTTTAAAACTTTCGTATTTGAATGGATTTTCCAATTAAGTATTTCTGATCACAATTCATAAGTTATAAGTGCTTGTTACATATTTCTCACCTGAGAATACATTAAATGTGCAAATAAAAGGAAAACTATCCCTGTCAATTAAACAACATGTTTATGCTTTCCAACGTATTTCCTGCATTAAAACACTGGCGTGAAAATGTAGAGTAAACTACATCCATGTGGATAATTATGCTATCAAATTGAATCTAATTATTTAAATTATCTCGAACAAAAGATTCGTAAACAGAGAAAAATTATTGACAGACAGTACATACAAAATTCAAATGATACCTAAGCATCCGAATACTGCAAACGAGAGGAGTTGTACTTTTCGTATTCCAAAAGCGGTAATTACCACTATTGCACACGAAATGCAATGATGGCAACTATTTGTATTGATTGATTTCTTGATTGTTTAATTAATTGATGTATTTATTATTTTTTTTGACAACAGTAAAGCCCGAATATGCAACATCGGGAACAAGAACGTTATAAATAATAGATAACATACTACCTTAACACCTTTGACACCTGGACCACTAACAATTGGATGTGCCAACCGGTAATACTGCTTAACAAACTGATGACACTGCAGCTTCCTTAGGTGATCTTTAAGATTGTTTTGTCATACTGCTGACAGTATTCGTTAAGAAATACACAATAATTATCCATTCAATAATATTTGTTGATTTTTTTAAACTAGTATTTGCCATACAGCTGATTGGATAGCTTTGAAAACGTTACGGTTTACTGTTAAGAATCAACCAAATCGCATCATGTTCGGAAAAGGGACAATTATGTAAGTTTGAATATGACCCAACATCTTGGTTCAAAACTGTTTGCATACCAACAGAAATGTTTTTTCTAGAGAATTGATTACAGTTTTACATTCAACTATACATTTAATATTTTCATACAATTAAAATACAGATGCACCATTAAACTAAATTTTTTAATTTGCTAACAATGTAAGAATTCTTTTACACCGCTTTTGATGGATAGTATTGTTTATAATTTGACGTCATCTGCAATTAAATACTCTTCACTCAAGAACTTCACAAAGTCATAACGTAATAGATTTTGTATTATTTTATTATTAATGACTAAAATTAGTTCAAAATAGAGATCTCGTACATCTTAGCCGATTTGCCAAAGCTTTGTCGGTAGTGTTGCTCTGATTTGCATTAACACAAACCTTAAATCGTTTACGTTTGATGACATTAAAGCATGTAATACATGATAAAGTTTTTCTTTGTTTACGACTCGCTAAGTTGAGATAATTTTAAATAATAAGATTCAATTTGATAACATAACTGTCCACTTAGATGTAGTTTACTCTGGCATCACAGATGACAGATGAATCGCCTTATGCCAATAGGCTTCAAGCATTTCTTCCAGACTAAATGATAGACACTGTTTTGGAGAGAGGGTGAACATGTAATCATCTTATCCTACAATTTTCAATATGTTTAATTAAATTGTCGCAATACATGTGACATAATATGTGTTTATAATAAACAACAAAATTGCTGTTCAAATTTCATATGATCAAAATCCATAGGAATTTAACCATATTGAAACTACCCACCAAGAGAAGTAAAAATATATGAACATCATGGTAAGTTGGTCCTACATGGTACCATAAATTCATGTTAATGAGGAGTCACAATTAAAGTGATATAAATATTAATCATTTTCAACTTTCATAATTTGTACTTTAACATACGCAAACAAGACGGAAACAAACAGAATACAAAGATGATGTGGCATTTTACTTAAACTTTTAGTGGGCTCGGCTAGGACACATCGATCTAAACATTTAGATACACAAAAACGCCTGTGTCAAAATTACAAATTTTAATTGTCAATATTTTTAAATGGGTTTATATGCTGTTTTATGTCAACTATTTCTTATATATAAGCATCTTGACGAGCTTTAAGTAATCTAATGTGTGTAAATAGGATGTAAAATTTGCAAGTGAAGTTAATGTGCAATCGTATAAAGATTTTAGCTCAATGCATATATTTCTAGTCAAATATTTATCTTCAAAAGCAATATCAAAATACATTAAATATTGTTTAAAACAAAAAAGAAATCTAAATATACTTACAGAATTACAGCGGTTTTTGCATCTAGTTTCAATTTTAGTGAATTACTATTTACCAAGCATTAAATCTTACTCCAATTAACTTTATTCATCAACCTCTTTGATCGCATCTGTAAGAAGAAAATACCTGTAACTTTGTTGCATGCAATCACGGCAATTGTCTCCATACATCGATCAAATACTACAATTTTGACCAGCGTGCGCTCTTAATCATAATTATTATGTTCTATGAAAAATCTATTATCATACCATCTGATTTACATGAAGTTAATTGAATATTGGTTTCACTTAATACAAATTTGTAAATTATTGCCGCCGATTTCAGTTGAAGCATATTAAATTACTATACCTGTTTCCCTATAAGAGTTGAATAACTGTAGTGAACGTTGATTTATTAGTACGAGATTTGCCAACACACTGATTATTACATGTATAAATTGACATCATTTTACAGACTGTAATTACATTTCGATGATATTTATATAACATTGCATTCAACGTCAATATTCATTGGATACCATGGGAATTATTATTCGCACGAAACTTGAATTTGCTAAACATAAAATAATTGCATGTTAAGATATATTTCATCATAGAGGTGCTAATTATAACAAATATAGCCGGGTTCTTTTTCGAACTGTTAAATTAACATAACAATAAATATCCTAACACATGTCTCCATTGTCACAGAAAGAAGCTTGAATACTCAATTAGTTAGTAACTTTTTAATAATAAAATATGGTAATTGTTCTCTGTTGTATGATGTTTATTATTGTTGTTTTCGGGTATAACTGTGAAAAGAGTAAATTGAATAATACAATGAAAAATAAATTTGCTTGGAAATATACTGTCTTTACTCATCTACAAAATACACTCTCAAGCAAGCCATTCGAATATTGGCGATAACGGGTACACCGCCGCTAATATAATACAAAAAAATCCAAGATAACTTGCTTTCGTTTATAGTATTTTCTTAAAGATATTAAAGTTGTAAATGTTATGAAAAATGGAAGATGATTATTCCATATTGACTGACGACACAAACCATAAATATTACAAAAAAATGTTTAAGCTAGGCGCCCTGCTGAAGAAGAAAAAAAAAGACAATGGCCGAGACCTTTAATTTCATATTCCGCTATATTGATGATGTTTTGTCCCTCAACAATGCTAAATTTGGTGACTTTTTAAATTCAATTTACCTTATAATTAGCGAGCTTGAAATTAAAGACACCACCAATACACTAAGGCCAGCCTCTTACTTAGATCTACTTCTTGAAATAGAATCAAGAAAACTACAAACTAGAATCTACGTCAAACGTGATTACTTTAACTTTACAATTGTCAACTTCCCGTTCATATACAGCAACATTCCAGCAGCTCCAGCATATGGTGTGTACATTTCAGAACTTATGCGTTATTCTAGATCCTGCGATGCATATTCCGATTTTCTAGACCGATCACTGCTGTTGACTACTAAACTACTCAAATACCTAGGTTGATGTTATCTCTCCAGAAGTTATAAGGTCGTAACCATGACTTGATTGATTGTTATGGGAAATTAATCTCACAAATACAATCGCTGAGTAATAGGTAGTGCTTCCTATTCATGGATTTGACTTTTCCTTATACCTGACAATAAGTAACTCGACGGTTTCTAATTAGAGACAGGCACTGCTTACTCTTCCAGAGCACCCATGGTTTTTATTGGTTCGGGTTATTCTCTTTCTGTTTTCGTGTTTTTGGTTTGTGTGTTGCGTTTGTCTATATCTGGATTTGATAGTGTCCCTTGACTTTTGGATCTTGTTGTTTGGTCGGTTTTCTTTGCCCTTTCAATTTTAATGATGACCTTTAATTGAAATTTATTATCAAGGATGACATATAATATTTATATTGTATCAATAAAACATCTGCAATTTTAGTTATTATAATTGAAAGGATATTGTGTTTTTGTAGGTAATTATTGGACATTTTGCGTTTGAAAGTACACAGTCAAGTATAACTGAACAATTGAAGCTCAGCTACGGAGATCTGTTTACTTTAATTGATAGATCCTCTCGTTTTGTTGTTTGCAACAGGAAAAAAACATTGCTTCTACAAGTCTAATTAATTCATGAAGATTCTTGAAGGCAATGTCAGCCATTATAAATTATCAGCTTATTAAAAAATAATAACTTCTGGTGTCTCATCAAAACAGCATTATTCCTGTGTTAAATATGTTTGACTCCTACTCGTAATATATTTGATTATGTGTTTCAAGTTATTTGTACAGTAGCTGGAAACGAAAGTGGCAAATAAACTATAGATTATTTATATGCAAATTACAGTTTGGTATATTAAGTAGCAATTAATAATAATATAGTAATTATAATAAAAACACAAATCATAAGTAAACTGTCTTTTGATGTCAAATATAATCTAAGTTAATTAAGTAATGATATTCATATTTGTAATTTATCTAAGTAATAATATTTGTATCGATTAGGACAAGAAGTAAAAAATTGAATGGTATGGTAATATGTGTTGAGGTCTCAGCCACAGCTGTTTAGTTTAAAAACTAAAGAATTTTTTTAAATACACATTTTGGAGGCGAAAGTAAGCAAACTTACGCTTATTTCGAACATCCCAAACAATCGAAGCCTATATTTGTACGTACGCATGAGCTTTAAAGAATGTTCTTTATATAAATATTCAACACCAGGCGCCTGACTCAGCATCTGAGTTGTCTAACTTGTGTGACAAGAGTTGAATTTAGGCTCGTCGGGTTCTTTTATTTTCTGTATATTATAAGTTTTTGAATTAATCGCATGATTTACTCTTGAAACGTCATGAAAGTAGAAGGTAGCATTAAAACTGCAAAACTAAATACGCGGCCCATTTAATTTCCTGAAAACGTGACTCTTCATTTTAGACAAATGACAATTAAACAGTACACAATTTCATCATTCATACAAAATTGACAGCTATCGGAAATAACTGACATATAAGTTTATTACTATGGTAAATAAATTTAGACACTAAACTGAAAATAATATTTGTAAAAGAAAAAACGTTAACCCGTTATTTTTTAATCGTTCTTAATTTGGTTTTAAAACTAGCGCCTTATAATAACACTTCTTCAACTAGACAATTATAGAGCATTTAAAAGCATCAAAAAGTATATTATTTATCAGACACATCCATATTATCAAATTTAAACGCGGTATCAAATATAATTAAGGGATTAAACACTTTTTATACGAATCACATACAAATAAATAGCTCTTTCTTTTTAAATTTAAAGTTTAAAAAAAGGAAAGTGGTTGATAACCGAATAACGAAAAGGAAAATGAATGTCGAAAAGAAAAATGGTTCATTTGTTCATCCGAAAAGCGACAAGGAAACTGAATAACGAAAAGGAAAATGAATGTCGAAAAGGCAAATGGTTCATTTTCCCATTGGGATAACGAATAGGAAACTGATTAACGAAGAGGCATATGAATGTCGAAAAGGAAAATGGTTTATTTTCCTATTCGATTAGCGAATGGAAAACTGAATAACGAAAAGGTTAATGAATGTCGAAAAGGAAAATGGTTCATTTTCCCATCCGAAAAGCGAAAAGAAAACCAAATAACGACAAGGAAAATGAATGTCGAAATGGAACATGTGTCATTTTCCCATTGGGATAACGAATAGGAAACTGAATAACAAAAAAGAAAATGAATGTCGAAAAGGAAAATGGTTCATTTTCCCATCCAAAAATAAATGTCGAAATGGAAAATGTGTCATTTTCCCATTGGGATAACAAATAGGAAACTGAATAACAAAAAAGAAAATGAATGTCGAAAAGGAAAATGGTTCATTTTCCTAATCGAATTGCGAATAGGAAAATGAATAACGAGAAGGAAAATGAATGTCGAAAAGGAAAATTGTAGTTCATTTTCCCATTTGGATAACGAATACAAAACTGAATGACAAAAAGGAAAATGAATGTCGAAAAGGAAAATGGTTCATTTTCCTTTTCGATGCACAAATAGAAATCGGAATAACGAAAAGAAACTGAATAACGAAAAGGAAAATGAATGTTGAAAAGGAAAAATGTTTCATTTTCCTTTTTGAATAGCAAATAGAAAACTGAATAACGAAAAGGAAAATGAATGTCAAAAAGGAAAATGGTTTCGAAAAAAGAATAGGAAACTGAATAACGAAAAGGAAAAGGAATGTTGAAAAAGAAAATGGTTCATTTTCCTATTAAAAAAGCAAAAAGGAAAATTAATGTCTAAAACGAAAATGGTTCGTTTTCCCATTCAAATAACAAAAGGAAAGCTAATGGCTAAAAGAAAAAACATAACATTGAATATCAAAAAGGAAAAAGCGAAAAGGAAACTTGAGTTACGTTAGAACTTTTCTTTCGTTTTTTTTATTCCACAGTTTGTATAGTAGCAACACTGGATTAAAAGTCACAGATTTTTTAAATTTTTTTCTGTTTTATTGTTTTTTGTTACAGTGGTTTATATGTTTATAAAAACAAAAATATTGTTTTAAATTAAAAATCCGAATTAAAATTAAAAATAGTTTTTAGTTTATAAGGCAAGACTTTATTTCAATTAATTAAATAAATCTCATACTGTTTTAGTTAGTTTTTATTACTTTTTATCATAAATATAAATGGTTTTTTTTATTAAAATTACAAAGTGAGCAGTGTTTCTACTTGTCTAAATTTCATATTTTATTTCTGTATGAAAATTTAAATTGACAAGTATATATGGTTGCGTATACTACTCGGCATTAAATTAGAGGACTGTGCTGTAATTCTTATGACCTATGACCTTATCTGTTATCGAACATCGCTGAATTTCTTGCGTCTAGCTGCAGCGGTATTTTACAGAACTTAACATGTTAAATAATGTAAGTAAATATAGTTTTTCTGGAATATTTCTTACATCTGTTACTCTTATTTTAATTATTCTGTAATTAAGATGTCTTAAAAAGTTATTTCTGAATATAAAAAAAATGCAATTTGGGTAAATTGCTTCAGCCAATCTTTCACTTCATGGCGATAATAGCAGAAAAAGGGAGCCAGGTGAAAATATAATTTTAATGAATGAAACATAAATTGGAATTTTGGTCTACATAAGTGTACATAGAAAGCAGGGACAGTCTATAATATTAGTATATAATATTTTGCTAAATTTTGCGTGAAAATTTTAGTCAACTTAATACTATTATAAAGTACTTCCTGGCATTTTAATCTTTAAAATTTAAGAGATTTAAAAGTAACACCAAATTTGTTAATATTTCTACAGAAACTGCTAGGCAGTACAGAATTTGTAGCCAGGATACAGACAAAGAAATAGAAGATATTGTAAAATACTGGCTGTCTATGCATCAGACAGAAATATTGGTATAAAAACAGAAATGAAAGAAAAACTGCAACAATTAAACAGGGGTAAATAAACTCTGGACATCAATAATATACGTATAAAGTATAAAGAAAAGATAGTGTGTTCAGTATTTATTGAATTGTTCATAGATTTATGTCTATCCAAGGAGTTGTATTTTAACATCAACAAGAAAGTGTAACTATTGCTAACTAAAAGGTTAAAAAAGGACCATTAAGTTCGTTTATAATGCTGTACACAGTGGATAAATAAAAAATGCCTATAATTGGTTTTTGTTTGGTTCATAGTTGATCTATGGTTGGGTCCTAGTCTGCTCTGTTTTGATATAAATGGGCCAATGTTGACCGTTAGATATGATGTTGGCCCAACGATGGCTCTCAGTTGGTAAATAAATTTGACGACGTTGGCCCAACGTTTGCAGATAGATATGACGACATAAGCTCGACGTTGGCACTCGGTCGCAGATAGATATGACGACATTTGCCCAACGTTGGCTCTCAGTTGGCAGTTAGATATGATGACGTTTGCCCAACGTAAAAACCTACATGTCCCACCTTGCACTTATAACATTTGCCCAACTTTGTTTTCCGACGTTGGCCCAACTTAATAGATAATGGTTGGCCCAACGTTGGCCCAACCAAGGCTTGCTGTCTGGTTTGCCAGTTAGTGCAGAAAAAACTGGTAATCATGGTAAACATGATTAATAGTATATGACGACTACCTTAAACAATCGGCCATAAACCCCTAGCATTTTGATAGTACTAACTATAAAGAATAACAAAATAATTATGCATAAGAATAACCTCACTGTGCGGCGTTGGAACTATTGAATAATAGAAGTTATGACTTATTAACAAATATTTCTCTATTTTTGCGTTATTTTCAAACTGCTTGACCGGTGTGGAAAAAATAGTTCTCGTCACTAGTGAAAATGCGGTTCTCAGCAGTTGATTGGTCAAAAAATAACATCATAATAAGAACTAATGACGTAATAAACAAATCACCCTCCATGAGCCGCGTATTCAGTCATGAACATAAAAATGGGGTTGGGAGATTTTGTACTTCATTTCGCAAATTAATTACGTTTTTAAACAAGAGAAACAGAATCTTACATTAGTACACTTGAATTATCGGATTTCTCTAATCTCGGTAGTTAAACTATGGAAATTTAAGTCCTCGAGGTTCGGACTTAAAATTCCATTATTTAACTATCTCTATTGGAAAATCCGATTATCATATCGTACAAATTTAAGATCCTATATGTAATAATATTTTGAATAAACACTTACAATGCAATATCAATGTTTATGAACATTTCAGGAGCAAAAATGTAGACCAATATATTATTCTGATTACAGATACTCATTTTGGGTTGAACATTATTAATTTTTTTATAATTTTCCTGTAACAAATTGCGAAAAGGACAGCAAACATAGTTACTTTGGACGATAAGATACTTTGAAATAAAAAATCCTGAAAATTACCGGTAGTACCACCTCTTTAAAACATAGTTTTGTCATTTTGGCTTTTGTTTGGCGCCGTGTGCATTTGTCTACAAATGAATTCTTAAAAAAATTAGTAATATGCGAAACAGTTTTCATTTCTTCAGTTCTTGCCATTTTTATGTTTGTTTGTTTGTTTGTTTGAATGATGTATAAAGCCACTTTCAGCTGCTTTTTTCTATATCATGGCATCCAGTTTTTATTGGGTTATGATGATGAAGTATCCGTAGAAAAACTTCGACCTTTGGTAGGAAATCTGGCAACCCGTGTCAATTAAGATTTGAAGCAATCGCACCTTGTCGCAGTGGGACTGGAACAAGCAATCTCGGTATTGACAGACGACGTGATCAAAAATAGACGAACTACATTAACAAATCGGCCACCAAGGCTCCCTTATCATTTAAAAAACTACTAGCATTTCCTTAAATACCTAAAACTAACAATCATTTCTGAAATCTGAATAGCGTGGTGGAAAATATGCATGTACTTTAAAATTGGAATTTTGGGACGACTTTAATGTAACGACTGGCTCGGAGTACTGAAGAGATCTGTATGCTGTTTTGCTATGGTTATATAATTTTTTGGTATTATTATTACAAATCACTGATATTAATTATTTAAAAAAAGAAAATCTTAAATAATAAGAAATTAATAATACGGTGATTTGTTTTTTATCTATAAAGCACTTTTATCAGATTTACGTATAAAATATTGACAAATTTCATAAGCTCATGTTGTTAAAATTTAATAAGTGAGCAGCGTACTTTATAAACAACATTACAAGAACCTAAAAAAGAACCAGCAAAAGCAAGGATACAATTACATACAAAAATACTTCGCATATTTTTAAACAAAAAATAAGCTTTACAGATCCTTTAATAGGGGTGGTTATCTAACTCAATATGACTATGGTTAAGCGATGGAGATTCCTCTTAGCCCTTATAATAATGCCTAGTTAAAAACAAGAATAACTAAACCATCAATTAAGACGAATAAACAGAAATTATGCAACACAGATGGTAGATAATAAATAGATTTGCTGTATAAACACAACATTGAAAAAATGATAACGGTTCTAGATTTATAAAAAGAATGTATTTTACGAAAGGCATCAGAAACGCAGAACTGATAATATCATCATCGAAAGGCATGCAAAAGAACACACAAGAAAAAATCAACAGACATAAAAACAAAAAAGGAGAAGAAATTGAATAAAAACAAAAAACCCATTTAATCAAAAAATGAGGTACTTTACAGCAGCAAGATCTGTATCTACACAGGTAGCTGACGTAGTATTACTTTAAGGTAATTGTAAAGTTCGTAAAAAAGTTAAAAACATAAGGAACTCAAAGAAATTTGCAAACAAATATTAAATTAATATATTCTTTAAAAATCAGCAAATCAGCCTCTTCAAAATGCTGGGAAAATAAATTTATGTAACTTGACACGTTTTTACGGAAGCCTATTAGTACCATAGGTGGTATTTGTTAACGTTTTATTACAACTTAGCTAATTTGTTACAACAACTTAGCTAACTAGTAATCACAACTTAGCTAACTTGTTCAATCTTGTAACAAGTCAATCCTTATATAAATCAATGCACTTGAGAAGAATTTTTCATTTTATATAAAGTCATTAAATAAAAATTATATTTTATCAACCTAAAATACATTTCTTGTTCGACCTCAACTTTCTTGAATTGATTATTTTGTTCCCCCTCCTCCTATCCATACATCTGAAGAACAAGTCTGTAAAACTCCGAGGGGGAGGTAACTCCAAGTATTTTAGGGTACAGGTTTGCGGCCCAGAAATATTTTACCAACCCAATTCATATATACGCCTGCTAAAAAGACCCATTCTTATATTTCTAATGCATTTATGTGAACAATTAATAATTATATAGGTATCTATCAATATGGAGAGTTAATATTTATTCTAAAATGATTATATATTTATACATATATAAAAAGATTATATTTAATCTGAGTTTGTATTCTTGTTGGTCGTCTGTTGTTGTCATTGGTCTGCTGAAGTTATGGTGTCACTGTCATATAAATGGCAAATTGTAGGCTTGTGATATAGGACCTTTTGTGAAAAGTACACCTTATCATATATGCAACATCAAATTCCACCGTTTTCACATATTGCATATAAAAAAGTAGACCCTTTTGGGCCGTACATATGTACCTACTTAACTTACATTGGAAGTTACCCCACTTTTTGTAAAACTGAAACCCCACAAAAAGGGTCTTTAGCGAATATCTCACTGTTGTTTTTGTTCGTTGTTGCTATAAGTGGTGTTTTTTGTTGTTGTTGGTGGTGGCGGTTGGGGGAGGGGGGAGGTAGTTGTTTCTTTGTTTATTTAATGCATATCATAATATATAACATGTAAGTCATTTCACATTTCACAATCGAAAACCGAAAATGAAGTTGCCCGGAATGTAGGCCTGTCATGAATCAGTCTAGTAAAACGTATCCTTAGAGGATTTACAGGGGTTTGGTCGCAATTACGTTTGTTTTATGGACGCTTTCAGTTATCTCGGCCTAAGGAGTATGTAACATTGGCAAATCAAATTAATATTATTGAAGTTTTGGCTTTATAAAGCTGATTTATGGAAGGATTGATTTGAAGGCGTCACATCTAGGTCGTGTCGCGTACACTTATTCCACATCTCATTATCTTCCGACTGCTACAGTCGGAACCTTTCCATACAAATGACTGACGTACTTTGAATCGAGTTTATATAGCTTTATAATAAGTTAACAAAGTTGTTCTAACAATTTAAAACAAATACCACGTACGTTTCGGTTCCTATTCATAATTTTATACATCATTTATAGTAGTGAATAAAATTTGAAATTGTCATCAAATGTACCTGAGAAGATATTCATGCAAATCACAAATAGTTTTGTTTTGGTTCATATTTACTCTGCATATCTGCATATCAAAGCTGACAATTCCAAATTATTGATGCCCAAATAAAAAAAAAATCCTTACAAACAGCGTCACCAGGGTCTGTCGTGTGCTTTAAAAACATCGTTTTAAACTCATGACAACTAGTTTTTAAAAAAGTTATACTTATTTAGCTATTCAAATGACATCTTAAGGTTAAGATTTATTACGCAATATAACAGCATTACTTTCTGAAAATTTCCACACACTATACTACCATCCTCATATGCAGCTTAAAACTGTGTTTAAAGATTTTGAGACAAACTTCTTTTGAGCAAACGATACAAGACAAGTAATAGGTGATGGGTCCGCGAAAGAATTTACTTTGTTACTTTGTCAGCAAGTATAAACAGTGGTTATTAAGAAATAACTACGATATGGTAATTTTTATTGACAGACAATATGCATTATAAGGTGTACACACTTTACTTTTCTCCTCGTCGACTTATTAGTGTAATAACATGAGTTCCTGTAAGCGTTAGTATCAAAATAAAAGACAATTTTTCCAGATTTTTACTATACATAGCGCTGTACAGATAAAGTTTTGTCCTTGAACAACTGAGTTTGGTAAATATTTACATTTGAACTAATCCAAAAGGAGCTTGAGATTAAAGACACTTCTGTTAAAATTGGCCTCTTTTCAAGATCTTTTTCTTCATTGAGTACTGGAGAGTATGTCTATAGCTCTAAAGACAAGAGTTGTTTACCCTAGGAGACGCATTGTAGCCGCTACACAAATATGACCTTTCCAACAATCCTCAATCATTCATCCTTTTTAAGTGGCGCTCAAAATGTTCTTGCCGTTGGTTAAGCCCATTTCCAAGTGGATTTATTGCTTGTTAATTTTGTATTATCCATAACATACTTTTCATAACTCTTTATAACAAATGAATGACTAACATATATAGTATTATGGAGAAATCTCTATGTTGTTGCAAAGGCATTTTATCATTGTCCAATAAAGGCTATAACAAAATACCGAACACAAAAAAAAAAAAACTAACCAAAAAGGCAATCCAGAAATAAAAGTCCGAGAAACTGGCAAACATTAGACCCAACAACAAAAAATATAGAGACTACAGCAACGGTCCTGACAGTACAGGCATTTCAAAAAGAAATTGAGAGTTAAACCATGTTTATGGCATGCCAAACCTCTTGCTTCCACTACTGCAGTGACTTGGTTTCTTAATGAACATGTGTATATGTGTATGAATAAAATTTATGAACCTATTTTGTGTTTTATAAATTATGCGTATACATATGGATAACGGACAATCGAATTATATATTTCAAGCCATATTTATGTATGTAAAAGAAACCACCCATACAAATTTTACTTTTTTAGTTGAAATATTTAACGAAAAAACAAAAAGAACAAATTTAAAGATATATCTTTGCTGCAGCGTGTTAGTCATTCAATAAATGCATTTTGTTATTTCAGTTTTGTGTTAATATTGGACGTTTCCTTTTTCACGAATATGCATTGTTTCGTTTTTTCTATCTTGCTCTTTGTTGTTGTTGTTGATGATATTATATGTTCAATGAGATTTTGATCCCAATCTATCTTTGTAAGCTAGTAGATCTGTACTATTTCAGAAGTAAATGAGAGGTCAAACATTTTGAATTTTTATTCTTCATATTTTACGAAGCATCATGGTCGATTTAATGAAATCTCGTTGACCGGCATTCCACACTGTTTTACCATTTCCATTTAGTGCAGCATGAGCGCAAACGTTAAACCACCAGGGTCCATACAGACTTGTACATGAATTTGGATCACTCTTGTCCTTTGCAAAAAACTTCAAACCATTGTGGTACGTCATGGAGTCGCCTGCAACAAACACACAATCTGTATTGAAATTTTCAATGTTAGCAACATTTATTTCAAACTAAGGTCAGCATTTACAGTATTTAATTATACGATTGTTAACGTTTTATTCAATTGATCAAGTTTGTAAATTAACCACACAGTTTTAAAACACGTAAATTGTTAACGTGGAAAAATATTTGCAATAAACAGAAATTGCTTAATACCCGTAGTGAAGTAGAGTATTTCCAAATATTATTTTTCATAATAGATTCTTATAGTTCGACTTTATTATTTATTTGAATGTTTGCCTAACGTCCAGCGAAATATATTCAACAATATCAGTGTAAGACAAACTAAAGTACACTTTCCGTTGTTTAGCGAAATAATCTGGTCTAGAGTTTACACGTCTATCTTTACATGCTAGGCACAGCAGCCTAGATATTATAAACTTACGCGAGTTACATTCCCGAGGTGGGACGACTTCAAATTTGAATCCGTGTGTACCGTTGATTTTGAGATTGGAATTTACGACGACATTGTTTGATTATCTCAATGGAAATTTATACATATCACTTATTTTACTATCTCCAGTGCATGTCTAAAGATCTAATGTTGAAACACAATTAAATGTTGTGCATATTTGAATACAAAGTTGAATTGTTTAAGTTCGTTGACAACACACATACCAGCAGTTCCATTATACCCTCCAACAGTCAGCTTATACTGTGATGCTTCATCTCCAACAACAAAAGTACTGTAGTCCGCATATGTCTCTTTATTATCCTTATCTACTAATACTATTCTCAGTTTATATGTTCCAGAGGAGGTCAGCTGGTGTATATATTCGTTGCCTTGATATAGAATACATAATAAAGGAAACGGGGCAGTAAGCGCCGTTTTTTTGGAGTTGGAAAAGAACTGTGATTGTAAACTTCGCAAAATGAATAAGTAAAATTTTCGAATATTCTGTAATCATTTTTAAAAAATATTTCCAAAATTAAGCTCAATAATGACTCGCAATTGGCTAAATGCACCAATTTAGGCAGAAAAATGTTTAAAATGCAGTAAATTTTATTACGTAAACGACAAAAATAGGTCTCCCTACATCCTTTGATAAAAAAAGATGCAACATATATATTCTTTATGATAAGGAAGGAATATTGTTAAATTATGGTTTTGATCCAAGCATGTGGGGTATTTAATTGTTTAAAAAAGGCTTCATTTTTGTTAGATTTAACTATTTTGGCCAAAATCCAGATTTTGACCCCATTTCATGACCTCATACAGTCCTTTATATGCATAAAGTATACAAACATGGTAAAGGATACTATTATTAGGATATGGTTTCTGTTTTACAGAAGTTTAAATTGATTATTTAAGATTTCAAATTTAGGGACACGTTGGTACCTCCTCCTTAACAAATTAATATTTTAATTATGGTAGGATTGCAAGACCAAATTTTAAACATAAAATTAGAATTAAACTAAATTAATAGCTAACTTCGTATAAAGTGTACATACCACACGTCTTTCACTTATAATTACTATGGTACATTTCATCAATCTGAAAGCGATCAACCGCGTCTTCTGTATGTATACTATTAATTCCATAGAGGCATTGATAAACGAAAACTAATGTTGTTTTTAACAGCATGAACTTATATTGAATTATGAAATATGTTATGAAATTTGAACCTTTTACTAAAATTACAACTGACTTCAATCGGCTGTATGTGCTTCAATAAATTAATTTCATTTTTTTACCAAACCAGAAATTGTCTTTCAAATCACCAAACCCAGTTTTGTAAGCATTCCAGTTCTGCTGGAAGTTGGAGTCAGCATTTGTATGTCGTTGAATTACCTATAACGACAAGTTTTGAAATTATTATGTATCTATTCCTTTAAATATATACTTTAAAGGATAATTTTAATTATGGTGGCTTTGTTGGAATACTATCCCAAGTGACCCTCACATATTATAAGTGCTAAATTATCGTAATGATTTACAAACTCGTGGTATGACAACGCATTATACCAAATAACATTAAGCTTTTCGACATGCTTCAACACTGCTACTACGTAATAATAGCTTCTATTGATATATATCTCCATAAAGCTGTGTTCAACAGTTGACAGTATATAGATATTAGGGATCAAAATATTTACTAGCGTAATGTATGATAGTTTTTTTATGTTTTAGTATAAAGTCAAAATAAACACTTTAATGCTAGTACTAAATATTGGTACCAGATATAGGTAACGAAATAAGCAATTTTAACGTTTTCAGATTAAGTTGACATGCATATTGGACACTAACCAGTTCTTTTAATTATTCTTATAATTTATCCGTAACTTCTTAGTTTTGAATGTTTAAGTTTTTTTTAAATCTGGTTTTAAACTTACCGTCCAACCACCTTCCTCCGTTGTCATATCACAGTAAGCTTCCACCTCCTTGGACCCCAAGTAAATTGTGTATACACCGGATTTCTTGTTGATTGTTTTGTAAATTTCAGTGCAGTCCTTAGCTTTTATCAAACATTCCCCTTTGCAACAAACACAAATTAAATATTAAATCCTTACAACTAACAACGAGTTGAATTGTAATGTTCTCTTCATCAAAATAAGAACAATATAACATTACAGGTATAATGGACATTTGATGTTCATTTGTTTATTTGTATATGTATGATACTTGCATTATAACTAGAGACCACGTAATGAATTGTGGATAGACACTTTATTTTATTTTCATATTATAAGCTATTGATTTTACCTCTAACATCATGCTTAATAAGGTCAACTATTCGAGCCACTTCTTTGCGACCCTTTGTTTCTACAATACATTCAAAAGAATTTCAAGAAATTTAACAATCGTTTAAAGTCTCCTCAAACTAAAACGATATTGTTGTATAAAAATAACGGCTCCATTTTTGATATTCATTATTATTAACTTTAATGTTAAACAGAAACGTAAATTTTATTTTAGAACACTACAAGTGAAGGATATACTAAAATACCGAACACCGAGGAAACTTTCAAAAAAGACAAGCCATAAACAAATTCCTAGAAACCGGCAGAATCCAAAACCAACAAACAAAAATACAGTAGCTACAGTAATGGTCCTGACTTGGTACAGTGGGCATTTTAGCTAGAAATGTTGGAATGCATTTGGATTATAACAAATTGTTAAATGATTCTGATAATATGCAGTCAGTTGATCGGTGACAACAATTTTTACATAATACGTGATCAAATATAGCAACTAAAATACCGACAAAATGTGATACTTAGATACTATAAGAGTTTTACCTAGATAACATGGACAAGCTAGCTGATTAAACAAAACAAATATGTCCTTTGGTCACATTTATGGATTTTCGTCCAGCCTCATAAACATAACTGAAAGATTTGTACCTAAAACTGAAGTCTGCTTTGTAAATGAACTGTCAAAGATACCTATTGCAATGGTACTTACTAATATTTAAAATAATATATGGACATAATTGTATTGTACTAATTACCTTCAAGAATCCGTTTGATCTCAGCGCGTAGTTGGTTGTTCATTTTCACAACTTCTCGGAATTCCGCTATGTCTGTTACAATGAAAAAGTGAGATAAATGTTTAATAATATAACAAATAGGCATAAAGTCAAAAATGTTAACAATTACAATTATACATAACTGTCTATGTGTTAGCAGCTTAAACATATTAGTTTTATATTGATGGTTTTGTTTGCTCTAGTATTTATACCATGATGAAGTCGGAGTACCGGATTAAATTATTTAAAAAAAGACATGTGTTAATATTGAACAATGTTGATATCATTATTTATAATAAAAAATGTATATCAATATGTTAGCAAATTTAAAGTGTACATTTTCTGTAGTGAACAGATAATAATATTCTATGCAATTTTTTTTAATGAAAAAATTCAAAATTGTTTTTTTATAATAAACAACTATGTATACTATAGTTAAAAAGTTGAAAATAAATGGATTGCATGAAGCAAATTGTACTGAATAAGACGTCACCTTGAACCCGAATTTTTGCATGCAGTTCTTCTATTTCATTCAAATAACGTTAGTTCTGTTCTTATAGCAATTTTATCTAAGCTACACGAAGCAAAACCGGCTGTGGCTATTTTGTAAAAGGCACACTTTAGTCAATCAAAAGACAGCATTTTTAATAGCTTTCGTGATAAACATATACATACTCTTGAGAGCGGCTTGTGTATTTTTGCGTAAATCTTCCATAGTGGTTGTCGGACAGGTACCTGAAAAAAAATTAATTGCTACTTAGCGTAAAGTTTTGTTACACATAATTTCAATTTTTAGATTTTTTTGTTTAGTAGGTAAATGTGATAAGTGAAATACGCTTGAATTGCGTTTTTAGCAGTGATTTAGATATTAAAAGCAGTACATGCATAATGGTTTGAGTTTTATATTCTTCTTCGAAGTTAGTAGTGAACATTTCATATATTATAAAATATTAACCTTGCAGGACGTGCATTATATCATCTACTCCGGTGTCTAATTCTGAAGATTCTCGTTGAAGTCGAAAACCTGAAACAAAAAGAAAACAAAAGGAGCAGGAATAAGTTAACTAAAAGAACACATGTTTGAAATATAGCAACATATTTTTATATATAATTATTAATAGCTTGATAGCTTTAACGACGCTTCATTGCTTTTTGGACACTGAATAATCTGGTGCCAATGTTTTTGAAAGCATCTAGAATTCTTTATTTAAAAGATGATTTAAAGTTTAGTCGATCAAAAAGCAGCTTTGTTTGCACCTTCTGTGATGGAGCACTTTACTAAAAAAGTGAGTCGATGCGAGTTTAAGATGTATTGATCTTTTGCCTCTAGAAAAATCGTTTTAATTGACCATTGTTAAACATGTCATATTTCATGCATTATTGTTTCTTACCTCTATCTTTCACTTCCTTTGAATAACAGATAGAATGAATGACGCACACTGCAATCAAGCTTTTGAACATCATGCTGAATAATGCTAGTCAGTCTATGAAGTGTGAAGATTTTCCGTTTATAAATTATTTAGTAATTCGGTATTGTATTACAAAATATCAACTTGCGTGCATGAATTGCAACATATTTTGTATTATATTTTATTACATCATGCGCAAAAAGTATAATGCAAAAACATCCAAACAGTATGGGTATGGATAAAAAATTTTCCAAGAAAACTATTTCAAAAATATAACTTCCTATTTGACAATACCAAAATAATAATAGACTTGATATTTACATGTCTATATTTTTCGTTATATTTAAATTCTTTCAAGTTGGAAACGAGAGAATTGCTTCATTTAGGTTCAAGTTCTTTTGCAGACACTTTTCAAATCTCAGAAATCGCAATGTATAGAGCAAAAACTTAAAAGAAAATTGTTTGGGTTATTGTGTTTCTACTTCAGGAAAATACGTAGGTATGAACTTGTTCTTATTGGCAAGATAATCTTGCATCAATACCTTAAACGGCGAGTAGTGAATTGTTTTGTTTTGTTAAAATTTGACTTTATTTATTTGTATATATCACAATACTTTATATGGTATCTTTACTCTAATACGATGTTATAGCTAGATTTAGAATGAGTTGTCAACATTCTTAATTGCTGCTATTATCATCACTTGAATAGATACATCTCTTTTAACAAGGCTCTCTATCAGTAAAAAAACAGCTTGGCAAAGTGTTCGCTTATTTAATTACATTGTAGTTAAACTCGTATGGGCTTTGTCATAGGTTATTAATATCTTGAAAAGTAGTTTTAGTAAGAAAAATCAAATTAAAGAAGAAATTACTGATATGAGCAACCATTACTTTTAATTGATCATACCGCAGGTCGAGGGTTTTCTCCTGGTACTCTGGCTTCATCCCCCAATAAAAACTGGACGCCATCAAATAGCTGAAAAATTGCTGAAATTGGCGTTAAACACCATCAAACAAACAAACAAACAAACAAACAAACATCAATCGATCAATTAGAACTTCATTAGTGGCGTTAATATTTAACAAGCATTTAAGACATTAAAGCGTTCATTCGATAAACAAAGAAATTAATGTTTACAATGTCATGAATTTATGGAAATATTTGTCCCAGACGATTTAATTTTTAAAACTACATAGAAATGGAATATAGTGGGTAAATTGTGAAGATAGTATCACGGTCCTGGCACAAAAAGACCCTTTGGTATATTTCGCAATAAAGTTGGCGCATTGAACCCGTTACACAATGTCAATATTCCTTCCTTATCGTGCTCTCTATACTTTTCCCTCGCAATCAGCATTTTCTGCATATTGGTCCATCCTATTTCCTCAATTCATTTACTGTTATCTTGTTCTCATCCTGATTATACCGAAATACTGTTCGCTGGTTGTTACTAACTTACCAATAAAATCATTTTATTATGTTATGACGATATACATCACAATTATAAAGATCATAAAACAGGATGAACATTGTTTTTTCCTTTGAACCTAAAAAATCAGTGCGTGTAACTAATTAATTATTTTTCTCTATTTTACTTGCTCTAAGGCCGAGGTTCATCACTGAATTATTACTAAAAGTAAGGGACAGACCATTTACCTTGAAGGGGGGGCCTTGATTTTTTGTTTTGGTCAGAATTATTTTTTGAAGGGGTTGCGACAGAATATTTTTTCAATATTAGCATTATTTTATATGGCAGAAATCCTTCTTAAGAATATTTTTTCTTACCCTCTGCTTCCAAAATATTTTTTTCATCAAAAATCATTTTCAAAATATTTTTTAGGAACAAACCAAGGCCCCCCCCCCCTGCAAGTTAAATGGTCGGTTCCTAACCAATTGCTACTAATAGACCTTGTTTTGATTAAAAATAAACTGTTAAGTTGTTCAACGTGTGACTTTGGGGGAGAATAAAGATATCCAAAATACAATTTCTATACGATGCAGTGTACCATCGATTCAAATTTGTTTACTGGATGTATATACCTTTAGTTTTCGGACTAGAATTTATTATTTGACCTTCTCTATAAAGACAGTACCAGAAAGCTATATTTAATGAATTCACGAAAACATTTTCTGATATATAGAACTGGCTGTGTTGGAAGTATTTCTTTAATAAACAAATCAAAAACCGCATGAAAGACAAATTAAATGGTTGTTGGCAAACATCAATGTTTATTTAAAACATTTACTATATATACCTGATCCATATGTAGGCTTTCCGTGACTTTAATAGGACGATAAGTAATTCGATGGTGTCTAATTATGAACAGGCACTGCTTACTCGACAAAGCAATTACATGTAATGGCAACCATTATTTTTTTCGGTTTATTACTTTTCTTTTGTTCCTTTATTGTGTTGTGTGCCTTCATCCCTGTTTTTTAATTTGTTACTGTACTATAGTTTTCTTGCTGACCGATCGTTTTTCTTACCATGATCATTTTTGTTTCACATCTGTCAACTATTTTGACAAGGATTAATACCTTCACCTCCTACCGCTAGTCCAATAGAGAAGTCCAAAGCAAGCATTTATTCAATCTCCAGTAAATAGCTCTAGCCATGCTTTTACAATTACTGCAGTTACCAAACAAAACAAATATAAGATCTTTATCAAATTGAGTTAGGGATTAAGAAATGATGGCATCCATTTAATCTAAAAAGATGATAGAAGATGCCTAAGAATTTAAGTATGAAAGAAATTTGTCGTGAAAATTGTTTTAATGAAGTTCTGCTATAAGAAAAGCTCTGTTTTGTCATCACAGTTTTTATTCTTAAAACAACAACTATGTAAAAATTATACGATGTAAAAACTTCAAAATAATAACATGGTAAATAAGGAAAACAAATGTAACAAAATCACAACAGATTAAGTAAAAGTAATGTTAACTACATGTAAAACTTTTGTCATCTTATTGTAAAATCTATATAAGTAAAGTCTTAATAATAATTCCAATAAAAAATCCACATCGACAATAATATAAACTGGAATTTGTAAAGTTTTATTAGTATTTCCATCTAGAAGCTGTGTAGAAAAATTGGCTACAATTTCTTTCAATGTGCTGCATCAGTATTAGGTGACATTTAATGTAATTATATCATCAATATCAGTCATGTCTTTGTTTGTATGTTTAAGAAATAGATTATTGCAAGTAGGCTCTATGCAAATTAGAACCTGGTCAGACCTTATATTTGTCAATATTTTAGACCGAGCAATAGCGAGGTGTAAAATGAAGACAAAAATATAAGGTCTGACCATGTTCCAATTCGCATACAGCCCAATTGCAATAATCTTTTTAAATCTAAAATATCTAACAAATGTTTTAAAATTTCCAAGTAAGAGGACGCTTTCAATGGTAATATGTGTTTTTTAAAGAAAAAAGATATTTCCCAAAACAGTATGGTAAACCAAATAAAATTGATATAAACATATATGATCTTCATTTCATTGAATATACGTATCTTTTAAGCAAAAAAATATTGAGAAATCAGAATAAGATTGCTTATTAGAACCCTAATTTGTTTTCAACGCGTATCAAGGATGCCATATTAGAATTATAAACATTATCTTTTCATACTTATTAACTGTATTTGTGGTATAATGCTCTAATTGGTGGTATCATTTAAATGGTACAATAAAGTGATAATAAATTACATTTTTCGATTAGGTACATGGTGGCTGAATAAGTGGATTTATAATCAGCCCCCTTTTTGTACTTTGTCAACTGTTACACCCTTCTAACTGGTAAACATGTTTTTTTTCAAGTCTTACAATTGTTAATAACATACATTTTTACTGATTTTGGTTTAAAATCAAAAGTACTTTGTGTAGTCTTCTAAATGTAAAAAATTAGCTGGCCAAGGTGAAAACAATTACTAAAATATATAATTAGTGTAATCATATTTTATTTCAGTAATTAATCTTATCAACCAATGAATAAAGTACATTAGTTTAACCATTCATAACATTACAAATCAATTTTATATAGGTAATATTCCTTGTAATTAATTTTCATACAGTGGACATTCCCTATTTTAATGAAACTTTCAGTTTTAGACTTTCAAGTTCAGTCTTTTGTGTTTTACACTGTGTATTATGTCAAACAAATCAGATTTAAAGAGTTGTCATTGGTTAATAAAAGTATCATTAAATGGATATAAAGCCTGTATTATATCTTCGTACAGTGGTATCGAGTCCCGATCAGATGTATAAACTCTGGGCATTTCCTTGGGTTTATACAGTTTATTTTGGCATAGTATAAATGCCTCAGACATAACACAGGCTTAATATAAACATTTCTTAACTCTGTTATTTGACATACAAATCAACTTAAAAAAAAGAATTTTGAAATTCAACAACAGTTCTCCAGAGCCTGAATCACTCTCCCAATATATTTCACAAGATATTGCATCTATTTTAATAACTATTGTAAATAAAATTAGCAAAAGCAGCCATCTTGGTTTACACTTACAGTTTACATTTCTTTATAGTAAAACAACTTACACAATGAAGTTTTATATTAAACTGAAGAATTAAATACTACATATAAAATAAATAAATAAGACATAATAAAAAAGAAAATGCATAAATGACTAGATCAAAACTTCAATGCCTGCAATACAAACATTTAATACAAAAAACATGTCTGTGTATGATAAAATATTTAGAACAAACAATGGACCCTTTTAATTCCATGCAAGTACATGTATAATTAGTTGTGTCAAAATAGTTGTTGATAAAGTGTCAGTTGTTTGTTTGAGAAAAACTACATGTAAATCAAATAATAAATAAAGAAATAGGGCGATTCACTTATTTTGTCAACTATTTGAAATTTAAAATGGAATGATTTTCAGGGATTTGATACAATGGTAACAAAGAATAAATATGAAAATTACATGTATTTATATTGGCCCACTTAACTCCATAATGTAGGCAAGTTATTTTAAGAGCATTTTTACATGGGAAAAAACTGAAATATATTAAAGTTTAATTTTACTGTATTTGTTAAAATGCCTACATAACATTTAACACATTTTCTGAGAGTTGATGTACTTCCTGTGTTTTATAATTTAATAGGAACAATTGTGTTACTGAATTGACTTTTGTTACAGTTTATAATTCAAGATGCAAAGTTTTTCATGATTTAGATTTTTTTTAAATTGAATAATATGATATAAATACCATGTAACAGTACAAAATCATTGTTATAAATATTACATTTAATGCTGAGTTTACAACGTCATTGTCCCTTGTTCACTTTAGACAGATCCTCTTCCATAGGCATCTCCTTAACTATATTTTATTTATGCAGTGCCTCACGCACACAAATTAATGTAACCATAACTGCAAACATAGTTGATAGATTGAGGTATGGAATCGTTGTTTTTCCAAAAACTGTAGGGTCATAATTAAAACAGTTCTTTTTCCCTTCAATCAAATGAAAATTCTGTGCTTCACAAAAAGATGTTTCGTTGAGATATTTATCACCTAAAATTAAAATAAAAGGCTTAGCAAGTATAATTGTAGCAAAAAAAAAAAAATACAAGCTGTTTCAATGTTCCGAGGAGACCATAGTGATTGACTCGGGTCCATCATTAATTATCATAACAAATAAATATCCCTAAATGACCCAAGTTAACTGAAGAGGCCTTGTCGACAACTAGAGATTGCCCTGACTTTATAAAAAGGTCACCAAATTCAAACATTTTTTTCCTGAGGCACATTTTTTTTTCTTCAGATAATTATAATACATTTATTCTTTTTCAGAGTCATTTTTCTCTTTAGATAATCATAATTTCATAAGAATAAAATCCCAGTCATAAAGTTATTACATTTTTAGTGTACTTGTACTATTTATTTACCTATAGCTATTCCGTTGTACTGTGCAGCCCTACAACTTCTATACACCATTCTACAGAAATCAGCACATACATGTACTTTATGCTCTGTATCTCTAAATAAATAAATGTGTATAAATCAGATTATAATACAATTCAGTCTGGACAAAAAAGTTCTATATTGATTTTTTGTTTGTTTGAATGGTGTTTTAACGCCACTTTCAGCAATTTTTCATCTATTTCATGGCGTCCAGTTTTTATTGGGGGAGGAAGCCGGTGTACCCGGAGAGAACCCCCGACCTGTGGTAGGCTGGCAATCCTTTTCAATTAAGATTGGAGTTGAGTACACCCTGCCGGCAGTGAGAATCGAACCCGCAATCTCAGTGTTGACAGACCACGTGATCAATAGTAAACGAACTACCTTGACCACTCTGCCACCGAGGCCCCTAGTTCTATATTGAAGCTAATGCATGTGTTTTACTGATAAAAATGTTTACCTCAAGTTATAATTATGGTACTTCTAAAGGTGATAGTACTTGTAGTTCATTGAACCTCCTTAACGGAAATGATCAAATTTATTTACCCATACTGCTCAAGTCTTGTTTACTCTGCTGTATTCTATTTCAGATGAGCTTATAACAATACTTGTACATAAAAAGGATAAAATACGGTTGAACTAAACAGAAAATTACCTAGAATGCAGAACATTAAAACTAACAGAACTCTAGTAACTAGGATGTAAGTTGTGCTTACCGGTCTGCTAACAGAACTCTAGTAACTAGGATGTAAGTTGTGCTTACCGGTCTGCTAACAGAACTCTAGTAACTAGGATGTAAGTTGTGCTTACCGGTCTGCTAACAGAACTCTAGTAACTAGGATGTAAGTTGTGCTTACCGGTCTGCTAACAATTTTAAGAGTTCTTATATCAGTGGATGCCTCTTAAGTACATAACCAGTTTGACAGATAAAATTATGCAACTAACACAAATATAACAAATATGGAGTTTTAACTTCTCTAATTAAAACCTATGTTGATTTATGGTAAGTAAGTATATAGTAGGTAAATTTTATTTAGAGTCAGATATATATAAATAGTAACAAACATGTAACATGAGCTCTCGAGCTATTAAACCATTTCTTGACACTTTTCTCCTACCTTACTCTTTTAAAACAATTACAACATAAAAGAAGGTTGTAAAAACATGTTTTGATCATGTTGATAATTCTAGTGCAAGACAATTTTATGACTTCAGGAAGATGACAGTTTTTTTTCAAGTTTGAATGTCCTTTTTGGAAAATTTTAAGCAACTTACAGGAAAATTGGATTACCGCAATATTTTCTATGCAAAAACAATTTTTTACATGGAGAGCATAGAAAATGGTTTGAAGTTTTGAAGTCGCATATACAATAAAGAGAAATATACAATAAACAGACATGTATGCCAATTATGTGAAATCTACTGTATTAATAGATACTAGTAAAAACACAAACAAAATCCTCAAATTCAACTTACATATTGTACCAAATATACTGGTTTGGATCACAAAAGTAACACATCATATAGTTCAACTGATTTTGACATCCTTGGGATGCTCCATACAAGGGTAACATCTTAGAGAACACGGAAGTAACCTCAGTTCTCTTACAGCAGGACTTCTGAGCATACCATGAACAGTTTACTAGTCCTAACTCTGGGATTGCATATCTGTGGCTCTCTAAAAATATCAGAAAATGAGTCAAATGAATCAATTCACTGCCATTGTGCATTACTTAACAAGAAACAGGATATGTGATAATTTGGTTAGTGATAGTACATGTGAAAGCTAAAGAAAGAAAATACTTTTAGAAATAGAATTATGGACAAGTAAACAAAGATTTTCTATTAATACAGTATGACTTATAAACAGTTTAATATGCACAAACTCACTCAACTTTTGAGGTATAAATTATGTCACATGATTATTAAAATGCATTTGTGGCCATTTCAGTATGATAAGGGGCCTCATAAACTCCTGCAAAATCTTCAAATGTATCTAACCGTATAATTGTCTCTCAATGTTGAAGAGACCTCAAATTGTTTTTCAGGTTTGATGACATGATTGAAATGTTAACTGGATGGCAGAGAAAGGGAGACTTATTTATTAAACCACAGAAACAGTGAAATAGTCAATAACAAGTATAAAATCCCTAGATGTGCTTGCTTTATCATAAGTAATGAGACCATTTTTAGCTAGAAGATGATGATATTAAAAAATAAATTTATTAAAGACAAATATTAAAATTTTACTAGTATTCTATCACTGATGACATATGATATCAAGCTGTTGTACAATTTAACAGCAATTTCATTTGTATAACATTTCTTCATTTCTTCCCATAATAATTCTTTACTTTCTCTACTTCATGCAAATTCCATCTGGGAATTTTTTAGCGATCACCAGTTCTGTATTTGACAAAAGCATTTGAAAACTGACCATAGATTCCTAACTCATTTTCGTCACTTGTGTTGTATGTTGGCATGGTTAGTGTGAATGGTTTATGTTTTTTTTGTGTTTGTATGATAGAGTTATTCCCCTTTTCTAACTATCTGTATTTTGTAATTGCGAGGTCATTTTTGTCTGCATTCTTGTAACAATGGAAGCTGATGTGTTTTTGTTTGTCAGCCATTAATCTGTGCCATGCAACCATTGAGAAACATTAATTCTATCAAAGTGTTAATGAAATATTTATGACTCATGCCAATTAACAGGAAATTGAACAATTTCACCTTCATCCTCAATCACAGCAGGTGTGAATGTTTTAAGAGGTAATAAGATTAAGTGTTACTCCTAGTCAATGAAAGTGCTGCATAGATCATACTGATGGGCACAGACTTCCACCTTTTAACTTATTATATAATACAAAAAGATTTTGTGTATTTAAATGTATGTGTCTCAAATGAATTAGCATGATTAGGCATAATCTGATACGACTAATTACTGGCAGTGACCAACTGGAAAAGAGTAGAGTAAAACAGCCCTTCATGAAAAATTCTAACTGATTGATTGATTGATTGATTGGATGTCTGCTTTACGTCCAGCAAGCAGTATTTCAGCTATATTCAGGACGGGAACAAGTTAACAAACAATAAATCAACGAAAAATGGGGGTGGGATGGGTCACAGGGAATACAATTTTGACTGCCACTGGAAAAGTATGGAGTTTTGGGTAGGGGCGGAAAATTTAGCCTTTTGTAGCGGCTACAATGAGCCTACTCTTTTTCGAAATCTACAAAAGGGGTCTTTATCGTGCAAGGAGTGTGGTAGTCTCCAAACACGTTACCCACTACGGTCCGCAGTCAGGCTTTCCGTATTATGACCTGACAACCCCCCCAACGAGAGGGTTTCCCCTATCCGCCACTCGGGGATGCGCTGGGCTGCTCTGTGGGTTGAGCACTGGGAACCCTCCCAGTATGGTCCCAGCTAACTGATTGATAAACAAATGCTTTTAAATTAGTTTCAAATTAAAGCTCTTTCAAAATTTATAAACATATTTTAAGTATTGTCTTTAAGAAATAATCAGTATGACTGATTAATTGTACTGTATAAACAAGTATACTTCAATTTCAGCAAAAGTGACAAGCCTTCAAAATCCTGAAAAATTCCTTGATTCCATCCTTCAGTTACATATTTCTAGAGCATGGAATGTCTTCTTTACTAAAGGTGATAAGTGATACCAGATGAACCCACTGGTGATCATGGTAATGAAATCGGGATGTCAATAATTTTTCAGGCCAGTAATTATTTTCATATAAAGCCAAGTAGAATTGTATAGGATTCTGGACTCTCTTTTTTAAGTAACAAGGTTGCATGGTGACTTACTTTTTATTTAACTGGTTTCTTTATGTAGAATTCATTACTCAAAGAAAAGGATGATTTATTATCTTAAATTACATTTTTTGATAATTTGTTGTGTTTTGCTCACTAGATACCTGCCTATTTTTTATGCCTACTCTATAAATGATCTTAATCTGCTGTATTTTACTCACTATGCTTGCTGAGGTTCCTTTGCTGTTTGTATATATGTCAGGGCTCACGCTGGGTCAAAATTATAGGGAGACGTCACTTCTCTTTTGGGTGGCTGACAGGGAGAAGTGAGGATAGAACAGGGAGAAGTGGGTGGACAACAGGGAGAAGTTGCATTATACTAGTATGTCGCGAAAGCTTCCTCTTTTCCTTGTTTTTTTTAAATCAGTGTTGGCATTTGCATTTTTATTGTAATCAGTATACTTCTATCACATATTTTCATAAATACATGTATTAAACATAACAATAAAAAAAAGAATCAACTGTCACAAAACTGTTCATTAAAATAAAGGTTTCTTTGTCATTGGTACACAAATTGATTGAATTATAATGAAGTACTATCAGAACTAGAAGTAGAAAATTACATCATTGTGACAAATACTAGTATATTATGCAGTTTATGTAAAATTGTAAAATTCACTATTAAAAGTATCATAGTATATTTGCAGTCTCCAGCACCAAATTCATATCTGCTCCAGAAATTTCCACACGTTATTTTGCTCTGAACTAGTTTCCGGTCATATTTTAAACTTAAGCTAGCCTTTATATTCCAAATTAAAGTTAAACAGGTACCAGTTGAACTTTGTGGCACGTAAACATAATAAACATGACGTGGTATCAAAAATATGAAGATTTCTTACCAAAATGGGAATAAAATTTGAAAATCGACAACAGTCCATTCTACAAAATGAAAGGGTGACTGCACTTCCCTTTTGAAGATGATCGAGGCAAAATGGGACCACGATAAGGCGACTTCTTCACCCGAGTATTTTAGTATTGAGTCTCTATCAATTTATGTATGGATGTTTGATTTAAAGGCTCTTTACAGCTTGTGTTTGTTGTTTATATGTACCTACTCATGGGTAGAAATGGGAAAAGTAACTAAGGGAGTCAAAAGGACTCCCTAATAAACTAGTCAAGGAGTTCTTAAAAATTGCCGGTTGACCTACTGCAGCTCATATATTTATCAAAGAAAATTGTTAAAATACAATACACTTTGAAAGAACTGAAGTTTGAAACTTATTGAAAGTGTTTGTTTATAAAAAAAAATTACGATTTTTCATTATGGGCCATTGTACTTTACTTTTCTTCGTTGTTCACTTCCGGTAATTAGTCACATCTGGTAAATAAACAAATGGCACATAATCCAGTTGAAGACATAAATCCTTTGAAAAAATGTTAAATACACATAATGTGTGCTGTTTTTATTGGAATTACACATTTACTGATAAATTGAAAGTCTGTGTGAATTTTTTGGACCAGATCATATGCAAGTATCTACTGTGAACCTTCGGGCGACTTTAGGGAAATAACTGAGGGACTTTGAGGTGCCGTAGCCGTAGGGCGACTTCATGTCCCAGTAGGACTTTTTTGCCCACTTGGCCCAGTGTGGTGAGCCCTGCTAAATGTTTAAGGAGCCCGACGGGCTCATACAGTAAATACTCAGGGAGTCATGGGCTGCCATGCTACCGCTTATTTCGAGCCCTGCGACTAAAAATTAAGCATTTTGTTTGTCTTTTTTGTATTCACAACAGTATTTCTTAAAAATTATTTGAATGATTTTAAAAGGTCTTAGAAAATATTGTAGACGAGCACTACAATTACATGTAATTTAAAAGTAGACAAAAATAACTTTGACATGGATAAAAAGTGTTTATGTTTTAAATAACAACAAAATTTTTACAATCTCTGAAATGCTGTATTTAAAAATTGACATTTTTGTGTCACCAAAACATTAGACAGACATCACATCAACAATGGACTGCAGAAGCACTGTTAGGGTGCTCTGAAGTAACGTCATGAACCAGGAAATGTTCGATGCTCGCATTTATCATTACTTACTTAAGGGGGTTTTTAACGTCCTTGACTACCGTAAAACGGTCTCGCAAGGACTTATTGCCTAATGGCTTTTATTAAAATTTTTTACCTATTTATTTGTATTTTTTGGGATTTATAGGCCACAAATACTATAAGTGAAATGATAAAAGTAGTCAGAGATGCCGCAACCAAAAAGACTTAGCGGAAGTAGATTTATCTATCAAGCTGCATCCAGCTAGAGAACTAAGACGCTAGCAGCAAGTACTGGACGTGCCATGGCAGCGGCGCGTGCGCCTACTCTTATCGAATACTGCCAATGGGGTTTTTAACGTGCCAGTTGATGGAATACTGTACACGAGGCACCAGTTTTACGTCTCATCTGACAGACGAAAGAAAAAAAAAAAAAAATAAAAAAAAAAAAATAAAAAAAAATTACATGTATATATACATTACTATGGCCTTACATGATTAATTTAAATTTGAAAATAATGAAGTAACTCAGTTATATACATTTCAAAGTGGAATTGTATTAAATTTGTTGTTAGTTTATGTACAATATTTTTGTAAATTATAAGATAAGAATGATATACATGTTCTGATGGTTTTTTTTTTATTTTTAAGAAATCTATTAGAGTATTCTATTCTGTTTTTTTTTTTTTTTTTTTTTTTTTGTTGGTTTTTTTTTTCCTTAAATATATACAAGATTGCTATAAACATTATGTACAGGGATTATTGTTCAGAAGTAGGTACCCGCCCGAGACGTAGCTCTTGGCATGCCCTACTTTGTATTATTATTATTATTATTATTATTATTATTATTGTCGTTATTACGCGTAATCATCAGTAGGTGCCCGAGACGAGGCTCTTGGCTTACTCTACCGATGACTTTTATTTGTATTCCGAAGTAGGGAACCGCCCGAGACGATGCTCTTGGCATACCCTCCTTCGGTTTGTTTATTTTATTTTATTTTTTTTTTAAATATTTATTTTTGCCGTTATTGCGCGTGTACCTGATAAGGTGCACGAGACGAAGCTCTTGGCTTACCTTACTGAGGAGTAGGTTTGTTACATGTTATAGGGATTGGAGTATTTATGATTTATTTTCTATGTCCCTCAGTAGCTACCCGAGACGAAGCTCTTGGCTTACTCTACCGAGGTTTTACTTTAATTTGTAGTCGGATCTAGGCACCTGCCCGAGACGATGCTCTTGGCGTACCCTCCTTAGGTGTATTTTTAATATTTTCATTATTATTGTTGCCGTTATTACGCGTGTTCCTCGTAAGGTGCCCGAGACGAGCTCTTGGCTTACCTTACTGAGGAGTTGGGTTGTTACATGTTATAGGGATTGGGTTTTTATGAGTTTCCCTCAGTAACAGCCCGAGACGAGGCTCTTGGCTTACTCGACCGAGGATTTGACTTTAATTTGCAATCGGATGTAGGCACCTGCCCGAGACGATGCTCTTGGCATATCCTACTTAGGTTTAATTTCAACTTTTTCATGATTATTATTGCCGTTATTACGCGTGTTCCTCGTAGGGTGCCCGAGACGAGGCTCTTGGCTTACCTAACTGAGGAGTAGTTTGTTAACAAGTTAAAGGGGTTGATTATTTTGGAATTCCCTATGTCCCTCGGGGCCGCCTGGGCAAAGCGCTTGGCTTACTGTACCGAGAATTTTACTTTTTATTTGTTAGTTGTAGGGCGCGACCGTCGCAGAAGACACCTAGGTAAGTGGTGTATACAAGAATTGAAAGGAAACGAAAGAGATAGTTATATACATTTGTGATAATCAATTTCCGTAATAAAATCGACGAGCTCTTTATATATTTGGTTTTTAAATTCTTTAGGAGGGTCTAACAAGATCTTGATATCGATGGTATTGATGTTAAATTTAGTAAGCGCTGTGTTAAGTTTTATTCTGGCGTTGTTATGGGCTACGCAGTGCAGGATGACATGTTCGATGTCTTCTTTGGTGTTGCATACACTGCAGAGCGGCGATATATTTTTGATGTGTTGCCCCATTTGACCAGGTAGAAGGGTGGTGCCAAGTCTGAGCCTAGTTAAAGTTTTTGAATGGTTTCGATTTCCTAGATAGAAAAATGGCTTTGAATTAACTGATGGATTAAGCCGGTAGTACCATGAATTTCGATGTGTGTCCCAAATATCTTGCCATTTCTTTTTAAATATATTTTTCACGATCGCGTAGAATTCAGATGTACTATAGGCTATGTTTATATTTATGTTTTCTTGTTTTAAAGCTGCTTTAGCAAGTTTATCTGCTAGTTCATTTCCTAAGATACCTACGTGGGCTGGTATCCATTCTATTATTAATTCGATTTGTTTATTTCTTATTTTAAATGCTAGCATTTGAATAGCCTCTAAAATATCCGGTCTACTCGATTGGTTATTATCAATTGATTGGATGGCACTCAGTGAATCTGTAAGTATAACTACCTTTTGATATGGATAGTCCGAGTCCACTATCCATTTTAATGCTTTGAAAATTGCTATCATTTCGGTGGTGTATACCGAGATATTATCGGTGCAGCGTTCATGGAATACATATTTTGCTTTTGGTACGGTAAACGCGCAAGCAGTTTTACCGGTGATTGGGTCCTTTGAACCATCGGTATAAATTTTTTCAAAGTTTTTATATTTACTATCTAGGTGTTCTAGGGTTATTGTTTTTATTATATTAGGGTCATCTCCTTTATCTATTTTATTTTTTAATTCACATGAGGTATTTGCGGTTTTTATAATCCATGGTGGAAAAGTAGGAGGATTGTGTTTCACTATTTGAATTTTATCTAATTTATTTAGTTTTAATTCTTTCCTTACTCTGTAGCCAAAAGGGATTGTGTCATTTTTCCATTTTTGTGATTTTGCTCTATATTCGACACAATCCTCGAGCATTTATCATGTTTATGCTGCGCATATATATTTGTTATTATAGCATCATATTGATTACAGTTGTAATATATTTTTTGTTTCTGCTTCACACATTTTACCAAAGTATGTGCATGGTGTTCTTTGTTCGACGTGGTATTCAACTTCTATCTGGTCAGAAAATGAAAAACAATTAAAAGAGAGGACTATGATAAAGAAATAAATCATCTTCAGTTTTCATGGGAATTCAGCAGCTGCAACAGCATTGTTCAATGAAAACGGGGGTATTCCGAAAACCGGAAGTGCTGAAAAATGGCAGCCTCCACTAAAACGAAGTGGAGGAGAATACGAGAGATTCTTAAACCAGGTTTTTGGACGAAATATGTATTTGATCCACAGTTTTGCCTCCCAGCAATGGCCTTACTCATCATTGCGGAGATAATTGTTAATTTGGTCGTAATAAAGAAAATTAAATGTAAGAAATCGTCGGCTTACGTAAATGTTATAGCGTAAAAAACTGTCTGGGTTGTGCAAATCGGCACCTATAAAAAAAAGTCAATTCGGCACCTCGGAAGAGTCAAATCGGCATCAACTTCGGCACCAAAAAGGCACCTGATAAATTATTTACTTCTTACATGGTTTAAAAGGCAAATTTAATCCATGAAACCTTGAAATTATAATTTTAAATAAAATAATTGACTCAATTCCAGTTTTACATGATTTATCTCCCATTTTACTTCTGGTAAAGAAAGCTATGGCTGTCATCACTTATACTAAAGACTATGATACTGAAATAAAGATTATGTATTGTTCTTACATATTGTTTGTATGCCAATTAAATTTTCATCTAATCATGCTAATTAACCTCATTAGGGTACGGAGTAATTTGTGTAATCCGTACCCGTACCCGTACCCAAATTTGCCGTACCCAAAACATATTATCGGTAATAAAATCATTATTAAGTGACTTGTAAACATACGTTTTGGTAATAAGATAGAATTATGTATAATAAGAAAAGAAATAAATGATTTTTTGATTTCACTAAAGTATTTTGTTGTTAACTTTGAAAAATCTATATAAAAAGGGGTAAAATGTGTAACCGAAACTAGCAAAATTAGGTATACAAACCCGATGCATACTTAAATACAGTATACAGTATGTTTAGTATTAGCTTTCTATTATTTTGTTTAGAAATTTTTATATTTGATAGAAATGTATTGTGTTGGTGTTTTTATATGAAGTTTTCATGGAATAACAAATTTACATCAAGCTTATCATATTGCTTTAAAACAAATAACGTCTCAAGCTGAATATTTATTAGTAACAATTTATAATTTCTTTTTATGTCAAATTAATTTACTTATTTAATGAATATAATTTTCCTAAACACACATAATTCTCGATAAATTATTTGATACACTTTGTTGATTGCTTTTAATTGGTTGAATATAGGGAATCGGCAAACTGGGAATCGGCAAATTGGACGCGGCAATCTGGGACTCGGCAAATTGGGAATCGGCAAACTGGAATGCACATGTATTGCAAGCCCTAGATTCTTGTCTAAGCAAATGCGTGAAGCCATAATCGAACTCAATTAACTTCTTATAGAGTGGCATGTTTATTGCATGAAAATCGGAAGTTTCTGTCAACGGGTTTCAATTAACCTTTTCATTAAACATGTTAAAGTGGCTCATTTATTGGCCGAAACATTATGAAGAAATAGCAATATGTTATTTCCTTTATAAGTTACTCAGAAGTAACATTTACATTTATGTATCTAACAATGCCCGTGCTAGTTGCTGGTCATTCTCAGAGAAAGTATTTTTCGAAATACTTGCCATCGTGTTATATACCGTATCATCACACAGTGGTTTTCGTATTGAGCAGTTGTGGGCAAAGATTTCTTCTGAAGTTTCTCAGTATGCGTATATAGTTCTTGTAATTGGTACCAATGACTTATCTATTTTCCTTATTTGCCTAAGTGGGGAAGTTTTTACAAAAAGTGGGGGCGATTTGACCTGCTCCCTCACAATAATATATATATTTTTGTTTGTTTGTTTTGGGGTTTAACGCCACTTTGACGATGAATTGTTCACCTTCATCGTGCCGTCTAGCGTTTTGATGGTAAGCGCGGATTACCCGGTGAAAACCCACCATCGTCGGAAATAAAATTGTCAATTAAGATTGGTGTCGAGCAGATAAAGAACACGTAATCTTGAATGAAAAATTTTTAAATCATTTATTTAGAAAGATGAAACTCGAGACCGGTTGCATTGAATATAATAAATTAAATAATATGCAAACATTGGGTTTTTCTTGCGAATGTTGTTCAAAAGTGTCTGGAAATGCTGGAGAAGAATCTAGGGCTTGCAATATATGTTAGGGTGCATTCCAGTTTGCCGATTCCCAATTTGCCGATTCCCAGATTGCCGATTCCCTATATTCAACCAATTAAGAGCAATCAACAAAGTGTATCAAATAATTTTATCGAGAATTATGTGTGTTTAGGAAAATTATATTTATTAAATAAGTGAATTAATTTGACATACGAAGAAATTAAATTGTTACTTATAAATATTCATCTTGAGACGTTATTTGTTTTAAAGCAAATATGATAAGCTTGATGTAAATTTGTTATTCCATGAAAACTTTCTATGAAAACACTAACACAATAAATTTATATCAAATATACAAATTTCTAACAAAATAATAAAAAGCTAATACTAAACATACTGTATACTGTATTTTAAGTATGCATCGGGTTTGTATACCAAATTTTGCTAGTTTCGGTTACACATTTTACCCCGTTTTATATAGATTTTTCAAAGTTAGCAACAAAATACTTTAGTGAAATCAAAAAATCATTTATTTCCTTTCTTATTATACATAATTCTATCTTAATACCAAAACTTATGTTTACAAGTCACTTAATAATGATTTTATCACCGATAATATGTTTTGGGTACGGCAAATTTGGGTACGGGTACGGGTACGGGTTACACAAATTACTCCGTACCCCTCATTAGTAGATGTTACTATAGCCATAGGCAACAGGTGAGTTTGAATATTAGAACATGGATGTCACAGGTAAGCTTGTTTAATAAAGCTATAAAACAGCTGGGGTTCTACCTCAGATTAGCATCAGGTAAATGGTGAAAAACATCAGTTAATTAATTAACAATCCCATTTACATAGCAGCAGCTTTTAATTTCAAGTGTTTTATGTCTTTATCCTAATTGATTTTTTTTTTAATTAAGATTAAAACAATGTAAAAGGCACAAACCCAATCTGTGAGAAATTTGAGAAAATGGACAATAATAAAAGGGAGATATTATTATTCTAACTATCATTTCGACAACAAATAAATAATAAAATAAAAAGGAACCTGTGAGCTACTGCTCACTACTCCTGCTATTCACATCTCTTTATTGAAAATTTATTGAAAGTTGGTAAACACTAATTCTAATATGACGTCCTGCTTTAGCTATATAAACAAATCCGTGTCAAAATTCCCATAAATTTAGTTCGCACATGCATAAGCCAAATGTAAAAACTTAATTAAACAAGAGAAGATATGGTTGAACCATATCGGGGAAACTCAATTAAAGTAAATGGAGGATTAAAACAGGAACTCATTTTGTATTGTAATATGAGAGATTAATACAATACAAATACAAATATAAATAATTTTATTGGCTCAAACTCATCTACAATAAATAGTGTAATGGAAAATAATATATAACATCACATGTAATGTAACGTAAATTACCGTTACATACATTAACATTATGTACATTATATGTTACGTACAATAAAGGCACTGCATTTTAAATTATTTTGCCTTTAGGTGCTAAATATAAGTAATATATTAATGATGTTCTGAAGTGCTTTTCAATGTATTTTAGCAGTTATGACACATTATCATGATTATTTAAATGTCTTTAGTGTTTCAGCACTCACAAACGGTGTTACGGACCTTAATTTCTTAAATGTGACACAATAAATTTCGCTGTTTTATTCGTTGCTGACAACAATTTAAATGAAACATAGATAAGCATTTGTTATGATGATAATTGGATTCAACTTGATCTAAAACCAATAAAAGAACGTCAATAAACGTGTATTGGTCATGCTTTATAGAGAAAATAGATTGATTGTTTGGATGGATGTTTGCTTTATGTCCAGCGAGCAGTATTTCAGTTATGTTCAGGAATTTTGTTACATACATAAATAGGTTTTTGGCGACATGCAATCAAGGCCACATATTTTGAAACAAGTAACAACTTTTATCGAGACTATATTTCTGTCTTCATACAACAATTTATTAATAAGAAAAATCATCAAAAGAATTTTTTCCGGGTGTGTTTAATGATTATTTATAAACTCAAAAGTACTTGATGCAAGAAAGCGACATGGTAAATTTGAGCAGTACTGTACACAACTATTAAAAGTAATGTATGCAAGGTCAAAACTCAAATGTCAAGATTGGGTGAACCTTCCGTCTCCAAAACATCGACATTGATACATTTTCTGTACAAGAAATAATTTATTTAGACTTTCAGTGTTCACTGAATAAATATTCGACTTGAAAGTTTGACGACATGTTTTTCTTTAAAATGCAACATTTACGATGGAATGAGACCTCATCAACGCCATATTTGTCCCAAATTATTTACATTTGTACCGTTTGTTAAATCTGCAATCCGAATTGGGATAAAGGACTGGTTTTCGTTTGTTTTAAAAATATTCGAAATTCTGAATACATTGATTTAGTATTATTTTATTTTGCAAAGATGTACATGTGTAAATCGTGTTTACTGTTAGGACATCATGATGATCAGCTGCAGCAGCACAGGCGAATATTAACTGTTTACATCACGAAAATTGTTTAATACACCATTAAAACAGTAGCAAGAAGTTCATTATTGTTGGACATACTAGTACTTACAAATGCGTTAATTATACAATTAACAATTCAGATGAAAGCAGATTGAATGTGCATTTATGATATAATATTGGACATATTTACAATGCGTTAATTATATAATTAAATTCAGATGAGAGCAGATTTAATGTGCATTTATGATAATAGTACGAAATAGTACGAAATGTTTATTTGTTCAACACATTTACAATAAATGGTTATGACACATAATCACGTGCACATAATGTAATGAATACAACAATATGATCGTTCACCTAGCCATCTTGACCACGTAAGAATATATGAACAAAATTATATTTTTATTCAAATCCAAAGAACCAAATTATTACATTTCGCATTACAAAACATACTGTTTTTCACCTGAAAAATAATCAAAACAATATTATAAATAGAAAGTACTTACTTCGGTAAATGCAAACATTGAACTATATTATCGCGCAATAGCTCAGTAAACCGTACCTGAAATTAGTTATAACCCCACGTGTGATACAATGCAATGATTTGAGTTATGAAAATCCAGTTTGTTATTTGTTATCGATAATTATCGTTGTTGTTAATAATGCAGTTATATTCAGTCCGAAATCTGAGATTTGTATAATTTAACATGCATTTTTTTTTAACAACTCTATGACATCCTTCATCGAGAACATATCATAGAGCCGTGACGTCACAATTAGAATTCCGACGTCATGGAACGCTCAACTGAAAATTTCAAACTGGAACAATGCAATTTCATTAAGATTTCTCAATATTTTTGTTCAAAAGGTAATGTATATTCAATAAAATGACGAGCATATATGTTTATGTCAATTTTATTTGTTTAAAAAAAACAACATTTTACCATTGAAAGCGTCCTCTTAAAGCCGCTTCGAAATTTCAAAACATTTGTTAGACATATTAGAATCCAAATATCGCGAGGTATAAAATGAAGACAAATATAAGGTCTGACCATGTTCTAATTCGCATAAAGCCCACTAGCAATAATCTATTTCTTAAGTAGAAATGCGACAGACTTGAAATCGGTACTCGCAATATAGGATCACATGGTCAGGTAATATATAAAATTTCAAGTGGTTGTGATAAGTAGTTGCTGAGAAAACTTACGAAATTTATATTGCGGACAGACGGACAGAGATAAACCAGTATCCCCCCCCCCTCTTCTTCGAAGTGGGGGTATCAATAGTTATATAAATACAAGTGGAGAATTGACAATATCAGGTTCCCAATTGTCTATACCAGGTGCTGGTGGGACCAAGTGCTGATCTGACTAGTATTCACAATGACACTTTCATCTGGACACAACTGTCTTCAAATTGCACAAGCATCAACAGAAAATGACAAATTCCAAATTCATGTTCATTCACTACAAGAACCTACAAACTCCTTACATACAGTGAGACTTGAACCTGCAACCTCAGTGTTGACAGACCACATGATAAATAGTATAGACATATACATGTCATTGACTGTATTTGAGAAAATTGGTCAGAAATAATATCAAACAAATTTAAAATAATTCTGTTTTGCATTAAAGGTCATGACATAAAAACAGGAAATTTGATTAATAGCATGAAATAAAAGAGATCTGCATTTGCAAACTATTACTTAAATGATTAAAAATGTCTTGCCTTACAAAGCACAACCGCTCTCTATAAGACTATGTGGATCCATTGAAATAAAAATGTCCATTCAGTATGCCCTGGTCGGTTGGGATGATGTGGGGGCTAAATAAACCATAGTAAAATATTTGTACCAAATGACTATGACAAAATAGTTCATTTAAATTATTGTTTTAACATATTGATTTTAATTTTTTAAACATTTCACAAGGATATTAATGTTTGCTATAAATTATAGATAAACAAAATATACGGCAATTGGTCATGTGAGCTATTGCAATCACTAGGCATCTGTCGTCGTTGACGTCTTTAACTTTTCTTTAAAAATCTTCTCCTCCAAAACCACTGAAGGAATTGCTTTGAAACTTTGCACATATCATCAGTAAATTGTCCTCTACCAAGTTTTTACAAATCATGGTTGCAGACCAACCAACATGGCCACCTCTTCTAAAAATAGAACTGAGGTCAAAATACAGTTTATGCCTTACAGTTCAAAAAAAGTATTACAGATATAGAAAAACTGAAGAGACTTTCCTTCTTAAGCATTTAAAGCACTACACAACTCTACTTGAGTCGAAGTTATATGACAACTCATTGAAGGAGTTATTGCCCTTTAATCATCAAAATTAATGATTTTTGCCATTTTGTCCTCTAAATCTTGAAAATTATTAGAACTAGAGAAAAAGTTAGCAGCACTAAATTGTTCAGCTCTATGAGAGCTACAAAAATTACTTCAGGTCAAGATTGTCTGATGAACAGTTTAGGATTATTCCCCTTGAACTATTGTTTTAATCAGCTTTAATTGATTTAAAAAAATCTTCTCCTCTGAAACCACTGAAAGGACTGCTTTGCGACTTTGTACACATCATCAGTCAAATGTCCTCTACCAAGTTTGCACAAACCATGGTCGCAGATTAACCAACATGGCCACATTGGCTAAAAATAGAACAAGGGAGTCAAAATACAGATTTTGGCTGATAGTTAAAAAAGTATAACAGACACAGGAAAACAGAAGCAACATTCCTTCTTCAGCATCAAAAGCTCTACAAAACTCTTCATTGAGTTGAAATTGTAAGAAGTCTTGTAGTAGTTATCACCCCCTAATTGTCAAAATTGATGATTTTTTTCCATTTTTTCGTAAAAATGTGGTAAATTATTAAAACTAGAGGAAAGGTTAGCATTGCTAAATTGTTCAGTTCTATGAGAGCTACAAAAATGACTTCAAGGTCAAGATTGTCTGATGAAACGTTTAGGAGTTATTCCCCTTGAACTTTTTTAATCAATTTAAATTGATTTTAAAAAAATGTCCTCTTAAACCAATGAAAGGACTGCTTTGAAAATTGTGCATGCATCATCTTTAGGATGTCCTCTACCAGATTTGCACAAAACATGACAGCTGACCACTAACTTGGCTTTTGGCTTAAAATAGTACAGATGTGTGTTTGTGGGAGGTGGGGGGTGGGTCAAGATAGTTTTTGGCTTATAGTTCAAAAAGTATAACAGAAACAGGAAATCTGAAGTGTGCCTCCATCCTCAGCATCCAAAACTCTACAAGATTCTCAAGTAAATTAAAGATGTGTGATGATGCTTTAGAGGAGTTATTTGCCATTTTTGTCAAAATTGTCAACTTTTGTCATTTTTCCTGAATATCTTTAAAAACTGTATATGCTAGAGAAAGTCTTTTCAATTCAGAATTACTTAGCTCTTCAAGATCTGAAAAAAAATGATCACTGGTGCACAGCTCTTTAAAGGAGTTATTTCTTATTAAAACATTAAAATTAATGCTTTTTGAAGAAGTTTTAGACAATTCCTTATGGAGAGAAATGCTAGATAAAAAAGGAAGAATCGTCAGGTTATGGAGAACGATACAGGCTCCTGGTAGCCTCTAGTTTGCAAAACAAATGGTCGGAATATACATTTAACAAATTGTAAATATTTCTATAGAGAACTTGATCAGAACTGTCTTACAACAAACAGGCTCTTTATTTACTTAGTTATATTTATTTCTTTTTTTGTCTCTTTTCATGGTCAACTCCAATTAACTTGCAATTGGTATACATATATGTGTTTGAAAGTTTCTTGTATTTTTTAAACTGTCCTTCTCTGTAGGAAATAACGATAATATAATACACTAGTAGGACAAACCTTATGATAATACATTTTCAGGGTGCCCACACCATCTCTCTTTGTTCTCAATGCACAATACATGTACACTTTAAGTATGACCGAAAACCTGTTGGTTGCATACACAGTAAATGCTATAACTAAACTGCTGTAAAATAATTTTCCCTTATGGAATTTGGGTTCCAGTTGTGGTTACATATTTAAACTGTAGTGTCTTAATCCAAGACCAAATAAACCCGTCGGGTAGCTAGGGACTGAACAATCAACATTGTTATTGCTGCAAGTGGCAGGTATCCATCCTACTTGGATATTGATTAAGTCACAAATTCAATATTAACCAACATAAAATATTTGTTGCAAAAGGGAATTTTTTTTTAATTGTAATTTAATTACTTAAATAAATGCTGTTATGAAGGAAGTAACATTGATGTACATGTATAAACAATACCAACTTACTCACAAACTCGGGGCTTTATGTTAAGTTTGTGAGTTGTGGAGTTCATATACAGATGAATTTTGTAAATAACTCCACTCATTTATAAGGATAATTTTCATTTTCAATTTTCTCCTGTCCAGTGCTTTTTTAGACATTGATGGGAGACCCACAGTCCCAATCAATAACAATAGCAATTGACTAGTAAAAAATTTTATATGAACATAGTTTTTTATTGTCTTTTCTGCTGATATTGGTACTTACACTCACACTTTAAATATTTAAAATGCTAAATGAATTAATAAAACTACTTTTGCTAAAAATATCTAGTAGCCATTTCTTTTAAACATGATTCCATCTTCGAATGAGATTTAAAAGTCAATTCATGGAGCATACAAGTATTTTGTTTGTCACATATTTTTTAGATGACAATTTATTTCTTAAAACTTATTAATGTGATAAGAATGTCTGAAGTTATTCTGTTTTCTTTTTTAGATACAGAAATAGACTGGGTAGCTTACATGCAGGAAGTAGAAGGTGTAGTCAATGGAACATATGATTACTTGAAGTTGAAGGGAGATACTGGTCCACTAGTGTAAGTAGATAATATATACATGTATAGTAAAAGTCAGAATACCTTGGCAGAGGTATTTTGAGTGACAAATAAAAACTCCTTACCACAGTCAAGCTAATTGTCCTTTTGTAGATCGAAAAAAGATGCAAATTGAAATAAACAATTATTTTCCACTTCTAATCCACACTTTGAGCAGTTTTTTCATTTTGTTAGGGCAATTTTCTGTTGTAATTTTTGCCTTAAATTATAATGGAATACCTTGGCAGAGGTTTTTTGAGTGACAAATAAAAACTCCTTACCACAGTCAAGCTAATTGTCCTTTTGTAGATCGAAAAAAGGTGCACATTGAAATCAATAAAAATTTTCCACTTCTAATCGGCTCTTTGAGCAGTTTTTTCATTTTGATAGGGCAATTTTCTGTTGTAATTTTTGCCTTAAATTAAAATAGAATTGTTAAATTATATTGTTGTCTGTTCCAGTAATGTCATTTGCAGTTGTGTCACGAAAGCAGACTTTTGTAAACAATGTAAAGTCCTTTGGAAACAAAAATGGCTGACTTACAATGTAAAATTGGAAAAGTCAAGGACAACGTGTTTTTTATGCAAACAAGAGAAGCATTTTATAAAATATGTACTGGTTACTGCATGTATATCATGGATAATTTTTTTCTATTGGATTTTCATAATAAAACGGTACAAAATTGAATAAGAAAAAAAATGCAAGCAAAAACATGCACTCCATGGGGGTGTGCCTTTTAGTATAGACAGATACAGTTCCTTATTTGTACACATAATTAAAGTACTATATCATACAGGTCCATTTGTGTAAGGAAATCATAACTGCACTGAGAGAAGTCCAATAGAGTAAACTTTTAAGTACATTCAGACTGTAACTCACCATGAGCATTTTATTGCAAGATACAAGTCTATTTTGCATAAGTAAATTACCATTTTAAAAGGAGATACAAGTCCAGTAGTTAATAAAATCACAATCTGGGCTTATAAGCTAATATGTAAATCAACATAAGAGAAGATGTAGGTCCATAATTATTGTAATGTGTAGATTACAAGTATATAGCAAGATAGTTCATAATTGTAAGTAAACCAAATTTATTACAGGTATGACAAGAGGTACAATACTGTAACTGAATGTAAAAGGTCATTACAAAATGAAATAATGGTTTATTTATTAAAATAAATATTTATTTATACAAATGTATATAGGACGATACAGGTCCATAATAGAAGCTAATCACTGTTTTAGTTATAAATGATATGTGTGATGTTTGATTAGATTAAGGGGTTGGGTGGTTGATCTAACAAAACATTTACAATTTACAGATAACTGTAAGCAATAAAATGGTGTAAATATGGGCAAATTGGGATATTATTGTCACCGAGACACATTTTCTAGTTAACTGTACTTTCAGGTATCCTGCAGGCTTTGTCTACATCTATACAGCTCTATATTACATCACAGGTCAGGGTACCAACATCAGATTAGGACAATACATCTTTGCTGCTTTGTATATCTTGTCATTGTTGGTTGTATTTGATATTTACAGAAGATGCAAAACAGTAAGTATGCGTCCCGACTGTTGACAATTAACAGAAAATTTTGTATTAGTAACTTTGATTTTGTGAACATTTATCAGCTATCTACATATATGGGTACTGAGAAGTGGACAGAATTATGTTTGTTTGTTTTGTTTTGAATGTTGTTTAATGCCACACACAGCAATAGTTCAGCTTTTTTGTAGCATCCAGTTTTGATTGACTCCGCGCAGGATGTATTCAACTCCAATTGTAATTGACCAGGATTGCCAGGTTTTTTCCTACCAAAGGTCCCGATTTTCTTCAGGTACTCTGGCTTCACCCAATTAAACTGGATGCCATGATATGGCTGAAAAATTGGCTGAGATGGTGTTGAACATCATGGATATACATGTATTTAGAGAATGTCATGACTTGAATTGTCTTCATTTGTACCAGTGTATCAGTTTCTTATATACAAACATAAACACAAACGAAAAATATTTATGTACAGTATTTAAATAGGTCATTGGAGAGGTAAATAAATACAAGTTATTATGTATTATTGATATTTTTCCAGATTGGCAATCGGCCAGATTATAAACTGCTTCTGAAACTTATTATTATTTTCAATTCTTTAGTAAAGTTTATCGCATGCCTTTCTATAAGCGATTGGAAATAACCAGAATTGTTTATTAATATGGTGTCTAGACAATACGTGGAATTATTTAGAGTAAATGAAAACCTAAAACACAAAAAGAGAAAGCTATGAAGTGATCTGAAAATTATAAAGTGCCTCAAAACTGATTTGAATCAAAGGAATAGCAAAGATATTCTGGTACCAGAACTGGATAAAATTTTAATATATACAAGTCTATTTCATTTTCCCCTCATGAAGCTCACGAAACAAAGACCATTTCATGACATTGGTGATATATTATTAGCCTTTGGCTCTTGGGCCAATATCAAACCTAACAATACATTTTATTACATGAATAAAATTTTTTGTGCTTTTGATTGGTCTATAAACTACTTTTTGGTCATTTTAAATAATAGCAATACTAAAATTGCATCAGATTTGGTTATTTAAGTTCACTGCACATGTTGTCATTGAACACATACATGCCTTGAATCATATTTAAGTCTTTAAAAAAATATATTTTACCGGTACAGTTTCCATGCATAAATTTACTTCTTTGTCAAGAAATTGTAGACAGTGTACATGTAGTGTTTTTTTTGTAGATTCCACCATATGCATTTGTCTTCATGTGTTGTGCATCATACAGAATTCACTCTATATATATTCTTAGACTTTTTAATGACCCTGTAGCCATGTTGTTTCTATATATAGCAGCAGATTTGTTCCTGCAAGACAGATGGTCTTTAGGATGTTTCATGTTCAGGTTAGTGTTTAAGAAAATTTATCATCTTATAAACAAAACTTTCCATTTTACATATTATTATAATAAGTAAAAATTTTTAAGTGTGGGTTATTCTGTTAATCTAAGGACAAATTCAAAATATGTTGAATTAAACTTTTTCCCCACAATATTTAATTCCTATTTTAAATTTAATGTGCTTACATGTGCTTCTCTGTTTTTCACTCATTTAAAACCATGTTTTATATACAATATTTAAAGTATTCATTAGCTCACCTGACCCAAAGGGTCATGTGAGCTATTGTTATCACTTTGCGTCCGTCGGCGTCGTCGTCGTCGTCATTGTCGGCGTCTGTAAACTTTTTACATTTTAATCTTCTTCTCTGAAACCACTTGGCCAATTGAAACCAAACTTAACCATGATGTTTATTGGATGGACCTATACAAAGTTTGTGTTTTTTATTTGGATTGGTAAACCAATATGGTCGCCACCGCAAGACTTAGTTTAACATAGGACTCTATGGGAAAAAGTTTTAAAAGGCTTCTTCTCTGAAACCGGTTAATCAATGGAAACAAAAACTTACTAGCAATATAGTTGGGATGGTCCTCTATAAAGTTTGTGTTTTTTATGGCAATTGAAAATTCAAAATGGCCGCCACCACAGGACTTAGTTTAACATTGGACTCTATGGGAAAAAGTTTAAAACACTTCTTCTCTGAAACCGGTTAACCAGTGGAAACAAAACTTACTAGTAATATTGTTTGGATTTTCCTCTTTAAAGTTTGTGTTTTTTATCCCAATAGGAAATTCAAAATGGCCACCAACGCAGGACTTTGTTTAACATTGAACCCTATGGGAAAAAAGTTTAAAATGGCTTCTTCTCTGAAACTGTTTAACCAATGGAAACAAAACTTACTACCAATATTGTTCGGATGGTCCTTTATAAAGTTTATGTTTTTTCTGCCAATTGGAAATTCAAAATGGCCACCAACGCAGGATGTAGTTTAACATATAGGACCCTATGGGAAAAAATTTTAAAAGGCTTCTTCTCTTAAACCGGTTAACCAATCAAAAGGAAACTTATTGCCACCACAACATTACATAGATTAACAGTAGACCCTATGGGAAAAAGTTCTATTAGGTTTCTTTTCTGAAACTGATTAACCAATGGAAACAAAATTTACTGACAATATTGTTTGGATGGTCTTCTTTAAAGTTATGTTTTTTATTGCCAATAGGAAATTCACAGGACTTAGTTTAACATAGGACCCTATGGGCAAATAAAAAAGATCTTCACGATCTTCTCTATACAACCGGTTAACCAATGGAAACAAAACTTTCTAGTAACATTGTTTGGATGGTCCTATTTAAAGTTTATTGAATATTACAGGACTTACTTTAACATCTAAAGAGCCTCTGGTTTATGATATTGTTTCAGTTTAGGAGTGTCAGTGAAGATGAACATTTTACTGTTTGCTCCGGCCCTTCTGATGTTGTTATTGGTTAGGCACGGTACTGTGGGTACAGTCAAATATCTTACAATATGTGCACTTCCACAGGTAAGATGTTAATGTTATTAGAAAGACAATAAATACTGACATTCGCGCAAGTCATAAACTGTCGTCTAAATCTTGAAACATAAATATGGTTGGAGCATCTTGCAACAAAGGTCATTTATATGTTTGTTTGTTTGTTTGTTTGAATGGTGTTTTAACGCCACTTTCAGCAATTTTTCAGCTATTTCATGGCGTCCAGTTTTTATTGGGGGAGGAAGCCGGAGTACCCGGAGAGAACCCCCGACCTGTGGTAGGAAAACTGGCAATCCTTGTCAATTAAGATTGGAGTCGAGTACACCCTGCCTGCAGTGAGAATCGAACCCGCAATCTCAGTGTTGACAGACCACGTGATCAATAGTATATGAACTACCTTGACCACTCGGCCACCGAGGCCCCCCTCATTTATATGAGAACCAACAATCCTTGTCAATTAAGGTTGGACCACCAATAAATAATTATTATGTGTCTAATAGTATAGTGTGTTGAAATGAAACTGAATTATTTGAAGCCTCGGTGGCTGAGTAGTTAAGGTAGTTCATCTACTTTTGATCACATGGTCTGTCAACACGGAGATAGCGGTTCGAGTCTCACTGTGGACAGGGTGCACTCTACTCCATTCGTTATTGATAAGGATTGCCTGTTTTCCTACCTAATGTCGGTCGATTTCTCCGGGTACTCTAGCTTCCTACCCCAGTAAAAACTGGACGCCATGATACAGCTGAAAAATTGCTGAAAATGGCATTAAACAACATTCAAACAAAAACTAAACAAAACTTTGTTCGCTACATAATCTGGTTTATACAGTATATAATTTATGTACCATACTCTACTTTTGACACACTGTTTTGGTGACCAATAAAAATAGCAGTTATAGGGGATTTATTATACACCCCCACCCCCCCCCCCCTTTGCACTCCCCATAACTGTCTTTGTTTTTGTGTTAGTTGGTGTGTGTCCTTAATGATAAATGATACAAAAATAATATTTTCTCAATTGCTTTGTATGAGATTGTGGGATTTATTTTCACACCTCTCTAAAGTTATAGAGTAGTGGTATTATCTTGGCACATTAGCTCATAGTAACTTGCTATAGTTCTGGTTTTCAAACCTTCAGCATGTTACTGTTGGTGCACTTTTTTGATAAAAGGAACTGTATAAACAAATTATGTCTCCCCCCAGATGGTTGGGGAGACATATAGTTTTTGTCATGTCTGTCTGTCCGTCCATCTGTCCGTCACGAAGTTATTCCACTCAACTCCTCTGAAACTACTCAACCAAATTATACGAAACTTAGTATATGACAAGTACATCATATGTTGTTTTGCATATATATCCAGGAAATTCTTATCCTCAGAATCTTGTGGGAGTTGTGGCCCTTTGAACTTATAATTTTCCAAAAATTCTTTATAATAAATGGTTTCAGCTTAACTCCTCTGAAACTACAGAACCAAATTTTACGAAACTTGGTACATAGCATGTACACCATATGTAGTTGTGCATATTACCAGGGAATTTTTTTCCTCAAAATTTTTGGGAGTTGTGGCCCTTTGAACTTAGAATTTTCAAAAATTCCTCATAAATCATTGTTCCCGCTCAACTCCTCTGAAACTACCAAGACAAATTTTATGAAACTTGGTACATAGCAAGAACACCATATGTAGTTGTGCATATTACCAGGATATTTTTTACCTCAAAATTTTGTGGGAGTTATGCGTCTTTGAACTTAGAATTTTTCCAGAAATTCCTCGCAAATCATGGTTTCCGCTCAACCCTTCTGAAACTACTGCACTAATTTTTTCAAAACTTGGTATGTTGCAAGTTCACCATATTTATTTGTGCATATTACCAGGAATTTGTATCCTCAAAATTTTATTGTAGTTATTGAACTTTGAACTTAGACTTTGTACTGAAAATCCACATGGGGAACCGGGGGAGACAGCATTTTTGTATGCAAAAACAAACTTTAATTAAAATTTGCTGTATTCCAAACATAAACTAACTTCTGGATTTGACAAGATACTGAATTTAGCTAATGTCTTTTCAGATAATTCTTGCTATACCATTTCTGATAGTTAATCCATTGGGCTACATTCAGCAGTCTTTTAATCTTGGACGCCAGTTCTTCTATGTGTGGACAGTCAATTGGAGACTTTTACCTGAGGATGTATTTTTAGACAAACGATTTCAGATGTTATTATTAGCTGGACACTTGTTCTGCCTTATAATTTTCTGTTATTTTAAGTGGACGCGGTAAGACGCCTTTAAGTTAAATTAAATGTTATTTTTTGCCAATGCATGAAATACTTTTCTTCTTGCACACATAAATGAATACAAAAGTGGTCCCGACATGGAATTGTACAAAATTTATTTTAATGTACAATATAAACGGACCTGTAATATCTTAAAATTGTTGAAGGCACTTAAGAAAACTTCTATTTTGACTTTATTCAAGAAAATACACTGCCTGTTTAAAATGTCAAAGAAATCTTCATATAATATTTATATTATAAGCTATATTTTTGGTCATCCATATCAGGTTTACCTATGCATTGAAGCTTTTATGTTATGAGCAGGACCACATCCTTATGAAATTTGGTACATAGTTACAACTTACAACGTGATGAGATCTCTTCACTGTCAAAATTCTGTAGGGCTGTGCCAAATATTTCACACTTGAATGAACTTTAAGAAAAAGGGGTGTGTCAAACAGGACATAAGTGTTGCAGAGACACATTTTTGTCACACCTACGACTATCGATAATATTATCTGGGGGCGAGATATATATGGGAATCTAGTGGTGGAGTAAACACTTAACATTTTGATTATATCTTTGTAAGCTTAAGTCCTAGATCCATCAAATTTGGTCCAGTGATTGCTTTTGATGAGAACTTGCCAGTCAGTCACTTGTTACTAGACCTTGACCTCAATTTCTCGGTCCAGGTACTGCATTAAAGTCTTTGGATTATGGCAGTTCCTCTTTAACCATGCATGGTAAGATGACAATATTTGGTATATAGGTTGATGATGACTAGTACCGGTATGTGACAGTAGGTGTCACCTGAACTTTACCTAAATTTCATGGTCCAGTGACTGTGTTAAAGTTTTTTTATTAAGGCAGTTCCTCTGTAACTAAACTGGTACATGGTGGGATGACAATATTTGGTATATAGGTTGCTTATGAATAGTACATGACTGTCTGGTAGGTGTCACCTGACCTTGACCTAAATTTCACATTCCAGTGAACACATTAAAGTGTTTGGATTGGGGCAGATCCTCTGATAACAATGCATTGTATATTTTTAAATGATGACAATTAAATGCTATTTACATGGTGAGTACATATATTAAATACTTGTACAGGCGTTTATCTTTCTGCAGTATACATGTATTTGCTGATAATTGATTTTTTTAAAAATATCTAATTGTCAGTGTTTTCAGATCAGACCAAGTCCTATACATGTCTGTAACAACTATTTCTGACATGGATCAGTTATAATCTTTGATTATGTTAAAAAAAAAATATTCATGTCTTTTTTCTAATAAATTGTTTTTGTTTTTTGTGTTTGTTAATTAACGTGTTTATTTGTTTCTATTGCAGGTTGTATCAGTGTGTCAGATTTAAACTTTTGATGAAATCATTGCCTCACTCTCTGACCTCAAGTCATATCCTTTTTTATTTCAATGTAGTTGGTGATACTGCAATAAATGATAAAACTTCATATACATGTGACATAATTGTATGAATATTGGTGATTATTAAACCCCCCGCACCCGCGGGGCGGGTATATAGGAATCACCCTGTCTGTCTGTCTGTCCACATCCCTTGTAAGCCCAACTCCTCCTAAACGGCTTGATGAAATTTAATGAAACTTAGCATAAAGGAAGTACATTATTTGTAGATGTGCATAAAAAAATTAAATGGCCTTTGATATCATTAAAGGGAGATAATTGGACTTGAAAGGGAAGCAGCGGTATCCCTTTGTGAGCGTGCACACAGTCCACACTTTTTGATATCAGTAATACATTCCTACACATCATTTTGTTTACAACAAATCAGCTGAGAAAAAATATAAGGTATAAATGCAAACAATCCAATTTTATTATATTTACTGATTCCTATCCGTCAGTATCGGGAAGTTGGAAAAAGTCTTGCAAAAAACACAGTAGTAAATTAAACTGATGGCCATAAAAAAATGGTTTACAGCATAAGTTGTGGTGTTAGTCCAGTGTATGTTAATATATTTGCCTATATTTAAAAAAAAACATTTGTTCACAACAATTTGTTAAAAGAGAAACAAAAAAGCAATTGTCTCCCTTTGGACATTTACCTTAAAAAATAGAAAACGGTCTTTTCACTAATCTGTTAAGACATGTCATTGTCAGTATGCTTACTCTGTTAATATGTGAGCATAAATTAATTTATGGAAGTTAGTTTCAACTGAATAATGAACAGACGGTGACATTAACAATGTAACTTAAATCCTTAACAATCATACAGATTATATTGCCGTTATTTACATCAAACTTTATTGGGATGTGCTTTAGTAGATCTTTACATTACCAGTTTTATGTTTGGTACTTTCATACTTTACATTATCTTTTGTGGTCTACAACTCTACCTTCAGTTGTCAGGTTAGTAAGATGCAAGTTTTTTTTTGCACACTTGAAATGCTGTTCAGAGGAGATAGAAAGGAGAGGCATGACTAGCTACAATAATGTAGGCCAATTTTTTATATAAGGCATGACTTCATCAGGAAGTAATGCTGAAAACTGGGATCCCAAAGACAGTCATTGGGGTTGGGAATTTGGCATTAAGAAAGAAAGGGAAATTTAAATAAGGGAAGGAAAGGACAGATGAGGAGCATGATAATTGCTCTGCGTTGAAGACTAACTGAAAATGGAAAGCTTTTAGCCATTATATTTACTATCATTTGTAACTGAAATAGTTTTTGTACATTACATACATACAATAAATTAGTATTAAAAACAATTCAATACAGTAAATAAGCAATCTTTGTTATTAAAGGACATTTTTTTATTTTGTGTTAGGGGTTTAACCTTGCTTGTGCCCCTCTGATAGTGTTTTGGTTTTTTTCTTTTAATTACAATTCACTAATTACTAAAAATTGTACCTGATTGGAGAAAAAGCCAATAATATCCTGCTTGTACATACCACTATGCTCTGACAAGTGGGCTTAACCCAACTATTACCAGTATACACTTCTTAGCTAGCCATTGATTATAATTCGCTCCTTCTCCTTGATGATGAGAGGAGCAAATCATAATTTTTGCTAGCGATGGTGAAATGGCCCCTTAAATAATGGTAAAGCTTTTAGCTTCATTTACTGTAGTTATTTTTACCATTACCAATTTTTCCCATTGTATTAATATTAAAATAAATGTTTTTGTATTTTTGTAGGATACTTCTTTTAGGATGTATAGAACTGTCGTGGAACACATATCCATCCACCGTCTTCAGTAGTTCTCTATTACATATCAGCCATTTTGTTCTGTTGACTTCTTTGTGGTGGAGTCCACATTACACTCCACAGAAAAAAGTTGTAACAACATCAAAGATAGAATGATTGAATACCTACTATTTATTATCTTTAAGTTTTGGTGCAAAACATTGAATATTAGGTATTTCATGAAGTTGTAATTTTTATCTAAAACCCATGTATGCTTCATGGATCCTTTCCAGGAAAAAAACAGAACGAGGTACTACCACCATAATTCAAACAATTTATCAATTTTTTTACAAATGAGAATGTCATTCCTCCCCAATCCAGCTTAGAAAAACAATAAAGATCATTTTTCTGACTCTTTACCCAAGGTGTATTTTTCCTGGATAGGCCCTTAATAAATATTGAAACACATTTCAGTGTAATTGTCTGTTATTGACCATACAACAGTGATATGGAAGAAGTTAAAGTGCTAAAAGAAGTGGTAAATTCTACTGGTAATCAATGTACAGTTCCAGTTTTATTCTATATAAATTTTAGTTTTTAATTTAAATGGCACTGGACAAAACACAAAATGCTTGTTTGTTTTGTGGTATTGTTATTAATAGCTACCCCAGTCACCGTGAGTTAAATTAGAACTACTTGTAGCTTGTTTGAATGTTTTGAAAAATTGTACCATGATAGCTTAGGACTCGTATTCATATTCCATGAATTAATTTTCTAGATACTCAGCTTCAAGTTAATAAATATGACATTGTTTAACCATCAATCTTTTTGCTTTTATAAGTTCTGTCCCCAACACATTACTCCAAATTTTTCCAAAGGCGGTCAAAATGTTTTAGGTCCATCCCTTTTTCCTGTTGATTTATTGCTTGTTTACTTGTTCTGGTCTTGAATATAGCTTAAATATTGTTCCATGGACAGAAAGCAAACATACAATTACCGGGGTAGTTTGTTGTATAAAACTCGGCCTGATTCTTGGTTGTATTGAACGTTGTATTGAACCAACTACAGATTCTAAATGTGTTTAATTTGATAATCTAAGTATTACAACACAAGCATTTACCTACATAAATGGGGCTAAACTTATATGAATGGACAATGGCCAAAAAAACATCTTGTACTGATGGAACATTTTCCTGCAACATCTATTTAATCTGTAAGCAAATGCTCACTTGTGATACCCCTTTCACAAAAAGTATTTGGGAAAAAAGAAGTATTTGACCAAGGAACATAAAATCACTAAATAATGTATAGTACTTGGATAAAGCAATCAATCTAATTAAAATTAAATCTTTCACTTGCTCCCCCTTTTTGTTATTGGTCGCTGCATTCAGCAACCATAGCAAAAAGGGGAGAGCAAGTGAAAGATTTAATTTTAATAAGATTGATATTTAGCAATATGCAAAATATCAGGCTTCTGCAACCTATAGTTGCTTAGAAAACTGACAGTTTTTTTTACAGACCAACAAACGAACAGATGAACAGATGGACTAGGGTGAAACAGTTTACCCCTCTTCTGAAGCGGGGGTATAATAAGTGTAGATCAGTTATTTCGTTGGTTACAATAATAATGTGTATACATGTACTAATAATCATTTAACTAGGTCAGAATACATGGCTTCTATGTTTTCATCTGGAAAAATGCAAGTATGTCCAGAAGAAAGCCTAATATCTCAAAGAAAGTTTATCATCTACAGAATATGTGAAAACAGAGAAAGATATAGCAGCAACTATCAAAGACGACCAATGTATCTCAGTCAAGATAAAGAAAGCAATTTGATAATGGGTGTTCTAAGATAGACGATGCAATACATAACTGAAACATTAAAATTACTTTACAATGCTTTAGGAAGACTGCACTTATGCCAAGAATGACTGTGACAATTAGCAACCTTTTGGAGACCTTTCTGATCAATGGGTTAACTTGTTATTTGTCTTGGTGACAGCAAGAAATAATGAACTCTTTCAAATTGTTTAATGTTTGGCATCCAGGATTTGTAGATAATTCATTTTGTCCTCCTTTTTAACTTAAATATGACTATACATACACAAAACATGCTTGTTTCACATAAATTTTATGACACAAATATTTAATTACAAAACAATTCTGCAAAAGTTTATCACTTAACAACTGTGCACCATCCTCTGTATATTTTTTCATGATAAATGTAAGTTTTAAAGTCATAATAAATTCTCCATTTATTAGCTAACTGTCACCGAGTTTGGTTTTTCCACCTACAAAACAAAAAAAGAATATTTATTAATTGAATGAGTTATGACAAGCTGTCAATACGTATATACCAGAAGAATTCAGAATAGTACAAGTCCATATAAAGCATATAAATGTGTATAATTTTGGTCAAATATTTATTAGGCCCATCTACTAATGAGCACATATTCACATTTAATTTAAAAGTTACCTCGAACAACACTACACTGGCAACAATATACCAATGTTTTAGATCTATTGCTCTTGTGTAAAATGACATAACTGCCAATTAACAATGTGCCAAGGGACATAGCTGTTAACTGTTGATGATTTGAGTGGTGTTTAATGCCACTTTCACTGATTTTGTTTTTATAGCTACACCATGGCATCCAGTTTTTATTGGGGGAGGATGCTGGAGAAAACCGCTATCTTTTGTAGGAAAACTGGCAATCCATGTCAATAAATATAAGGCTGCCCACAGTTAGATTCAAACCTGCAACATGATTAATAGTAGATGACTAAATTAATCACTTGAGCTTGACCACCAGAAACATTTTTTTTGATAAAATTTTTTTAACATATGGGCAACTGTAGGTGACCTAAAAATTTGACAGATTCCCCTCAAAATTGATAGACTAAAAATCAAATGCAAACTTTTTGAGTTATTGTCTGGAAACATTTTTTTAAAAGTTTTTGTCGACTGTGACCTCAACCCTTGAAAGAATTCTTCTAGAATCAACAGGCTTCTATCCCACCTGATATGTAACAATATCCCATAGTTTCATTTAAATTGGATGCAAGCTTTTTAAATTGTCATCCAGAAGCTGATGGATGGATAGACATGAGGTCCACTATATACCCCCAAACTCTCGCCAAGCAGGATAATAATTTAACTAACAAATAGACTAGTGCTGAATATTGAACTAATTTTTCATTTTATAGTAAACTGTGCAACAACAACAAAATATATGTTTTCTAGTTATCAAATAGAAACCACCAACCGTTGACCAAAAAAAACCATTTAATTAACCCGTGTCAAAAACTACAAATTGGATTGTGAGAAAAATGAACTTTATCTTCATTTTAAAGTTAAAAACAGCAGTGCAAACTTTAACAAAAATTTATTGACCGACAGTTTTCCTAGTTATCATCTGAAACCACGGACACGCCTATGAATGGACACTCGTATCCAAACCAAGGGTATCACATAATACGTGTGTCAGGCTATAAAAAGTCTTTTTACCTTCACTCTTTTCCCATGCATTATATTAGGCTGTTGAAAGTCATTCTGACAATTTGAATATCCCATTCCTAGTCCAATACCTGCTCCAAAGGCAACTGGCCATGGTCTTTCTAAAATGCAAGTTAGAAATTGTAGTACAAATTTATTCTGAAAGTGGCAGTAAACATCATTCAAACAAACAAAACAACATTATTTAGGTAACATTAACACAACTAAAGAGTGTACCTCTTTAAATCAGTAGTTGGTATAAAGATTGTTATTGTTAGTATATTGTTTGATTGTTTGAATGGTGTTTTAACGCCACTTTCAGCAATTTTTCAGCTATTTCATGGCGTCCAGTTTTTAATGGGGGAGGAAGCCGGAAACCCGGAGACAACCCCCGACCTGCGCTAGGAAAACTGGCAATCCTTGACAATTAAGATTGGAGTCGAGTACACCCTGCCTGCAGTGAGAATCGAACCCGCAATCTCAGTGTTGACGGACCATGTGATCAATAGTAAACGACCTACCTTGACCACTCGGCCACCGAGGCCCCCAATTGTTTGTATATACTGCGGTTCAAGTAAAAGCATCACTCCTCTGCATGAATTGGGAATTATGATAAATTCAAGGCCATGTCACTAGAAAAATGTTTAATTGTAAATGACCAATGAAAGTGTTTCTGTCTAGTCTCACTGCCGTAGCAAGCAGGTACTACCAGTATGGTTCCGAACGTACCACTTTAAATTACTGGTACACAAAACAGCACCAGTTTTTTTGTAAATTGAAATAAAATGATAGATTTTTATTCAGTATAGCCTTAATATAGCCTTTAATTTATGAAACATTCAATATTGGTTGTCATTTTAAAACGTTCACTTTTAGTGCAGGGAAACTTCCAGAATGCAGGATTTCGCGCCATTTACCCTAGACCCGCTGCACTTCATCCCCCCATTGGTCACATCGACGAGCAACTGTACCACTTTTTTTCAGGGTGCTAGGCCTACAAGTCTGTTCTAATCAAATGTTTAGTCTGTTCTTTAACCCCTAAACTATATACAATGCATTAGAATATTCATCTACACAAGTGTAATATTTGTGTTTTTAAACAGCAGCATTGCACTAAAATAAGACCATCTGAAATAGGTAACGGACATTTTTCAGCATATTAAAGGGCCATAGCATGTAAAAAAGGACCAGCTACATTTTTTTACAGCTAAATGTACAAGTCTCAGTCCACCAGGTTCACTGTCTTGTAACAGCACTCCAATTATTATAAATATGGATGTAGATAAAAATAAATGGATTTACACTTAAAACTATATGAAATTTGGGTTGGTACTAGTATCTGTCTGAAGAACTTTCAAAGCCCATTTAAAATAAAGATTTATAAACATCATAAATATACATTTTGGTACTTACTCTTGAAAAATACTATTGAGAAAACTATACCAAGTCCTAATCCACTTGCTGTAAAAGAAAACAGATACTTTAAATCCAAAATTTTGTTTTCAAGACTACCTCAAGATACTAATAGGTGTGATAATTACTCAGACTTATCCTTTTCATAACGTCCAGCAAGTAATATGTCATCTATATTCAGCACATGTTTTAAACTACTAGTATGCAAATGTTTTGATAAGCTGGGTCTTTAGGTCAGGAATATCAACAGCATGATCAATATATAGATGTAAGTAAATAAAATAAGGCAAATGTAGAGTAGTTCAAGATCACCTCCCAATAACATGAATAAGATCCATGTCATCAAATGATCTGTTACAGAGTGCAAATGCTATCTACATGTATGTGCTTGAACTCGAACATTACAAATGACAACAAATTGTTGACGCTATATAAGTATCTACACTTTAAACATGTTAAAATTACCATGTTGTTGAAGATAAATAAAAATAAAATTCCCATGTATTGTTTACTTATACTTCAATATTGTGATGTACCAAATGTTGCAAAAAGTAGTTTGAACAGGATAACATGGTTTTGAAAATTACATTTCTTCAACCCACTATGGACCTCCTCTATTACACCTGACATCCAAAGCATGGGGTGTGCATGGTCCCCATTGGACATTAGATTTAAGCAGAGTGGGCAGTCCACATTTGGGGAAGGAAAAATTCATGTGAAACACAGCATAAACATAGCTCCTTTAGAGATGGGATAAATGGTTCTGTAAATGATCTTATAAGACGAAGAGCAATATTCTGAAATATAAGTACTCACACATTGCATGTGTGGCAAGATATATAGGAAAATCTCACACACCCAAGTGAAAAGATTTCTTGTCTCCAACGAGGCTCTGCCGAGTTGGAGACCAACAGAAATCTTTCACGCGGGTGTCTGAGATTTTCCCGTCTTGCCCAACCAAAAAAATCCGGTTCTGTTCTATTGAAAGATGGCAACAAATAGAGTTATCTACCCTGAATGTAATCTCCAATGTACACATGTTGCGTCACCGTGTTTGTTTTGATGTGTACCGCTATCATATTGTGGCATAAATTGGGTCATGGAAGCTCAGATATGTTGTTTTCATGTTAATATTTAAAAAGGCATAGTAAACCAACACAACTAAAGCAAATATTTTATAATTTTTATTGCTGAACGGACAGTTGACGTCACAATACATTTTTACGGGAAAAGGAGTGTGAAATTCTTATCTCACCCACGGGTTGAGATAAGGATATCTCAACCGGCTAAAAATAGGTACCACGCTGTCTCATTAGTGAGAAATAGCCATTTAAACAATTAACCAGAGTTGTTCTCATGATCATAAGCCAGTATTTCTGGTTCATTCCCACTTGGTCTACTCCCAGTTAGTTTACTCCCATTTGGTCTACTCCCATTTGGTCTATTCCCATTTTGTCTACTCTAAAAAATTATAGTGTCCCATTTTGTCTACTCTATGAATTTTATATGAGAAACTGTTTAATGCAATTTTTGTCCTTAAAATTTATAATTATTTTTTTTTTTAATTTTTTAATTATTAAATGTTTTAAATATGAAGGGAGTATAAAATTGGTATTTAAAAAAGATAAAGTTAAAAATTAAGAGTATTCAAATGTTCTTAAAGTAAGTATGAACATATAATGAGTAAACACTTTTAATTTAAAAACAGCTTTGTTTTATTTAAACATTCTATTAAATAGAATAAATAGAATATGTGCATATGAATAAATTAATATTGTTTACCAATTAGTATAATGAAAATGATTAAGTTGCAAGTTGTTTGTTTATACTGTGATTAACAACTTTTGATACTTTGATCCGGTGACATTCCAAATTGCCGAATTTCAAATTGCCGATTCCCAGATTGCCGCGTCCATTTAGCCGACACCCAAATTGCCGATTTTTTCAGATTTCTGTTTTCAAATATAATTTTCAATTTGCCGAATCCTTTTTGCCGACTTCCAAATTGCCGAATTGTTTATGTCGAAGTCGAATGAAACAAAATTTAATAAAAAAAATTGTAATTGATGAAATTGCCGACTTCTAAATTGCCGATTTCCGATTGAAAATGTATGCAGTGTTCTAATTAGATAAAAAGTTAATTAATAATTAACAATTGCATTGAATGCTTTAACAACACATACACGCGGCTTGTAATATACATATAATACATATCAATGTTTGTATATTTATTATTGGTTTGTTACTTATTTTGTTGAGTGTATATGTTACACATTGACACACTTCCAGAAACGATCATGTACTTCTGTCGTGGTTCTGTCGTTATAATCCGATACATCCATAATAATAATGTTAACATGATAGATGAAAATAAACCACATAAACAAGAATTCGGCAAACTGGGTTCGGCAATATGGGTTCGGCAATTAGGGACTCTCGGTAAAAACTAAAAATAAAAAAATGTCGGCAAACTGGGGTTCGGCTATAAGGACTCGGCAACTTGGTGATCGGCAATTTGGGGTTCGGCAATCTGGCATGAAATGATTAAGTTGCAAGTTGTTTGTTTATACTGTGATTAACAACTTTTGATACTTTGATCCTTGTCTGATATAATTTTGTTGCTTGGAAACATTTATGTTCAGCCAATTGGCTTCGGCAACAACAGCATGGATCATCGATAAAACAATGATATTTATGTTTTGAGACAAACCTAAATTTTTTAATGTTATATGGAATTATATTTGATTGTTATTAAATGTAAACTTTTTCTAGTGTTTCATTATTTAGTTGACTTCTCATCATACATTATTATTGGTACAACAACAATAAATATAAATGTTATTCAGCAATTGAATTGTTTTTGCAATACAAACATTCGTGAAATGCAAAATAAACATATAAAAAATACACAAACTCTAAATACACCATAATTTTATGTAACAACCAAGTTTAAACCTAGTTATATTTTATTGAGTAGATGAAATGGGAATTAGAAATTTTCAAGAGTAGACAAAATGGGAGTAGACCAAATGGGAATGGGCAAATAGTAGACCAAATGGGAATAGACCAAATGGGAGTAGACCAAGTGGGAAGTTACCGTATTTCTCTGATCTTTCAAGTTCTAAAGTGGCTGCCATTTTCGATTTCTTATAAATATTATCATGCAATATGGCTTTCACAATGTTTCTGGTTTTAACTATTTTTTTCAGCTATGCTTTATGTGCAAAGTCAAATTATTGGGAACAAGCTTAAATTATTTTGGTTATTCCCTTTTGTAAACAAATGGTGCATAAACATGAGGCTTCCACAAAAATTTGACAATTTCTGATGCAAAGTGGGACCATGATAAGACGATTTCTTTGCCTAAGTGGCCCTCCAACTCAAGCCTTGGTACCTATGCTTGATTGCTTATGTTCACTGTAATTAATGGATTAATTGTCAAACTATGTCCCGTGACATGTCTTTTAGTTTTACATTATTACTTTGATTGGTTTCTTTCATAAACTTGTTTCTAAGCATGCTAAGGTAAGATTTGTGGATTTACATGTACAGGAAGTCTGTTCTATTTGAATACAAAAATATTTCAATACTAGTTTTTTTTTATTATTTAGTTTGAATAATTGTTAACATTTCCATGACATGTTTTGTTACAGGGACGCAACCCCAATGACATAATAATAATAATCAATAATGCCTGATAATTAATTTATTGTGAGGTTCTGACTTCATGTTTTACTTCTGTTTATTTACTTCAAGATAGCTGCAGTGGCAGATGAATTCGTGAAGAAACTGTCTTGTAGTCTGAGAAAAAGATATGTGGTGCAAAATAGCAATGCCATGATGCTGATGACAAATATGAATGTAGGCGCAGCCTAAATGCGAGCATTGTTCATTGTTCATGTCATTACTTCTGAGCCCCCTAACAGTGCCTCAACATTCCATTGATGACGTGACGTCTTATCTAATGTGTTGGTGACGTCACAAAACTCAATTTCAAATACAGCGTTTCAGATTGAAAAATATTTGTCTGGTATTTTTGTAGTAATTTAAAAAATAAACACTTTAAATTTTATCGATGTCAAAATAAGTTTTGTCTACTTTTATATTATATATTTTTTCGTTCCTCAACAATATTTTCTTGGGACAGCTCAGCTACCATCTGAAATGGTTTTGTCCATATGGATCACGTGACTTCTTTTTTACACACACGCATGTACTAGTAAACGTATAGCTCGCTATAATTGTCAGCGAGAACACCCACAGTCATGGTGACAATTAAACATTAATGGTGTAAATCTTAACAAGAGTAGTGGGTCAGAATACATATTTTTGACTTCATGCCCAACAATTCTTTTTTGTTTTCTGGCAATATTTCACCATGGGTAATATTCTGGTGAATCAATCAAGTTATATAGTATTGGCAAATGATTTGGCCATTGTAGTAAAATAATTTTAATGGAAAGCAGCATCTAGCATGTGCTCGTTTTTCTGGGAATGTGAGGATTACCAGGCCATACCAACCAATATTAGGGACAGTATATACTAACTAGCAATACCAATAGCATTGCTCAATCTCACCAGGTGGCGCGTTCGTCACATTTGCCGGAAGTTTTGAAATGCGCCCCAAGTAACCCCTCTTACTTTTACGGCTCAATATATCAAATGTGGGCGTTTCTTACCTTATTTGTAAGGAACATTTAGTAGGGAAGATGTCAAAATATGTGACAATAACGGATATGTATTGTTGAAGCCCGAGATTTACAAATGTAAGTAATTTGAAGTGGGATTTTCAGTCGTACATCTAGAAAACGCATATGTCACGGTTTATATCGGTATACCATTGTAACTTTATATAAGAGGAACAAGAAAACCATTTATTTTAGTAGAATTATGACCGACAATTATGTTTTTGCCAATTCTTTTTGATGGGTGGAAATGACAAAAGTTGTCGCCCTTTGTTTCCCGCCATTTTGGATTGTTGTTTATTTTGGAGAAATTTGACTGCAATTATTGTGAAAATCATTAATGACATTAACGATTAATGGGATTATAGGTATGAAAAGTTAAATATTGATTGCGCGTCACCTAGATCTGTTGATAGCATAAGCTTAAGTTAATATTAAGACGACACATTTGCCAAGTTGTGGACAGCGTCGGTCATTGACGCTGTAAAAAAAAAATTAAAATAGAAGCATTTGCTATTATTATTCTAAACAGGATAAAAAACATTGTTTACTATATTATTGACATAGCTACACTTCAGTTTTTCAGTAATTTATTTAGCTTCAAGTTCAACCAACAAGCATAACACATTTCATTAATTTCATTTTGAAACACTGGGGTCTTTATTATTGCAGTGGAAACTTTAAACATTCCTTTCAAATATACTGATGATTTGCACCTTATTGGTTGTTTGTTTTTGTTTCCACATATTCAAAAATGGATTTTTCATGTTAAGACTTGAGGGAGTTCCCACTACTTCTCCACTTTGCGCTGGGGCTCCCCCCCCCCCCCCCCCCCAATTTCACTTGTGAATAAATTTCAATGAATCCTGTAATTAAATGCCAAACTGATAAAACATAAGATGATATTTACTAGTGAATATTTGTACACTTCAGCAGATGAAACTTATATTTTAATACAGGTCAAACAGGTATTGTATATCCGAAAACCACACATTTTTAACTTTCCGGATTTCTACTGAAAATCTACCTTGATATTTCCTCTTAAATGTTATGAATTATGATACCTCATCTCATTAACTATCTTTTGATATATAGAAACCCATGGTTTTGCATAAAATTGAAAAGCTGTAGACTTGTGATGTTTTTTTAAACTATGCTATTTATGGGCGCCACCCCCCTCTTTTATTAAACAGGTCATAAATAATGTAAAAAAACATGCTAGCATAGAAAATTGTGGTTAATATTAACTCAATAACAAAGTTCTTGATGTTTTTACCCCCAAAAAAACTTTTGATTGAAAATGAAAAATAGTGTATCATTGCTAATACCAACGTTCGAAACCCGGTGACCGGCTCAATTTGGTGAACCTGTCAACATCTTACAACGGCAAGACAAGAGGCGCTGTGTTGGCGTATGACTTATTCAGTTATTATTCAGAATTATTTCGGGTTACCGATTTTAATTGACGTGTCTGAGAAACACCTGTCCCATTTTTTTCCAAGGACATCTTCCGACCTCGTTTGATCAGCCATGTTTTGTAAGTTATTCGAAATTTTGAATGAAACGAACTTTACAAAGATACTACCAATAACCAAAATTTGTCAGCTTCAAATTTTTCGTTAATTTAAAAGTTCATCGTGTATAATAAATGTCATATTTTAATTTAAATTAGTATTTTAGAGTTCTACGGGAATTGCAAACTTAAATAAACTCGGCGTTTACCGAAAGCTTTATACTTCAAGCTATTTATAACAGTGACTTCTGCTTCTTGATTTTTAGTATCTTGAAAAAAAAAGATTGCTGAGCAACTCGAAGGGTTTCCAATTGACTTTCTAAATCACTTAGCAACGACATCTTAACAAAGAACCCCAGCATAAGATGGGGAGCAATAAGATTTTTTTTTGGGGGGGGGGGTAATATATTTTTTTTATTTTTCACAAACAGATATCAGTAAATTTAAACAAACATATATTTTATTCAACAATTTTTAAATGTAATTGAGTCTTCTGTTTTTTTAATTCTTGAACCCACTGTTTTCTGCTTTCTAGTGTAAATTGACGACTTTCCAATTTAAAAAACGCCAACTAGTGCCCACTTCCGTTACTGTTTGTCCTGTTGAAATCTATTGAAATGGACAGTTGTCTTTGATCAATTTTCACGCTTCAGGTGAATGAAAGGTGTCAATATCTGAGTGAGGATGTAATAAAAACACCGGCTGTGTAAACATGATCGTTAATTAATTATCCAGATTAATTATTCCCCCATTTACCGGATGCTTATCTGAGGTAAAACCCCAGCTGTTTTATAGCTTGATTTTACAAGCTTACCAGTGACATCAGTGCTCTAATATATTCAAACTCACCAGTTGCCTATGGCTATAGTAACATCTACCAATGAGGTTAATTAGATAAAATTTGATTGGCATTGACAAACAATACAAAAACAATACAAAATCTTTATTTCAATAACATTGATAAGTTAACATTACCGACTGGTCTAGAAAATGGGGATTCAAAATTTCGGAAACAAAAACAATAGGCGTAGTCTTTGGTAACAAAAAATTATTTAACCCCATCAAATTAAAACTCAACAACGTGCCAATACAATTCCAAAATCATATTAAATTCTTAGGCCTTATCTTCGACAAAAAGCTATCATGGAACAAACACATTCAATATATCCAAGATAGGTGTAAACCCATTCTGAATCTAATGAGATATATTAAAGCTAACAACTATGGCATGAATACAGAGACCTTACTCATGCTATATCGCTCATTACTTAGATCGGTAATTGATTACGGGTCCCAAGTTTACAACTTAGCAGGTGCCGTCGCGAAAGAAAAATTAGATAGGATTCAATACCAAGGTCTACGAATAGCTCTCGGGGCTTTGAAAGCAAGTCCGGTGCAAAATCTATTGGCAGAAGCCGGAGAAAAACCACTTCAAATTCGCCGAGATGAACTTTCTCTTAAATACTGGTCGCGCTGTAAACAAAATACTAAAAACACAGCAAACGAAGTAACAGCTGACTGTAAAGAATATAGAGTGAAAGCTCATAAATGGGAACCTAATAAATACCCATTTGGGTACCGGGTACGAAAAATATTAACCGAAAACAATTTATTGGAAACCGAAATTCTTGAAAAAAAAATCCAGTTCGATTCCCCCGTGGGACCAAAAATCAGCAAAAACATCTCGCCATCTTTCTTCAACTTTCAATAAAACAAACAGACGATCCTAATAAAATAAAAAATCTGACATTAGAATATATTGATCAAAAATACCAAAATCATATCAAAATATATACGGATGGGTCTAAAGACCCGGTGTCTGGAAAAACAGGATACGGTATATTTATCCCTAAATATAACTATTCCAGATCATTCCGCAGTAGTGACAATCTCTCTGTTTATACAACCGAAATGCTTGCTATCCACCAAGCAATGTCAATAATCATAACTAATCATACAAAAATTGAAAAAGCTGTAATACTAACAGATTCCCTGAGCTCAATCCAATCAATAGAAACTGATAAATCGAGTAGACCCGATATCCTCGATTCTATTTATTGTTTGGCAGCAGATATACGTTCCAAAAATATTGATTTAACAATTGAATGGATTCCCACGCACGTAGGTTTAATCGGTAATGAAACCACAGACCGATTAGCAAAAGCAGCCCTACAAAAAGATAAAATTGACTTTAAATTACCGATGAGTTCTAACGAATTTCATTCCATAATTAAACAAATATTCAAAATAAAATGGCAAAATATTTGGAACGAACACACCGGTTCATGGTATTATAATTTAAACCCAACAATAGGACAAAAACCTTTTTTCCTTCAAGGAAGCCGCTTTCATTGCAAATCTATCACAAGATTAAGATTAGGAAAAACACTTTTGGCAGGTCAAATAGGTCAGTATGTAAGAAATGTATCTCCGCTTTGCCATCACTGCAATGCTCCGGAAGATATAACTCACATGTTGATAAACTGTGACAAACATCAAACAGCTAGGCAAAAACTCAAAGAAGAACTGGCGAAAATGAACATAGATCAGTTAGGTATCCAACAACTACTAGCACCCCCTTTAAGCATTAGAGAATCTGTATATAAACATTTGGTCAATTTCATCACGGAAATAGATTACCATAAACTAATCTAAAAATACTCAATTCAGCATCGCGACGGTTTTGACGAATCAAATTATTTCTTTTATACTACACTTTGGATCCATCATATATAAACTAAACAGATGTCCTCTGCGACGGTTGCGCTTTTCAAACATTGACTTCAAAAGAGAAGTTAGCCAAGAGCTTCGTCTCGGGCACCTACTTAGGGAAATGTGTCTAAATAAAGTACCCCAATCTACTAAACCTATTCCTCGGTAAAGTAGGCCAAGAGCTTCGTCTCGGGCACATACTTAGGAAAACGCGCAAGATTCAAATACTCCTCTTTAATTAAACTATTCCAAAGTAAGGTAAGCTAAGAGCTTCGTCTCGGGCACCTTATAAGGAGAACGCGTAATATTCAACTACCCCATATCTACTAAACTATGTAACTAACACAATCCTCAGTAAGGTAAGCCAAGAGCTCGTCTCGGGCTCCTACTGAGGAACACGCGTATTATCTTAACACCCACTAGTAAACTAACATAACTTATACTCCCCAGTAAAGTAAGCCAAGAGCTCGTCTCGGGCGCCTACTGAGGAACACGCGTATTATTATAAGACACTTTAGTAAACAAAGATAACTAATATATTCTACACCAATGTAAGCCAAGAGCTCGTCTCGGGCGCCTACTTATTCTTATAAATGGTACAAAGACAAGCTTATGTATGTATATATGTATATATGTAAATAAAAAAAAAAAAAAAAAAAAAAAAAAGAAATGATAAAAAAAAAATAAATAAAATAAAAAAAAATAATAATAAAAAAAAACAAAAAATAAAAAATAAAAAAAAAATTAAAAAAAATAAATAAAATTAAATTAATCATGATAAAAACATTAAAAAAAATCAATAAATAAATATATATTATGTAATAAAAAATAAAAACAAAAAATTACACAAACTACTTAAGTAATTTAAATGTAACAATAATAATAGAAAAAGGAAGATAAATAATAGAAGTTATCAAACAAAAATTAGGCTCCGTACAAGGTAAAATAAATACCAGTAAGGACACCTTTACCTTAAAAGCGAATTATATTAAATGATAATGAATTTTTTCCCAAAACTCAAATTATTAAATTCTATAATAGCCACATTATTAAACCCCCCAAAACCATGTCCGTAAGGACCGTCCGACCAAGGGCATTAAGTTGTCGGTGTAGGACGTAAAAAACTCCCCAAGTCAAGTCAAGTTATTTCAATATCATAGTCTTTTAGTGATGACAGCCGTAGTTTATTTAACAGGAAGTAAAAGGGAGATAAATCAATGACATGTAAAACTGGAAATGTAGTCTCGATCACCCAGACGCATATATAATAGCGTCTGGGATCACCTTGTTGTAATTTCGCTACCAATAGGTGGAGACAAAACAATGATTCTATTTTTAGGGCCCTATTTTCATAACTCAAATCATTGCATTGTATCACACGTGGCGTTATAACTAATTTCAGGTACGGTTTACTGAGCTATTTGCGCGATAATTAGTTCGATGTTTGCATTTACCGAAGTAAGTACTTTCTATCTGTAATATTGTTTTGACTATTTTTCAGGTGAAAAACAGTATGTTTTGTAGTGCGAAATGTAATAATTTTGTTCTTTGCATTTGAATAAAAATATAATTCTGTTCATATATTCGTACGCGATCAAGCTGGCTAGTGTTGTATTCATTACATTATGTGCACGTGATTATGTGTCATAACCATTTATTGTAAATCACGTGTTGTAAATGTGTTGAACAAATAAACATTTCGTACTATTATCATAAATGCACATTAAATCTGCTCTCATCTGAATTTAATTATATAACAAGAAAAGGTATGCGTTAAACCCATATCCAGAGATGTTCGATTTATATGTTATAGGTGTATCCCATTTGGTTTAATAGTTTTTTTTTCAATTTGTTTTATTTAAAATTTTATCATATGCTGTAAAGGCAGGGGCGTAGCTAGACTAGTTACAATGTGGATTCACAAAGAACTAGTGGGGTCCGGGTATGCACCCCGGAATATTTTTGAAAACAATGGTGCAATTTGGAGAATTCTAAAGTGGTTTATTTAGAACTGAAATGGACAGTTTATTGATTACAGGGATAGATTGCAATATTGTTCTTAAAATAATGTGGATTCAGCCGCGTACTCGCGTATAGGCAGCTACGCCCCTGAAAGGGATGCAAATATAGACGATTGTGAAAGGCAAGAAATAATCATCTTGATTATAATATCTCAACTTTGAGAAGAGTACTGTAATAAAAAAAGCAAAGTTTTCGAAGAACATATATATATTGTTTACCAATAAAAATACATTGACCATAGTCAAGTGGTTCTGTGGGGGAAAATGTGAATGTAAGATCGGCAGTTATCGCGTCCTCGGAAAATCAAAGAAAACATACCGACAAGTTACAATTTTTATTGATTTAATTTTACTGTAATTACAATTGTTTTAAAAGATTTGCAATTAAATGTATTTTAAACGTCAAACTAGCATTCATGTGCATAAACCGATTGCTAAGAACTTTATAAAATTTTCAGAATTTAAAATTAAAAAAAAAACAATTAGAAGAATTAAGAGTCTTATTTTGCAAAACAATTGATGAGATTATTAACTTCTACAATTATTTTCAACAATATAAACTGTTGATGACCTTTATCAAACAATCAATCTATTTTCTCTATAAAGCATGACCAATACACGTTTATTGACGTTCTTTTATTGGTTTTAGATCAAGTTGAAATCCAATTATCATCATAACAAATGCTTATCTATGTTTCATTTAAATTGTTGTCAGCAACGAATAAAACAGCGAAATTTATTGCGTCACGTTTAAGAAATTAAGGTCCGTAACACCGTTTGTGAGCGCTAAAACACTTAAGACATTTAAATAATGTGTCATAACTGCTAAAATACATTGTTTGTTTGTTTGTTTGATGGTGTTTAACGCCACTTTCAGCAATTTTTCAGCTATATCATGGCGTCCAGTTTTTATTGGGGGAGGAAGCCGGAGTACCCGGAGAGAACCCCCGACCTGCGGTAGGAAAACTGGCAATCCTTGTCAATTAAGATTGGAGTCGAGTACACCCTGCCTGCAGTGAGAATCGAACCCGCAATCTCAGTGTTGACAGACCACGTGATCAATAGTAGACGAACTACCTTGAGCACTCGGCCACCGAGGCCCCCCTAAAATACATTGAAAAGCACTTCAGAACATCATTAATATATTACTTATATTTAGCACCTAAAGGCAAAATAATTTAAAATGAAGTGCCTTTATTGTACGTAACATATAATGTACGTAATGTTAATGTATGTAACGGTAATTTACGTTACATTACATGTGATGTTATATATTATTTTCCATTACACTATTTATTGTATATGAGTTTGAGCCAATAAAATTATTTATATTTGTATTTGTATTTTAATAATCTCTCATATTACAATACAAAATGGGTTCCTGTTTTAATCCTCCATTTACTTTAATTGAGTTTCCCCGATATGGTTCAACCATATCTTCTCTTGTTAAACCAGGAAAACCATGCATACTTATAATATGACGTCACATTCAGATTCACTCTTGATTGTGCACAACAATAATATTTGTTTAATTTATTGATAAAGTTATATTTTATAAAAATATTCAAATGTAAACTTTGGCAGAATTTTTTATACACTTCTTGATATGAACGGAAGTAATTTTTTAGATAATAAAAATATCATCCAATCAAAAATTACGCCCAGTTTTGGGCGTAATGGTAACGAGTTCAATATAGACATGAATCCAGACGCACAAATGTAATTAAGCGTCTGGATGATCGAGACTACTGGAAATGGGGTCATTATCCTATTCAGGTGTGTAAACACTAATCCAATTCTTTAAGATTTTCTACTAAATTTGTTATTTTTTTAATTAGAGCAGCTCTTTTACCTTAAGCACAACTTGACCGACATCATATATATCCTGAATCGTACGTGACAGGCCTATGTTCTCTCAAAATTTCATGACCTCTTTAAAACCTTCCAAGAGAAAACCAGCTTCCGGGGTAAACCCCACTCTAAAAATAGCTCTTTCTTTCCAGAAAATCTTGGTTTATAGGTCATGTAGTGCATGTGACATAAAACATACTAAACACCATTATAACAGAGCAAGTTAGGACTCTAAATTTTTCTAATATATTCACCTTTCAGAAAAACTTTCATTCATTAAAATCCAGTTAGTAGTTTTTAATATACACTAAGATAAACAGGACTATTTTGTTGTTAAGTACTATTTTCTTATATGTTCCAAATTTGATTGGTCCCCTTTAGTGTCTTGACACCTAAAGAGCATGTATTTGTCCATCAAATTGTACAAAATTTTGCCTATTTGTAGCCTAAGTATATCTGACCAACACCCTAAAATTTCTTTGCATTCTATATAACAGTTTTGGAGAATCGCAGGAAAAGATTCAATGACTGCGCACATACTTAATCAGCACAAACTGTGTTTGCAGATCAAGTAATGCATTATTTGCAATGTATTCAATTTCCTAAGTTCAGATGTAAATTTCAATGTATATCACACATTAACACTATAGTATAACATACTGAATACTAATAAAAACATACATTATATTTATACCTCACAATTAAAAAAATTTGAAGTTTCAGGGTGGGGGACCAGCCCCCCCCCCCTTTTTTTTTAGATGGCATATTAGATCTCTTATAAAATTTAAATATCTGTAACATTCCTACTAAACCATTTCATATTTCTTGTTGCTCAACAAGATAGAATTGCACCTCAACAAACAATAAAATTCCAAAAAGAACCATTTTAGTATGACTCTGTCCTATAGTATCAATTGACAAATTCCGCATCTAAAAAATACAAAATAGGCACCATATTCAATATTTGTGGTAACATAGATGTCTTTGCGACCTAATATTTAGATTGTCTGACTTGCCTGCTACTGAGAAACACTGAAACAATATATTTTTTAACTCCAAACACACTGTTCTAGGCAGAGAATACAGATTTTATTGCCAAAAAAATCTAAAATGTTACATAATATAATATTTAGGCTGAAATTTGACACTAGTATGGTTTAGAACCAAATATGTATTTAAAATGAGTAAATGGGTTATAATCTTTCATTCTCAAACATTTTCAGGCAAAGGGAGGGAATATGAAAAAATGGTGTTTATGTATTAAAGGTGTGTAAACACTAATCCAATTCTTTAAGATTTTCTACTAAATTTGTTATTTTTTTAATTAGAGCAGCTCTTTTACCTTAAGCACAACTTGACCGACATCATATATATCCTGAATCGTACGTGACAGGCCTATGTTCTCTCAAAATTTCATGACCTCTTTAAAACCTTCCAAGAGAAAACCAGCTTCCGGGGTAAACCCCACTCTAAAAATAGCTCTTTCTTTCCAGAAAATCTTGGTTTATAGGTCATGTAGTGCATGTGACATAAAACATACTAAACACCATTATAACAGAGCAAGTTAGGACTCTAAATTTTTCTAATATATTCACCTTTCAGAAAAACTTTCATTCATTAAAATCCAGTTAGTAGTTTTTAATATACACTAAGATAAACAGGACTATTTTGTTGTTAAGTACTATTTTCTTATATGTTCCAAATTTGATTGGTCCCCTTTAGTGTCTTGACACCTAAAGAGCATGTATTTGTCCATCAAATTGTACAAAATTTTGCCTATTTGTAGCCTAAGTATATCTGACCAACACCCTAAAATTTCTTTGCATTCTATATAACAGTTTTGGAGAATCGCAGGAAAAGATTCAATGACTGCGCACATACTTAATCAGCACAAACTGTGTTTGCAGATCAAGTAATGCATTATTTGCAATGTATTCAATTTCCTAAGTTCAGATGTAAATTTCAATGTATATCACACATTAACACTATAGTATAACATACTGAATACTAATAAAAACATACATTATATTTATACCTCACAATTAAAAAAATTTGAAGTTTCAGGGTGGGGGACCAGCCCCCCCCCCTTTTTTTTTAGATGGCATATTAGATCTCTTATAAAATTTAAATATCTGTAACATTCCTACTAAACCATTTCATATTTCTTGTTGCTCAACAAGATAGAATTGCACCTCAACAAACAATAAAATTCCAAAAAGAACCATTTTAGTATGACTCTGTCCTATAGTATCAATTGACAAATTCCGCATCTAAAAAATACAAAATAGGCACCATATTCAATATTTGTGGCAACATAGATGTCTTTGCGACCTAATATTTAGATTGTCTGACTTGCCTGCTACTGAGAAACACTGAAACAATATATTTTTTAACTCCAAACACACTGTTCTAGGCAGAGAATACAGATTTTATTGCCAAAAAAATCTAAAATGTTACATAATATAATATTTAGGCTGAAATTTGACACTAGTATGGTTTAGAACCAAATATGTATTTAAAATGAGTAAATGGGTTATAATCTTTCATTCTCAAACATTTTCAGGCAAAGGGAGGGAATATGAAAAAATGGTGTTTATGTATTAAAGGTGTGTAAACACTAATCCAATTCTTTAAGATTTTCTACTAAATTTGTTATTTTTTTAATTAGAGCAGCTCTTTTACCTTAAGCACAACTTGACCGACATCATATATATCCTGAATCGTACGTGACAGGCCTATGTTCTCTCAAAATTTCATGACCTCTTTAAAACCTTCCAAGAGAAAACCAGCTTCCGGGGTAAACCCCACTCTAAAAATAGCTCTTTCTTTCCAGAAAATCTTGGTTTATAGGTCATGTAGTGCATGTGACATAAAACATACTAAACACCATTATAACAGAGCAAGTTAGGACTCTAAATTTTTCTAATATATTCACCTTTCAGAAAAACTTTCATTCATTAAAATCCAGTTAGTAGTTTTTAATATACACTAAGATAAACAGGACTATTTTGTTGTTAAGTACTATTTTCTTATATGTTCCAAATTTGATTGGTCCCCTTTAGTGTCTTGACACCTAAAGAGCATGTATTTGTCCATCAAATTGTACAAAATTTTGCCTATTTGTAGCCTAAGTATATCTGACCAACACCCTAAAATTTCTTTGCATTCTATATAACAGTTTTGGAGAATCGCAGGAAAAGATTCAATGACTGCGCACATACTTAATCAGCACAAACTGTGTTTGCAGATCAAGTAATGCATTATTTGCAATGTATTCAATTTCCTAAGTTCAGATGTAAATTTCAATGTATATCACACATTAACACTATAGTATAACATACTGAATACTAATAAAAACATACATTATATTTATACCTCACAATTAAAAAAATTTGAAGTTTCAGGGTGGGGGACCAGCCCCCCCCCCCCCTTTTTTTTTAGATGGCATATTAGATCTCTTATAAAATTTAAATATCTGTAACATTCCTACTAAACCATTTCATATTTCTTGTTGCTCAACAAGATAGAATTGCACCTCAACAAACAATAAAATTCCAAAAAGAACCATTTTAGTATGACTCTGTCCTATAGTATCAATTGACAAATTCCGCATCTAAAAAATACAAAATAGGCACCATATTCAATATTTGTGGCAACATAGATGTCTTTGCGACCTAATATTTAGATTGTCTGACTTGCCTGCTACTGAGAAACACTGAAACAATATATTTTTTAACTCCAAACACACTGTTCTAGGCAGAGAATACAGATTTTATTGCCAAAAAAATCTAAAATGTTACATAATATAATATTTAGGCTGAAATTTGACACTAGTATGGTTTAGAACCAAATATGTATTTAAAATGAGTAAATGGGTTATAATCTTTCATTCTCAAACATTTTCAGGCAAAGGGAGGGAATATGAAAAAATGGTGTTTATGTATTAAAGAGCATGTATTTGTCCATCAAATTGTACAAAATTTTGCCTATTTGTAGCCTAAGTATATCTGACCAACACCCTAAAATTTCTTTGCATTCTATATAACAGTTTTGGAGAATCGCAGGAAAAGATTCAATGACTGCGCACATACTTAATCAGCACAAACTGTGTTTGCAGATCAAGTAATGCATTATTTGCAATGTATTCAATTTCCTAAGTTCAGATGTAAATTTCAATGTATATCACACATTAACACTATAGTATAACATACTGAATACTAATAAAAACATACATTATATTTATACCTCACAATTAAAAAAATTTGAAGTTTCAGGGTGGGGGACCAGCCCCCCCCCCTTTTTTTTTAGATGGCATATTAGATCTCTTATAAAATTTAAATATCTGTAACATTCCTACTAAACCATTTCATATTTCTTGTTGCTCAACAAGATAGAATTGCACCTCAACAAACAATAAAATTCCAAAAAGAACCATTTTAGTATGACTCTGTCCTATAGTATCAATTGACAAATTCCGCATCTAAAAAATACAAAATAGGCACCATATTCAATATTTGTGGCAACATAGATGTCTTTGCGACCTAATATTTAGATTGTCTGACTTGCCTGCTACTGAGAAACACTGAAACAATATATTTTTTAACTCCAAACACACTGTTCTAGGCAGAGAATACAGATTTTATTGCCAAAAAAATCTAAAATGTTACATAATATAATATTTAGGCTGAAATTTGACACTAGTATGGTTTAGAACCAAATATGTATTTAAAATGAGTAAATGGGTTATAATCTTTCATTCTCAAACATTTTCAGGCAAAGGGAGGGAATATGAAAAAATGGTGTTTATGTATTAAAGGTGTGTAAACACTAATCCAATTCTTTAAGATTTTCTACTAAATTTGTTATTTTTTTAATTAGAGCAGCTCTTTTACCTTAAGCACAACTTGACCGACATCATATATATCCTGAATCGTACGTGACAGGCCTATGTTCTCTCAAAATTTCATGACCTCTTTAAAACCTTCCAAGAGAAAACCAGCTTCCGGGGTAAACCCCACTCTAAAAATAGCTCTTTCTTTCCAGAAAATCTTGGTTTATAGGTCATGTAGTGCATGTGACATAAAACATACTAAACACCATTATAACAGAGCAAGTTAGGACTCTAAATTTTTCTAATATATTCACCTTTCAGAAAAACTTTCATTCATTAAAATCCAGTTAGTAGTTTTTAATATACACTAAGATAAACAGGACTATTTTGTTGTTAAGTACTATTTTCTTATATGTTCCAAATTTGATTGGTCCCCTTTAGTGTCTTGACACCTAAAGAGCATGTATTTGTCCATCAAATTGTACAAAATTTTGCCTATTTGTAGCCTAAGTATATCTGACCAACACCCTAAAATTTCTTTGCATTCTATATAACAGTTTTGGAGAATCGCAGGAAAAGATTCAATGACTGCGCACATACTTAATCAGCACAAACTGTGTTTGCAGATCAAGTAATGCATTATTTGCAATGTATTCAATTTCCTAAGTTCAGATGTAAATTTCAATGTATATCACACATTAACACTATAGTATAACATACTGAATACTAATAAAAACATACATTATATTTATACCTCACAATTAAAAAAATTTGAAGTTTCAGGGTGGGGGACCAGCCCCCACCCCTTTTTTTTAGATGGCATATTAGATCTCTTATAAAATTTAAATATCTGTAACATTCCTACTAAACCATTTCATATTTCTTGTTGCTCAACAAGATAGAATTGCACCTCAACAAACAATAAAATTCCAAAAAGAACCATTTTAGTATGACTCTGTCCTATAGTATCAATTGACAAATTCCGCATCTAAAAAATACAAAATAGGCACCATATTCAATATTTGTGGCAACATAGATGTCTTTGCGACCTAATATTTAGATTGTCTGACTTGCCTGCTACTGAGAAACACTGAAACAATATATTTTTTAACTCCAAACACACTGTTCTAGGCAGAGAATACAGATTTTATTGCCAAAAAAATCTAAAATGTTACATAATATAATATTTAGGCTGAAATTTGACACTAGTATGGTTTAGAACCAAATATGTATTTAAAATGAGTAAATGGGTTATAATCTTTCATTCTCAAACATTTTCAGGCAAAGGGAGGGAATATGAAAAAATGGTGTTTATGTATTAAAGAGCATGTATTTGTCCATCAAATTGTACAAAATTTTGCCTATTTGTAGCCTAAGTATATCTGACCAACACCCTAAAATTTCTTTGCATTCTATATAACAGTTTTGGAGAATCGCAGGAAAAGATTCAATGACTGTGCACATACTTAATCAGCACAAACTGTGTTTGCAGATCAAGTAATGCATTATTTGCAATGTATTCAATTTCCTAAGTTCAGATGTAAATTTCAATGTATATCACACATTAACACTATAGTATAACATACTGAATACTAATAAAAACATACATTATATTTATACCTCACAATTAAAAAAATTTGAAGTTTCAGGGTGGGGGACCAGCCCCCCCCCCTTTTTTTTTAGATGGCATATTAGATCTCTTATAAAATTTAAATATCTGTAACATTCCTACTAAACCATTTCATATTTCTTGTTGCTCAACAAGATAGAATTGCACCTCAACAAACAATAAAATTCCAAAAAGAACCATTTTAGTATGACTCTGTCCTATAGTATCAATTGACAAATTCCGCATCTAAAAAATACAAAATAGGCACCATATTCAATATTTGTGGCAACATAGATGTCTTTGCGACCTAATATTTAGATTGTCTGACTTGCCTGCTACTGAGAAACACTGAAACAATATATTTTTTAACTCCAAACACACTGTTCTAGGCAGAGAATACAGATTTTATTGCCAAAAAAATCTAAAATGTTACATAATATAATATTTAGGCTGAAATTTGACACTAGTATGGTTTAGAACCAAATATGTATTTAAAATGAGTAAATGGGTTATAATCTTTCATTCTCAAACATTTTCAGGCAAAGGGAGGGAATATGAAAAAATGGTGTTTATGTATTAAAGGTGTGTAAACACTAATCCAATTCTTTAAGATTTTCTACTAAATTTGTTATTTTTTTAATTAGAGCAGCTCTTTTACCTTAAGCACAACTTGACCGACATCATATATATCCTGAATCGTACGTGACAGGCCTATGTTCTCTCAAAATTTCATGACCTCTTTAAAACCTTCCAAGAGAAAACCAGCTTCCGGGGTAAACCCCACTCTAAAAATAGCTCTTTCTTTCCAGAAAATCTTGGTTTATAGGTCATGTAGTGCATGTGACATAAAACATACTAAACACCATTATAACAGAGCAAGTTAGGACTCTAAATTTTTCTAATATATTCACCTTTCAGAAAAACTTTCATTCATTAAAATCCAGTTAGTAGTTTTTAATATACACTAAGATAAACAGGACTATTTTGTTGTTAAGTACTATTTTCTTATATGTTCCAAATTTGATTGGTCCCCTTTAGTGTCTTGACACCTAAAGAGCATGTATTTGTCCATCAAATTGTACAAAATTTTGCCTATTTGTAGCCTAAGTATATCTGACCAACACCCTAAAATTTCTTTGCATTCTATATAACAGTTTTGGAGAATCGCAGGAAAAGATTCAATGACTGCGCACATACTTAATCAGCACAAACTGTGTTTGCAGATCAAGTAATGCATTATTTGCAATGTATTCAATTTCCTAAGTTCAGATGTAAATTTCAATGTATATCACACATTAACACTATAGTATAACATACTGAATACTAATAAAAACATACATTATATTTATACCTCACAATTAAAAAAATTTGAAGTTTCAGGGTGGGGGACCAGCCCCCCCCCCTTTTTTTTTAGATGGCATATTAGATCTCTTATAAAATTTAAATATCTGTAACATTCCTACTAAACCATTTCATATTTCTTGTTGCTCAACAAGATAGAATTGCACCTCAACAAACAATAAAATTCCAAAAAGAACCATTTTAGTATGACTCTGTCCTATAGTATCAATTGACAAATTCCGCATCTAAAAAATACAAAATAGGCACCATATTCAATATTTGTGGCAACATAGATGTCTTTGCGACCTAATATTTAGATTGTCTGACTTGCCTGCTACTGAGAAACACTGAAACAATATATTTTTTAACTCCAAACACACTGTTCTAGGCAGAGAATACAGATTTTATTGCCAAAAAAATCTAAAATGTTACATAATATAATATTTAGGCTGAAATTTGACACTAGTATGGTTTAGAACCAAATATGTATTTAAAATGAGTAAATGGGTTATAATCTTTCATTCTCAAACATTTTCAGGCAAAGGGAGGGAATATGAAAAAATGGTGTTTATGTATTAAAGGTGTGTAAACACTAATCCAATTCTTTAAGATTTTCTACTAAATTTGTTATTTTTTTAATTAGAGCAGCTCTTTTACCTTAAGCACAACTTGACCGACATCATATATATCCTGAATCGTACGTGACAGGCCTATGTTCTCTCAAAATTTCATGACCTCTTTAAAACCTTCCAAGAGAAAACCAGCTTCCGGGGTAAACCCCACTCTAAAAATAGCTCTTTCTTTCCAGAAAATCTTGGTTTATAGGTCATGTAGTGCATGTGACATAAAACATACTAAACACCATTATAACAGAGCAAGTTAGGACTCTAAATTTTTCTAATATATTCACCTTTCAGAAAAACTTTCATTCATTAAAATCCAGTTAGTAGTTTTTAATATACACTAAGATAAACAGGACTATTTTGTTGTTAAGTACTATTTTCTTATATGTTCCAAATTTGATTGGTCCCCTTTAGTGTCTTGACACCTAAAGAGCATGTATTTGTCCATCAAATTGTACAAAATTTTGCCTATTTGTAGCCTAAGTATATCTGACCAACACCCTAAAATTTCTTTGCATTCTATATAACAGTTTTGGAGAATCGCAGGAAAAGATTCAATGACTGCGCACATACTTAATCAGCACAAACTGTGTTTGCAGATCAAGTAATGCATTATTTGCAATGTATTCAATTTCCTAAGTTCAGATGTAAATTTCAATGTATATCACACATTAACACTATAGTATAACATACTGAATACTAATAAAAACATACATTATATTTATACCTCACAATTAAAAAAATTTGAAGTTTCAGGGTGGGGGACCAGCCCCCCCCCTTTTTTTTTAGATGGCATATTAGATCTCTTATAAAATTTAAATATCTGTAACATTCCTACTAAACCATTTCATATTTCTTGTTGCTCAACAAGATAGAATTGCACCTCAACAAACAATAAAATTCCAAAAAGAACCATTTTAGTATGACTCTGTCCTATAGTATCAATTGACAAATTCCGCATCTAAAAAATACAAAATAGGCACCATATTCAATATTTGTGGCAACATAGATGTCTTTGCGACCTAATATTTAGATTGTCTGACTTGCCTGCTACTGAGAAACACTGAAACAATATATTTTTTAACTCCAAACACACTGTTCTAGGCAGAGAATACAGATTTTATTGCCAAAAAAATCTAAAATGTTACATAATATAATATTTAGGCTGAAATTTGACACTAGTATGGTTTAGAACCAAATATGTATTTAAAATGAGTAAATGGGTTATAATCTTTCATTCTCAAACATTTTCAGGCAAAGGGAGGGAATATGAAAAAATGGTGTTTATGTATTAAAGAGCATGTATTTGTCCATCAAATTGTACAAAATTTTGCCTATTTGTAGCCTAAGTATATCTGACCAACACCCTAAAATTTCTTTGCATTCTATATAACAGTTTTGGAGAATCGCAGGAAAAGATTCAATGACTGCGCACATACTTAATCAGCACAAACTGTGTTTGCAGATCAAGTAATGCATTATTTGCAATGTATTCAATTTCCTAAGTTCAGATGTAAATTTCAATGTATATCACACATTAACACTATAGTATAACATACTGAATACTAATAAAAACATACATTATATTTATACCTCACAATTAAAAAAATTTGAAGTTTCAGGGTGGGGGACCAGCCCCCCCCTTTTTTTTTAGATGGCATATTAGATCTCTTATAAAATTTAAATATCTGTAACATTCCTACTAAACCATTTCATATTTCTTGTTGCTCAACAAGATAGAATTGCACCTCAACAAACAATAAAATTCCAAAAAGAACCATTTTAGTATGACTCTGTCCTATAGTATCAATTGACAAATTCCGCATCTAAAAAATACAAAATAGGCACCATATTCAATATTTGTGGCAACATAGATGTCTTTGCGACCTAATATTTAGATTGTCTGACTTGCCTGCTACTGAGAAACACTGAAACAATATATTTTTTAACTCCAAACACACTGTTCTAGGCAGAGAATACAGATTTTATTGCCAAAAAAATCTAAAATGTTACATAATATAATATTTAGGCTGAAATTTGACACTAGTATGGTTTAGAACCAAATATGTATTTAAAATGAGTAAATGGGTTATAATCTTTCATTCTCAAACATTTTCAGGCAAAGGGAGGGAATATGAAAAAATGGTGTTTATGTATTAAAGGTGTGTAAACACTAATCCAATTCTTTAAGATTTTCTACTAAATTTGTTATTTTTTTAATTAGAGCAGCTCTTTTACCTTAAGCACAACTTGACCGACATCATATATATCCTGAATCGTACGTGACAGGCCTATGTTCTCTCAAAATTTCATGACCTCTTTAAAACCTTCCAAGAGAAAACCAGCTTCCGGGGTAAACCCCACTCTAAAAATAGCTCTTTCTTTCCAGAAAATCTTGGTTTATAGGTCATGTAGTGCATGTGACATAAAACATACTAAACACCATTATAACAGAGCAAGTTAGGACTCTAAATTTTTCTAATATATTCACCTTTCAGAAAAACTTTCATTCATTAAAATCCAGTTAGTAGTTTTTAATATACACTAAGATAAACAGGACTATTTTGTTGTTAAGTACTATTTTCTTATATGTTCCAAATTTGATTGGTCCCCTTTAGTGTCTTGACACCTAAAGAGCATGTATTTGTCCATCAAATTGTACAAAATTTTGCCTATTTGTAGCCTAAGTATATCTGACCAACACCCTAAAATTTCTTTGCATTCTATATAACAGTTTTGGAGAATCGCAGGAAAAGATTCAATGACTGCGCACATACTTAATCAGCACAAACTGTGTTTGCAGATCAAGTAATGCATTATTTGCAATGTATTCAATTTCCTAAGTTCAGATGTAAATTTCAATGTATATCACACATTAACACTATAGTATAACATACTGAATACTAATAAAAACATACATTATATTTATACCTCACAATTAAAAAAATTTGAAGTTTCAGGGTGGGGGACCAGCCCCCCCCCCTTTTTTTTAGATGGCATATTAGATCTCTTATAAAATTTAAATATCTGTAACATTCCTACTAAACCATTTCATATTTCTTGTTGCTCAACAAGATAGAATTGCACCTCAACAAACAATAAAATTCCAAAAAGAACCATTTTAGTATGACTCTGTCCTATAGTATCAATTGACAAATTCCGCATCTAAAAAATACAAAATAGGCACCATATTCAATATTTGTGGCAACATAGATGTCTTTGCGACCTAATATTTAGATTGTCTGACTTGCCTGCTACTGAGAAACACTGAAACAATATATTTTTTAACTCCAAACACACTGTTCTAGGCAGAGAATACAGATTTTATTGCCAAAAAAATCTAAAATGTTACATAATATAATATTTAGGCTGAAATTTGACACTAGTATGGTTTAGAACCAAATATGTATTTAAAATGAGTAAATGGGTTATAATCTTTCATTCTCAAACATTTTCAGGCAAAGGGAGGGAATATGAAAAAATGGTGTTTATGTATTAAAGGTGTGTAAACACTAATCCAATTCTTTAAGATTTTCTACTAAATTTGTTATTTTTTTAATTAGAGCAGCTCTTTTACCTTAAGCACAACTTGACCGACATCATATATATCCTGAATCGTACGTGACAGGCCTATGTTCTCTCAAAATTTCATGACCTCTTTAAAACCTTCCAAGAGAAAACCAGCTTCCGGGGTAAACCCCACTCTAAAAATAGCTCTTTCTTTCCAGAAAATCTTGGTTTATAGGTCATGTAGTGCATGTGACATAAAACATACTAAACACCATTATAACAGAGCAAGTTAGGACTCTAAATTTTTCTAATATATTCACCTTTCAGAAAAACTTTCATTCATTAAAATCCAGTTAGTAGTTTTTAATATACACTAAGATAAACAGGACTATTTTGTTGTTAAGTACTATTTTCTTATATGTTCCAAATTTGATTGGTCCCCTTTAGTGTCTTGACACCTAAAGAGCATGTATTTGTCCATCAAATTGTACAAAATTTTGCCTATTTGTAGCCTAAGTATATCTGACCAACACCCTAAAATTTCTTTGCATTCTATATAACAGTTTTGGAGAATCGCAGGAAAAGATTCAATGACTGCGCACATACTTAATCAGCACAAACTGTGTTTGCAGATCAAGTAATGCATTATTTGCAATGTATTCAATTTCCTAAGTTCAGATGTAAATTTCAATGTATATCACACATTAACACTATAGTATAACATACTGAATACTAATAAAAACATACATTATATTTATACCTCACAATTAAAAAAATTTGAAGTTTCAGGGTGGGGGACCAGCCCCCCCCCCCTTTTTTTTTAGATGGCATATTAGATCTCTTATAAAATTTAAATATCTGTAACATTCCTACTAAACCATTTCATATTTCTTGTTGCTCAACAAGATAGAATTGCACCTCAACAAACAATAAAATTCCAAAAAGAACCATTTTAGTATGACTCTGTCCTATAGTATCAATTGACAAATTCCGCATCTAAAAAATACAAAATAGGCACCATATTCAATATTTGTGGCAACATAGATGTCTTTGCGACCTAATATTTAGATTGTCTGACTTGCCTGCTACTGAGAAACACTGAAACAATATATTTTTTAACTCCAAACACACTGTTCTAGGCAGAGAATACAGATTTTATTGCCAAAAAAATCTAAAATGTTACATAATATAATATTTAGGCTGAAATTTGACACTAGTATGGTTTAGAACCAAATATGTATTTAAAATGAGTAAATGGGTTATAATCTTTCATTCTCAAACATTTTCAGGCAAAGGGAGGGAATATGAAAAAATGGTGTTTATGTATTAAAGGTGTGTAAACACTAATCCAATTCTTTAAGATTTTCTACTAAATTTGTTATTTTTTTAATTAGAGCAGCTCTTTTACCTTAAGCACAACTTGACCGACATCATATATATCCTGAATCGTACGTGACAGGCCTATGTTCTCTCAAAATTTCATGACCTCTTTAAAACCTTCCAAGAGAAAACCAGCTTCCGGGGTAAACCCCACTCTAAAAATAGCTCTTTCTTTCCAGAAAATCTTGGTTTATAGGTCATGTAGTGCATGTGACATAAAACATACTAAACACCATTATAACAGAGCAAGTTAGGACTCTAAATTTTTCTAATATATTCACCTTTCAGAAAAACTTTCATTCATTAAAATCCAGTTAGTAGTTTTTAATATACACTAAGATAAACAGGACTATTTTGTTGTTAAGTACTATTTTCTTATATGTTCCAAATTTGATTGGTCCCCTTTAGTGTCTTGACACCTAAAGAGCATGTATTTGTCCATCAAATTGTACAAAATTTTGCCTATTTGTAGCCTAAGTATATCTGACCAACACCCTAAAATTTCTTTGCATTCTATATAACAGTTTTGGAGAATCGCAGGAAAAGATTCAATGACTGCGCACATACTTAATCAGCACAAACTGTGTTTGCAGATCAAGTAATGCATTATTTGCAATGTATTCAATTTCCTAAGTTCAGATGTAAATTTCAATGTATATCACACATTAACACTATAGTATAACATACTGAATACTAATAAAAACATACATTATATTTATACCTCACAATTAAAAAAATTTGAAGTTTCAGGGTGGGGGACCAGCCCCCCCCCCCCTTTTTTTTTAGATGGCATATTAGATCTCTTATAAAATTTAAATATCTGTAACATTCCTACTAAACCATTTCATATTTCTTGTTGCTCAACAAGATAGAATTGCACCTCAACAAACAATAAAATTCCAAAAAGAACCATTTTAGTATGACTCTGTCCTATAGTATCAATTGACAAATTCCGCATCTAAAAAATACAAAATAGGCACCATATTCAATATTTGTGGCAACATAGATGTCTTTGCGACCTAATATTTAGATTGTCTGACTTGCCTGCTACTGAGAAACACTGAAACAATATATTTTTTAACTCCAAACACACTGTTCTAGGCAGAGAATACAGATTTTATTGCCAAAAAAATCTAAAATGTTACATAATATAATATTTAGGCTGAAATTTGACACTAGTATGGTTTAGAACCAAATATGTATTTAAAATGAGTAAATGGGTTATAATCTTTCATTCTCAAACATTTTCAGGCAAAGGGAGGGAATATGAAAAAATGGTGTTTATGTATTAAAGGTGTGTAAACACTAATCCAATTCTTTAAGATTTTCTACTAAATTTGTTATTTTTTTAATTAGAGCAGCTCTTTTACCTTAAGCACAACTTGACCGACATCATATATATCCTGAATCGTACGTGACAGGCCTATGTTCTCTCAAAATTTCATGACCTCTTTAAAACCTTCCAAGAGAAAACCAGCTTCCGGGGTAAACCCCACTCTAAAAATAGCTCTTTCTTTCCAGAAAATCTTGGTTTATAGGTCATGTAGTGCATGTGACATAAAACATACTAAACACCATTATAACAGAGCAAGTTAGGACTCTAAATTTTTCTAATATATTCACCTTTCAGAAAAACTTTCATTCATTAAAATCCAGTTAGTAGTTTTTAATATACACTAAGATAAACAGGACTATTTTGTTGTTAAGTACTATTTTCTTATATGTTCCAAATTTGATTGGTCCCCTTTAGTGTCTTGACACCTAAAGAGCATGTATTTGTCCATCAAATTGTACAAAATTTTGCCTATTTGTAGCCTAAGTATATCTGACCAACACCCTAAAATTTCTTTGCATTCTATATAACAGTTTTGGAGAATCGCAGGAAAAGATTCAATGACTGCGCACATACTTAATCAGCACAAACTGTGTTTGCAGATCAAGTAATGCATTATTTGCAATGTATTCAATTTCCTAAGTTCAGATGTAAATTTCAATGTATATCACACATTAACACTATAGTATAACATACTGAATACTAATAAAAACATACATTATATTTATACCTCACAATTAAAAAAATTTGAAGTTTCAGGGTGGGGGACCAGCCCCCCCCCCCTTTTTTTTTAGATGGCATATTAGATCTCTTATAAAATTTAAATATCTGTAACATTCCTACTAAACCATTTCATATTTCTTGTTGCTCAACAAGATAGAATTGCACCTCAACAAACAATAAAATTCCAAAAAGAACCATTTTAGTATGACTCTGTCCTATAGTATCAATTGACAAATTCCGCATCTAAAAAATACAAAATAGGCACCATATTCAATATTTGTGGCAACATAGATGTCTTTGCGACCTAATATTTAGATTGTCTGACTTGCCTGCTACTGAGAAACACTGAAACAATATATTTTTTAACTCCAAACACACTGTTCTAGGCAGAGAATACAGATTTTATTGCCAAAAAAATCTAAAATGTTACATAATATAATATTTAGGCTGAAATTTGACACTAGTATGGTTTAGAACCAAATATGTATTTAAAATGAGTAAATGGGTTATAATCTTTCATTCTCAAACATTTTCAGGCAAAGGGAGGGAATATGAAAAAATGGTGTTTATGTATTAAAGGTGTGTAAACACTAATCCAATTCTTTAAGATTTTCTACTAAATTTGTTATTTTTTTAATTAGAGCAGCTCTTTTACCTTAAGCACAACTTGACCGACATCATATATATCCTGAATCGTACGTGACAGGCCTATGTTCTCTCAAAATTTCATGACCTCTTTAAAACCTTCCAAGAGAAAACCAGCTTCCGGGGTAAACCCCACTCTAAAAATAGCTCTTTCTTTCCAGAAAATCTTGGTTTATAGGTCATGTAGTGCATGTGACATAAAACATACTAAACACCATTATAACAGAGCAAGTTAGGACTCTAAATTTTTCTAATATATTCACCTTTCAGAAAAACTTTCATTCATTAAAATCCAGTTAGTAGTTTTTAATATACACTAAGATAAACAGGACTATTTTGTTGTTAAGTACTATTTTCTTATATGTTCCAAATTTGATTGGTCCCCTTTAGTGTCTTGACACCTAAAGAGCATGTATTTGTCCATCAAATTGTACAAAATTTTGCCTATTTGTAGCCTAAGTATATCTGACCAACACCCTAAAATTTCTTTGCATTCTATATAACAGTTTTGGAGAATCGCAGGAAAAGATTCAATGACTGCGCACATACTTAATCAGCACAAACTGTGTTTGCAGATCAAGTAATGCATTATTTGCAATGTATTCAATTTCCTAAGTTCAGATGTAAATTTCAATGTATATCACACATTAACACTATAGTATAACATACTGAATACTAATAAAAACATACATTATATTTATACCTCACAATTAAAAAAATTTGAAGTTTCAGGGTGGGGGACCAGCCCCCCCCCCCCTTTTTTTTTAGATGGCATATTAGATCTCTTATAAAATTTAAATATCTGTAACATTCCTACTAAACCATTTCATATTTCTTGTTGCTCAACAAGATAGAATTGCACCTCAACAAACAATAAAATTCCAAAAAGAACCATTTTAGTATGACTCTGTCCTATAGTATCAATTGACAAATTCCGCATCTAAAAAATACAAAATAGGCACCATATTCAATATTTGTGGCAACATAGATGTCTTTGCGACCTAATATTTAGATTGTCTGACTTGCCTGCTACTGAGAAACACTGAAACAATATATTTTTTAACTCCAAACACACTGTTCTAGGCAGAGAATACAGATTTTATTGCCAAAAAAATCTAAAATGTTACATAATATAATATTTAGGCTGAAATTTGACACTAGTATGGTTTAGAACCAAATATGTATTTAAAATGAGTAAATGGGTTATAATCTTTCATTCTCAAACATTTTCAGGCAAAGGGAGGGAATATGAAAAAATGGTGTTTATGTATTAAAGGTGTGTAAACACTAATCCAATTCTTTAAGATTTTCTACTAAATTTGTTATTTTTTTAATTAGAGCAGCTCTTTTACCTTAAGCACAACTTGACCGACATCATATATATCCTGAATCGTACGTGACAGGCCTATGTTCTCTCAAAATTTCATGACCTCTTTAAAACCTTCCAAGAGAAAACCAGCTTCCGGGGTAAACCCCACTCTAAAAATAGCTCTTTCTTTCCAGAAAATCTTGGTTTATAGGTCATGTAGTGCATGTGACATAAAACATACTAAACACCATTATAACAGAGCAAGTTAGGACTCTAAATTTTTCTAATATATTCACCTTTCAGAAAAACTTTCATTCATTAAAATCCAGTTAGTAGTTTTTAATATACACTAAGATAAACAGGACTATTTTGTTGTTAAGTACTATTTTCTTATATGTTCCAAATTTGATTGGTCCCCTTTAGTGTCTTGACACCTAAAGAGCATGTATTTGTCCATCAAATTGTACAAAATTTTGCCTATTTGTAGCCTAAGTATATCTGACCAACACCCTAAAATTTCTTTGCATTCTATATAACAGTTTTGGAGAATCGCAGGAAAAGATTCAATGACTGCGCACATACTTAATCAGCACAAACTGTGTTTGCAGATCAAGTAATGCATTATTTGCAATGTATTCAATTTCCTAAGTTCAGATGTAAATTTCAATGTATATCACACATTAACACTATAGTATAACATACTGAATACTAATAAAAACATACATTATATTTATACCTCACAATTAAAAAAATTTGAAGTTTCAGGGTGGGGGACCAGCCCCCCCCCCCCTTTTTTTTTAGATGGCATATTAGATCTCTTATAAAATTTAAATATCTGTAACATTCCTACTAAACCATTTCATATTTCTTGTTGCTCAACAAGATAGAATTGCACCTCAACAAACAATAAAATTCCAAAAAGAACCATTTTAGTATGACTCTGTCCTATAGTATCAATTGACAAATTCCGCATCTAAAAAATACAAAATAGGCACCATATTCAATATTTGTGGCAACATAGATGTCTTTGCGACCTAATATTTAGATTGTCTGACTTGCCTGCTACTGAGAAACACTGAAACAATATATTTTTTAACTCCAAACACACTGTTCTAGGCAGAGAATACAGATTTTATTGCCAAAAAAATCTAAAATGTTACATAATATAATATTTAGGCTGAAATTTGACACTAGTATGGTTTAGAACCAAATATGTATTTAAAATGAGTAAATGGGTTATAATCTTTCATTCTCAAACATTTTCAGGCAAAGGGAGGGAATATGAAAAAATGGTGTTTATGTATTAAAGGTGTGTAAACACTAATCCAATTCTTTAAGATTTTCTACTAAATTTGTTATTTTTTTAATTAGAGCAGCTCTTTTACCTTAAGCACAACTTGACCGACATCATATATATCCTGAATCGTACGTGACAGGCCTATGTTCTCTCAAAATTTCATGACCTCTTTAAAACCTTCCAAGAGAAAACCAGCTTCCGGGGTAAACCCCACTCTAAAAATAGCTCTTTCTTTCCAGAAAATCTTGGTTTATAGGTCATGTAGTGCATGTGACATAAAACATACTAAACACCATTATAACAGAGCAAGTTAGGACTCTAAATTTTTCTAATATATTCACCTTTCAGAAAAACTTTCATTCTTAAAATCCAGTTAGTAGTTTTTAATATACACTAAGATAAACAGGACTATTTTGTTGTTAAGTACTATTTTCTTATATGTTCCAAATTTGATTGGTCCCCTTTAGTGTCTTGACACCTAAAGAGCATGTATTTGTCCATCAAATTGTACAAAATTTTGCCTATTTGTAGCCTAAGTATATCTGACCAACACCCTAAAATTTCTTTGCATTCTATATAACAGTTTTGGAGAATCGCAGGAAAAGATTCAATGACTGCGCACATACTTAATCAGCACAAACTGTGTTTGCAGATCAAGTAATGCATTATTTGCAATGTATTCAATTTCCTAAGTTCAGATGTAAATTTCAATGTATATCACACATTAACACTATAGTATAACATACTGAATACTAATAAAAACATACATTATATTTATACCTCACAATTAAAAAAATTTGAAGTTTCAGGGTGGGGGACCAGCCCCCCCCCCCCTTTTTTTTTAGATGGCATATTAGATCTCTTATAAAATTTAAATATCTGTAACATTCCTACTAAACCATTTCATATTTCTTGTTGCTCAACAAGATAGAATTGCACCTCAACAAACAATAAAATTCCAAAAAGAACCATTTTAGTATGACTCTGTCCTATAGTATCAATTGACAAATTCCGCATCTAAAAAATACAAAATAGGCACCATATTCAATATTTGTGGCAACATAGATGTCTTTGCGACCTAATATTTAGATTGTCTGACTTGCCTGCTACTGAGAAACACTGAAACAATATATTTTTTAACTCCAAACACACTGTTCTAGGCAGAGAATACAGATTTTATTGCCAAAAAAATCTAAAATGTTACATAATATAATATTTAGGCTGAAATTTGACACTAGTATGGTTTAGAACCAAATATGTATTTAAAATGAGTAAATGGGTTATAATCTTTCATTCTCAAACATTTTCAGGCAAAGGGAGGGAATATGAAAAAATGGTGTTTATGTATTAAAGGTGTGTAAACACTAATCCAATTCTTTAAGATTTTCTACTAAATTTGTTATTTTTTTAATTAGAGCAGCTCTTTTACCTTAAGCACAACTTGACCGACATCATATATATCCTGAATCGTACGTGACAGGCCTATGTTCTCTCAAAATTTCATGACCTCTTTAAAACCTTCCAAGAGAAAACCAGCTTCCGGGGTAAACCCCACTCTAAAAATAGCTCTTTCTTTCCAGAAAATCTTGGTTTATAGGTCATGTAGTGCATGTGACATAAAACATACTAAACACCATTATAACAGAGCAAGTTAGGACTCTAAATTTTTCTAATATATTCACCTTTCAGAAAAACTTTCATTCATTAAAATCCAGTTAGTAGTTTTTAATATACACTAAGATAAACAGGACTATTTTGTTGTTAAGTACTATTTTCTTATATGTTCCAAATTTGATTGGTCCCCTTTAGTGTCTTGACACCTAAAGAGCATGTATTTGTCCATCAAATTGTACAAAATTTTGCCTATTTGTAGCCTAAGTATATCTGACCAACACCCTAAAATTTCTTTGCATTCTATATAACAGTTTTGGAGAATCGCAGGAAAAGATTCAATGACTGCGCACATACTTAATCAGCACAAACTGTGTTTGCAGATCAAGTAATGCATTATTTGCAATGTATTCAATTTCCTAAGTTCAGATGTAAATTTCAATGTATATCACACATTAACACTATAGTATAACATACTGAATACTAATAAAAACATACATTATATTTATACCTCACAATTAAAAAAATTTGAAGTTTCAGGGTGGGGGACCAGCCCCCCCCCCCTTTTTTTTTAGATGGCATATTAGATCTCTTATAAAATTTAAATATCTGTAACATTCCTACTAAACCATTTCATATTTCTTGTTGCTCAACAAGATAGAATTGCACCTCAACAAACAATAAAATTCCAAAAAGAACCATTTTAGTATGACTCTGTCCTATAGTATCAATTGACAAATTCCGCATCTAAAAAATACAAAATAGGCACCATATTCAATATTTGTGGCAACATAGATGTCTTTGCGACCTAATATTTAGATTGTCTGACTTGCCTGCTACTGAGAAACACTGAAACAATATATTTTTTAACTCCAAACACACTGTTCTAGGCAGAGAATACAGATTTTATTGCCAAAAAAATCTAAAATGTTACATAATATAATATTTAGGCTGAAATTTGACACTAGTATGGTTTAGAACCAAATATGTATTTAAAATGAGTAAATGGGTTATAATCTTTCATTCTCAAACATTTTCAGGCAAAGGGAGGGAATATGAAAAAATGGTGTTTATGTATTAAAGGTGTGTAAACACTAATCCAATTCTTTAAGATTTTCTACTAAATTTGTTATTTTTTTAATTAGAGCAGCTCTTTTACCTTAAGCACAACTTGACCGACATCATATATATCCTGAATCGTACGTGACAGGCCTATGTTCTCTCAAAATTTCATGACCTCTTTAAAACCTTCCAAGAGAAAACCAGCTTCCGGGGTAAACCCCACTCTAAAAATAGCTCTTTCTTTCCAGAAAATCTTGGTTTATAGGTCATGTAGTGCATGTGACATAAAACATACTAAACACCATTATAACAGAGCAAGTTAGGACTCTAAATTTTTCTAATATATTCACCTTTCAGAAAAACTTTCATTCATTAAAATCCAGTTAGTAGTTTTTAATATACACTAAGATAAACAGGACTATTTTGTTGTTAAGTACTATTTTCTTATATGTTCCAAATTTGATTGGTCCCCTTTAGTGTCTTGACACCTAAAGAGCATGTATTTGTCCATCAAATTGTACAAAATTTTGCCTATTTGTAGCCTAAGTATATCTGACCAACACCCTAAAATTTCTTTGCATTCTATATAACAGTTTTGGAGAATCGCAGGAAAAGATTCAATGACTGCGCACATACTTAATCAGCACAAACTGTGTTTGCAGATCAAGTAATGCATTATTTGCAATGTATTCAATTTCCTAAGTTCAGATGTAAATTTCAATGTATATCACACATTAACACTATAGTATAACATACTGAATACTAATAAAAACATACATTATATTTATACCTCACAATTAAAAAAATTTGAAGTTTCAGGGTGGGGGACCAGCCCCCCCCCCCCTTTTTTTTTAGATGGCATATTAGATCTCTTATAAAATTTAAATATCTGTAACATTCCTACTAAACCATTTCATATTTCTTGTTGCTCAACAAGATAGAATTGCACCTCAACAAACAATAAAATTCCAAAAAGAACCATTTTAGTATGACTCTGTCCTATAGTATCAATTGACAAATTCCGCATCTAAAAAATACAAAATAGGCACCATATTCAATATTTGTGGCAACATAGATGTCTTTGCGACCTAATATTTAGATTGTCTGACTTGCCTGCTACTGAGAAACACTGAAACAATATATTTTTTAACTCCAAACACACTGTTCTAGGCAGAGAATACAGATTTTATTGCCAAAAAAATCTAAAATGTTACATAATATAATATTTAGGCTGAAATTTGACACTAGTATGGTTTAGAACCAAATATGTATTTAAAATGAGTAAATGGGTTATAATCTTTCATTCTCAAACATTTTCAGGCAAAGGGAGGGAATATGAAAAAATGGTGTTTATGTATTAAAGGTGTGTAAACACTAATCCAATTCTTTAAGATTTTCTACTAAATTTGTTATTTTTTTAATTAGAGCAGCTCTTTTACCTTAAGCACAACTTGACCGACATCATATATATCCTGAATCGTACGTGACAGGCCTATGTTCTCTCAAAATTTCATGACCTCTTTAAAACCTTCCAAGAGAAAACCAGCTTCCGGGGTAAACCCCACTCTAAAAATAGCTCTTTCTTTCCAGAAAATCTTGGTTTATAGGTCATGTAGTGCATGTGACATAAAACATACTAAACACCATTATAACAGAGCAAGTTAGGACTCTAAATTTTTCTAATATATTCACCTTTCAGAAAAACTTTCATTCATTAAAATCCAGTTAGTAGTTTTTAATATACACTAAGATAAACAGGACTATTTTGTTGTTAAGTACTATTTTCTTATATGTTCCAAATTTGATTGGTCCCCTTTAGTGTCTTGACACCTAAAGAGCATGTATTTGTCCATCAAATTGTACAAAATTTTGCCTATTTGTAGCCTAAGTATATCTGACCAACACCCTAAAATTTCTTTGCATTCTATATAACAGTTTTGGAGAATCGCAGGAAAAGATTCAATGACTGCGCACATACTTAATCAGCACAAACTGTGTTTGCAGATCAAGTAATGCATTATTTGCAATGTATTCAATTTCCTAAGTTCAGATGTAAATTTCAATGTATATCACACATTAACACTATAGTATAACATACTGAATACTAATAAAAACATACATTATATTTATACCTCACAATTAAAAAAATTTGAAGTTTCAGGGTGGGGGACCAGCCCCCCCCCCTTTTTTTTAGATGGCATATTAGATCTCTTATAAAATTTAAATATCTGTAACATTCCTACTAAACCATTTCATATTTCTTGTTGCTCAACAAGATAGAATTGCACCTCAACAAACAATAAAATTCCAAAAAGAACCATTTTAGTATGACTCTGTCCTATAGTATCAATTGACAAATTCCGCATCTAAAAAATACAAAATAGGCACCATATTCAATATTTGTGGCAACATAGATGTCTTTGCGACCTAATATTTAGATTGTCTGACTTGCCTGCTACTGAGAAACACTGAAACAATATATTTTTTAACTCCAAACACACTGTTCTAGGCAGAGAATACAGATTTTATTGCCAAAAAAATCTAAAATGTTACATAATATAATATTTAGGCTGAAATTTGACACTAGTATGGTTTAGAACCAAATATGTATTTAAAATGAGTAAATGGGTTATAATCTTTCATTCTCAAACATTTTCAGGCAAAGGGAGGGAATATGAAAAAATGGTGTTTATGTATTAAAGGTGTGTAAACACTAATCCAATTCTTTAAGATTTTCTACTAAATTTGTTATTTTTTTAATTAGAGCAGCTCTTTTACCTTAAGCACAACTTGACCGACATCATATATATCCTGAATCGTACGTGACAGGCCTATGTTCTCTCAAAATTTCATGACCTCTTTAAAACCTTCCAAGAGAAAACCAGCTTCCGGGGTAAACCCCACTCTAAAAATAGCTCTTTCTTTCCAGAAAATCTTGGTTTATAGGTCATGTAGTGCATGTGACATAAAACATACTAAACACCATTATAACAGAGCAAGTTAGGACTCTAAATTTTTCTAATATATTCACCTTTCAGAAAAACTTTCATTCATTAAAATCCAGTTAGTAGTTTTTAATATACACTAAGATAAACAGGACTATTTTGTTGTTAAGTACTATTTTCTTATATGTTCCAAATTTGATTGGTCCCCTTTAGTGTCTTGACACCTAAAGAGCATGTATTTGTCCATCAAATTGTACAAAATTTTGCCTATTTGTAGCCTAAGTATATCTGACCAACACCCTAAAATTTCTTTGCATTCTATATAACAGTTTTGGAGAATCGCAGGAAAAGATTCAATGACTGCGCACATACTTAATCAGCACAAACTGTGTTTGCAGATCAAGTAATGCATTATTTGCAATGTATTCAATTTCCTAAGTTCAGATGTAAATTTCAATGTATATCACACATTAACACTATAGTATAACATACTGAATACTAATAAAAACATACATTATATTTATACCTCACAATTAAAAAAATTTGAAGTTTCAGGGTGGGGGACCAGCCCCCCCCCCCCTTTTTTTTTAGATGGCATATTAGATCTCTTATAAAATTTAAATATCTGTAACATTCCTACTAAACCATTTCATATTTCTTGTTGCTCAACAAGATAGAATTGCACCTCAACAAACAATAAAATTCCAAAAAGAACCATTTTAGTATGACTCTGTCCTATAGTATCAATTGACAAATTCCGCATCTAAAAAATACAAAATAGGCACCATATTCAATATTTGTGGTAACATAGATGTCTTTGCGACCTAATATTTAGATTGTCTGACTTGCCTGCTACTGAGAAACACTGAAACAATATATTTTTTAACTCCAAACACACTGTTCTAGGCAGAGAATACAGATTTTATTGCCAAAAAAATCTAAAATGTTACATAATATAATATTTAGGCTGAAATTTGACACTAGTATGGTTTAGAACCAAATATGTATTTAAAATGAGTAAATGGGTTATAATCTTTCATTCTCAAACATTTTCAGGCAAAGGGAGGGAATATGAAAAAATGGTGTTTATGTATTAAAGGTGTGTAAACACTAATCCAATTCTTTAAGATTTTCTACTAAATTTGTTATTTTTTTAATTAGAGCAGCTCTTTTACCTTAAGCACAACTTGACCGACATCATATATATCCTGAATCGTACGTGACAGGCCTATGTTCTCTCAAAATTTCATGACCTCTTTAAAACCTTCCAAGAGAAAACCAGCTTCCGGGGTAAACCCCACTCTAAAAATAGCTCTTTCTTTCCAGAAAATCTTGGTTTATAGGTCATGTAGTGCATGTGACATAAAACATACTAAACACCATTATAACAGAGCAAGTTAGGACTCTAAATTTTTCTAATATATTCACCTTTCAGAAAAACTTTCATTCATTAAAATCCAGTTAGTAGTTTTTAATATACACTAAGATAAACAGGACTATTTTGTTGTTAAGTACTATTTTCTTATATGTTCCAAATTTGATTGGTCCCCTTTAGTGTCTTGACACCTAAAGAGCATGTATTTGTCCATCAAATTGTACAAAATTTTGCCTATTTGTAGCCTAAGTATATCTGACCAACACCCTAAAATTTCTTTGCATTCTATATAACAGTTTTGGAGAATCGCAGGAAAAGATTCAATGACTGCGCACATACTTAATCAGCACAAACTGTGTTTGCAGATCAAGTAATGCATTATTTGCAATGTATTCAATTTCCTAAGTTCAGATGTAAATTTCAATGTATATCACACATTAACACTATAGTATAACATACTGAATACTAATAAAAACATACATTATATTTATACCTCACAATTAAAAAAATTTGAAGTTTCAGGGTGGGGGACCAGCCCCCCCCCCCTTTTTTTTTAGATGGCATATTAGATCTCTTATAAAATTTAAATATCTGTAACATTCCTACTAAACCATTTCATATTTCTTGTTGCTCAACAAGATAGAATTGCACCTCAACAAACAATAAAATTCCAAAAAGAACCATTTTAGTATGACTCTGTCCTATAGTATCAATTGACAAATTCCGCATCTAAAAAATACAAAATAGGCACCATATTCAATATTTGTGGCAACATAGATGTCTTTGCGACCTAATATTTAGATTGTCTGACTTGCCTGCTACTGAGAAACACTGAAACAATATATTTTTTAACTCCAAACACACTGTTCTAGGCAGAGAATACAGATTTTATTGCCAAAAAAATCTAAAATGTTACATAATATAATATTTAGGCTGAAATTTGACACTAGTATGGTTTAGAACCAAATATGTATTTAAAATGAGTAAATGGGTTATAATCTTTCATTCTCAAACATTTTCAGGCAAAGGGAGGGAATATGAAAAAATGGTGTTTATGTATTTTTAAGGTGTGTAAACACTAATCCAATTCTTTAAGATTTTCTACTAAATTTGTTATTTTTTTAATTAGAGCAGCTCTTTTACCTTAAGCACAACTTGACCGACATCATATATATCCTGAATCGTACGTGACAGGCCTATGTTCTCTCAAAATTTCATGACCTCTTTAAAACCTTCCAAGAGAAAACCAGCTTCCGGGGTAAACCCCACTCTAAAAATAGCTCTTTCTTTCCAGAAAATCTTGGTTTATAGGTCATGTAGTGCATGTGACATAAAACATACTAAACACCATTATAACAGAGCAAGTTAGGACTCTAAATTTTTCTAATATATTCACCTTTCAGAAAAACTTTCATTCATTAAAATCCAGTTAGTAGTTTTTAATATACACTAAGATAAACAGGACTATTTTGTTGTTAAGTACTATTTTCTTATATGTTCCAAATTTGATTGGTCCCCTTTAGTGTCTTGACACCTAAAGAGCATGTATTTGTCCATCAAATTGTACAAAATTTTGCCTATTTGTAGCCTAAGTATATCTGACCAACACCCTAAAATTTCTTTGCATTCTATATAACAGTTTTGGAGAATCGCAGGAAAAGATTCAATGACTGCGCACATACTTAATCAGCACAAACTGTGTTTGCAGATCAAGTAATGCATTATTTGCAATGTATTCAATTTCCTAAGTTCAGATGTAAATTTCAATGTATATCACACATTAACACTATAGTATAACATACTGAATACTAATAAAAACATACATTATATTTATACCTCACAATTAAAAAAATTTGAAGTTTCAGGGTGGGGGACCAGCCCCCCCCCCCTTTTTTTTTAGATGGCATATTAGATCTCTTATAAAATTTAAATATCTGTAACATTCCTACTAAACCATTTCATATTTCTTGTTGCTCAACAAGATAGAATTGCACCTCAACAAACAATAAAATTCCAAAAAGAACCATTTTAGTATGACTCTGTCCTATAGTATCAATTGACAAATTCCGCATCTAAAAAATACAAAATAGGCACCATATTCAATATTTGTGGCAACATAGATGTCTTTGCGACCTAATATTTAGATTGTCTGACTTGCCTGCTACTGAGAAACACTGAAACAATATATTTTTTAACTCCAAACACACTGTTCTAGGCAGAGAATACAGATTTTATTGCCAAAAAAATCTAAAATGTTACATAATATAATATTTAGGCTGAAATTTGACACTAGTATGGTTTAGAACCAAATATGTATTTAAAATGAGTAAATGGGTTATAATCTTTCATTCTCAAACATTTTCAGGCAAAGGGAGGGAATATGAAAAAATGGTGTTTATGTATTAAAGGTGTGTAAACACTAATCCAATTCTTTAAGATTTTCTACTAAATTTGTTATTTTTTTAATTAGAGCAGCTCTTTTACCTTAAGCACAACTTGACCGACATCATATATATCCTGAATCGTACGTGACAGGCCTATGTTCTCTCAAAATTTCATGACCTCTTTAAAACCTTCCAAGAGAAAACCAGCTTCCGGGGTAAACCCCACTCTAAAAATAGCTCTTTCTTTCCAGAAAATCTTGGTTTATAGGTCATGTAGTGCATGTGACATAAAACATACTAAACACCATTATAACAGAGCAAGTTAGGACTCTAAATTTTTCTAATATATTCACCTTTCAGAAAAACTTTCATTCATTAAAATCCAGTTAGTAGTTTTTAATATACACTAAGATAAACAGGACTATTTTGTTGTTAAGTACTATTTTCTTATATGTTCCAAATTTGATTGGTCCCCTTTAGTGTCTTGACACCTAAAGAGCATGTATTTGTCCATCAAATTGTACAAAATTTTGCCTATTTGTAGCCTAAGTATATCTGACCAACACCCTAAAATTTCTTTGCATTCTATATAACAGTTTTGGAGAATCGCAGGAAAAGATTCAATGACTGCGCACATACTTAATCAGCACAAACTGTGTTTGCAGATCAAGTAATGCATTATTTGCAATGTATTCAATTTCCTAAGTTCAGATGTAAATTTCAATGTATATCACACATTAACACTATAGTATAACATACTGAATACTAATAAAAACATACATTATATTTATACCTCACAATTAAAAAAATTTGAAGTTTCAGGGTGGGGGACCAGCCCCCCCCCCCCCCCTTTTTTTTTAGATGGCATATTAGATCTCTTATAAAATTTAAATATCTGTAACATTCCTACTAAACCATTTCATATTTCTTGTTGCTCAACAAGATAGAATTGCACCTCAACAAACAATAAAATTCCAAAAAGAACCATTTTAGTATGACTCTGTCCTATAGTATCAATTGACAAATTCCGCATCTAAAAAATACAAAATAGGCACCATATTCAATATTTGTGGCAACATAGATGTCTTTGCGACCTAATATTTAGATTGTCTGACTTGCCTGCTACTGAGAAACACTGAAACAATATATTTTTTAACTCCAAACACACTGTTCTAGGCAGAGAATACAGATTTTATTGCCAAAAAAATCTAAAATGTTACATAATATAATATTTAGGCTGAAATTTGACACTAGTATGGTTTAGAACCAAATATGTATTTAAAATGAGTAAATGGGTTATAATCTTTCATTCTCAAACATTTTCAGGCAAAGGGAGGGAATATGAAAAAATGGTGTTTATGTATTAAAGGTGTGTAAACACTAATCCAATTCTTTAAGATTTTCTACTAAATTTGTTATTTTTTTAATTAGAGCAGCTCTTTTACCTTAAGCACAACTTGACCGACATCATATATATCCTGAATCGTACGTGACAGGCCTATGTTCTCTCAAAATTTCATGACCTCTTTAAAACCTTCCAAGAGAAAACCAGCTTCCGGGGTAAACCCCACTCTAAAAATAGCTCTTTCTTTCCAGAAAATCTTGGTTTATAGGTCATGTAGTGCATGTGACATAAAACATACTAAACACCATTATAACAGAGCAAGTTAGGACTCTAAATTTTTCTAATATATTCACCTTTCAGAAAAACTTTCATTCATTAAAATCCAGTTAGTAGTTTTTAATATACACTAAGATAAACAGGACTATTTTGTTGTTAAGTACTATTTTCTTATATGTTCCAAATTTGATTGGTCCCCTTTAGTGTCTTGACACCTAAAGAGCATGTATTTGTCCATCAAATTGTACAAAATTTTGCCTATTTGTAGCCTAAGTATATCTGACCAACACCCTAAAATTTCTTTGCATTCTATATAACAGTTTTGGAGAATCGCAGGAAAAGATTCAATGACTGCGCACATACTTAATCAGCACAAACTGTGTTTGCAGATCAAGTAATGCATTATTTGCAATGTATTCAATTTCCTAAGTTCAGATGTAAATTTCAATGTATATCACACATTAACACTATAGTATAACATACTGAATACTAATAAAAACATACATTATATTTATACCTCACAATTAAAAAAATTTGAAGTTTCAGGGTGGGGGACCAGCCCCCCCCCCCCTTTTTTTTTAGATGGCATATTAGATCTCTTATAAAATTTAAATATCTGTAACATTCCTACTAAACCATTTCATATTTCTTGTTGCTCAACAAGATAGAATTGCACCTCAACAAACAATAAAATTCCAAAAAGAACCATTTTAGTATGACTCTGTCCTATAGTATCAATTGACAAATTCCGCATCTAAAAAATACAAAATAGGCACCATATTCAATATTTGTGGCAACATAGATGTCTTTGCGACCTAATATTTAGATTGTCTGACTTGCCTGCTACTGAGAAACACTGAAACAATATATTTTTTAACTCCAAACACACTGTTCTAGGCAGAGAATACAGATTTTATTGCCAAAAAAATCTAAAATGTTACATAATATAATATTTAGGCTGAAATTTGACACTAGTATGGTTTAGAACCAAATATGTATTTAAAATGAGTAAATGGGTTATAATCTTTCATTCTCAAACATTTTCAGGCAAAGGGAGGGAATATGAAAAAATGGTGTTTATGTATTAAAGGTGTGTAAACACTAATCCAATTCTTTAAGATTTTCTACTAAATTTGTTATTTTTTTAATTAGAGCAGCTCTTTTACCTTAAGCACAACTTGACCGACATCATATATATCCTGAATCGTACGTGACAGGCCTATGTTCTCTCAAAATTTCATGACCTCTTTAAAACCTTCCAAGAGAAAACCAGCTTCCGGGGTAAACCCCACTCTAAAAATAGCTCTTTCTTTCCAGAAAATCTTGGTTTATAGGTCATGTAGTGCATGTGACATAAAACATACTAAACACCATTATAACAGAGCAAGTTAGGACTCTAAATTTTTCTAATATATTCACCTTTCAGAAAAACTTTCATTCATTAAAATCCAGTTAGTAGTTTTTAATATACACTAAGATAAACAGGACTATTTTGTTGTTAAGTACTATTTTCTTATATGTTCCAAATTTGATTGGTCCCCTTTAGTGTCTTGACACCTAAAGAGCATGTATTTGTCCATCAAATTGTACAAAATTTTGCCTATTTGTAGCCTAAGTATATCTGACCAACACCCTAAAATTTCTTTGCATTCTATATAACAGTTTTGGAGAATCGCAGGAAAAGATTCAATGACTGCGCACATACTTAATCAGCACAAACTGTGTTTGCAGATCAAGTAATGCATTATTTGCAATGTATTCAATTTCCTAAGTTCAGATGTAAATTTCAATGTATATCACACATTAACACTATAGTATAACATACTGAATACTAATAAAAACATACATTATATTTATACCTCACAATTAAAAAAATTTGAAGTTTCAGGGTGGGGGACCAGCCCCCCCCCCCTTTTTTTTTAGATGGCATATTAGATCTCTTATAAAATTTAAATATCTGTAACATTCCTACTAAACCATTTCATATTTCTTGTTGCTCAACAAGATAGAATTGCACCTCAACAAACAATAAAATTCCAAAAAGAACCATTTTAGTATGACTCTGTCCTATAGTATCAATTGACAAATTCCGCATCTAAAAAATACAAAATAGGCACCATATTCAATATTTGTGGCAACATAGATGTCTTTGCGACCTAATATTTAGATTGTCTGACTTGCCTGCTACTGAGAAACACTGAAACAATATATTTTTTAACTCCAAACACACTGTTCTAGGCAGAGAATACAGATTTTATTGCCAAAAAAATCTAAAATGTTACATAATATAATATTTAGGCTGAAATTTGACACTAGTATGGTTTAGAACCAAATATGTATTTAAAATGAGTAAATGGGTTATAATCTTTCATTCTCAAACATTTTCAGGCAAAGGGAGGGAATATGAAAAAATGGTGTTTATGTATTAAAGGTGTGTAAACACTAATCCAATTCTTTAAGATTTTCTACTAAATTTGTTATTTTTTTAATTAGAGCAGCTCTTTTACCTTAAGCACAACTTGACCGACATCATATATATCCTGAATCGTACGTGACAGGCCTATGTTCTCTCAAAATTTCATGACCTCTTTAAAACCTTCCAAGAGAAAACCAGCTTCCGGGGTAAACCCCACTCTAAAAATAGCTCTTTCTTTCCAGAAAATCTTGGTTTATAGGTCATGTAGTGCATGTGACATAAAACATACTAAACACCATTATAACAGAGCAAGTTAGGACTCTAAATTTTTCTAATATATTCACCTTTCAGAAAAACTTTCATTCATTAAAATCCAGTTAGTAGTTTTTAATATACACTAAGATAAACAGGACTATTTTGTTGTTAAGTACTATTTTCTTATATGTTCCAAATTTGATTGGTCCCCTTTAGTGTCTTGACACCTAAAGAGCATGTATTTGTCCATCAAATTGTACAAAATTTTGCCTATTTGTAGCCTAAGTATATCTGACCAACACCCTAAAATTTCTTTGCATTCTATATAACAGTTTTGGAGAATCGCAGGAAAAGATTCAATGACTGCGCACATACTTAATCAGCACAAACTGTGTTTGCAGATCAAGTAATGCATTATTTGCAATGTATTCAATTTCCTAAGTTCAGATGTAAATTTCAATGTATATCACACATTAACACTATAGTATAACATACTGAATACTAATAAAAACATACATTATATTTATACCTCACAATTAAAAAAATTTGAAGTTTCAGGGTGGGGGACCAGCCCCCCCCCCCCTTTTTTTTTAGATGGCATATTAGATCTCTTATAAAATTTAAATATCTGTAACATTCCTACTAAACCATTTCATATTTCTTGTTGCTCAACAAGATAGAATTGCACCTCAACAAACAATAAAATTCCAAAAAGAACCATTTTAGTATGACTCTGTCCTATAGTATCAATTGACAAATTCCGCATCTAAAAAATACAAAATAGGCACCATATTCAATATTTGTGGCAACATAGATGTCTTTGCGACCTAATATTTAGATTGTCTGACTTGCCTGCTACTGAGAAACACTGAAACAATATATTTTTTAACTCCAAACACACTGTTCTAGGCAGAGAATACAGATTTTATTGCCAAAAAAATCTAAAATGTTACATAATATAATATTTAGGCTGAAATTTGACACTAGTATGGTTTAGAACCAAATATGTATTTAAAATGAGTAAATGGGTTATAATCTTTCATTCTCAAACATTTTCAGGCAAAGGGAGGGAATATGAAAAAATGGTGTTTATGTATTAAAGGTGTGTAAACACTAATCCAATTCTTTAAGATTTTCTACTAAATTTGTTATTTTTTTAATTAGAGCAGCTCTTTTACCTTAAGCACAACTTGACCGACATCATATATATCCTGAATCGTACGTGACAGGCCTATGTTCTCTCAAAATTTCATGACCTCTTTAAAACCTTCCAAGAGAAAACCAGCTTCCGGGGTAAACCCCACTCTAAAAATAGCTCTTTCTTTCCAGAAAATCTTGGTTTATAGGTCATGTAGTGCATGTGACATAAAACATACTAAACACCATTATAACAGAGCAAGTTAGGACTCTAAATTTTTCTAATATATTCACCTTTCAGAAAAACTTTCATTCATTAAAATCCAGTTAGTAGTTTTTAATATACACTAAGATAAACAGGACTATTTTGTTGTTAAGTACTATTTTCTTATATGTTCCAAATTTGATTGGTCCCCTTTAGTGTCTTGACACCTAAAGAGCATGTATTTGTCCATCAAATTGTACAAAATTTTGCCTATTTGTAGCCTAAGTATATCTGACCAACACCCTAAAATTTCTTTGCATTCTATATAACAGTTTTGGAGAATCGCAGGAAAAGATTCAATGACTGCGCACATACTTAATCAGCACAAACTGTGTTTGCAGATCAAGTAATGCATTATTTGCAATGTATTCAATTTCCTAAGTTCAGATGTAAATTTCAATGTATATCACACATTAACACTATAGTATAACATACTGAATACTAATAAAAACATACATTATATTTATACCTCACAATTAAAAAAATTTGAAGTTTCAGGGTGGGGGACCAGCCCCCCCCCCCTTTTTTTTTAGATGGCATATTAGATCTCTTATAAAATTTAAATATCTGTAACATTCCTACTAAACCATTTCATATTTCTTGTTGCTCAACAAGATAGAATTGCACCTCAACAAACAATAAAATTCCAAAAAGAACCATTTTAGTATGACTCTGTCCTATAGTATCAATTGACAAATTCCGCATCTAAAAAATACAAAATAGGCACCATATTCAATATTTGTGGCAACATAGATGTCTTTGCGACCTAATATTTAGATTGTCTGACTTGCCTGCTACTGAGAAACACTGAAACAATATATTTTTTAACTCCAAACACACTGTTCTAGGCAGAGAATACAGATTTTATTGCCAAAAAAATCTAAAATGTTACATAATATAATATTTAGGCTGAAATTTGACACTAGTATGGTTTAGAACCAAATATGTATTTAAAATGAGTAAATGGGTTATAATCTTTCATTCTCAAACATTTTCAGGCAAAGGGAGGGAATATGAAAAAATGGTGTTTATGTATTAAAGGTGTGTAAACACTAATCCAATTCTTTAAGATTTTCTACTAAATTTGTTATTTTTTTAATTAGAGCAGCTCTTTTACCTTAAGCACAACTTGACCGACATCATATATATCCTGAATCGTACGTGACAGGCCTATGTTCTCTCAAAATTTCATGACCTCTTTAAAACCTTCCAAGAGAAAACCAGCTTCCGGGGTAAACCCCACTCTAAAAATAGCTCTTTCTTTCCAGAAAATCTTGGTTTATAGGTCATGTAGTGCATGTGACATAAAACATACTAAACACCATTATAACAGAGCAAGTTAGGACTCTAAATTTTTCTAATATATTCACCTTTCAGAAAAACTTTCATTCATTAAAATCCAGTTAGTAGTTTTTAATATACACTAAGATAAACAGGACTATTTTGTTGTTAAGTACTATTTTCTTATATGTTCCAAATTTGATTGGTCCCCTTTAGTGTCTTGACACCTAAAGAGCATGTATTTGTCCATCAAATTGTACAAAATTTTGCCTATTTGTAGCCTAAGTATATCTGACCAACACCCTAAAATTTCTTTGCATTCTATATAACAGTTTTGGAGAATCGCAGGAAAAGATTCAATGACTGCGCACATACTTAATCAGCACAAACTGTGTTTGCAGATCAAGTAATGCATTATTTGCAATGTATTCAATTTCCTAAGTTCAGATGTAAATTTCAATGTATATCACACATTAACACTATAGTATAACATACTGAATACTAATAAAAACATACATTATATTTATACCTCACAATTAAAAAAATTTGAAGTTTCAGGGTGGGGGACCAGCCCCCCCCCCCCCTTTTTTTTAGATGGCATATTAGATCTCTTATAAAATTTAAATATCTGTAACATTCCTACTAAACCATTTCATATTTCTTGTTGCTCAACAAGATAGAATTGCACCTCAACAAACAATAAAATTCCAAAAAGAACCATTTTAGTATGACTCTGTCCTATAGTATCAATTGACAAATTCCGCATCTAAAAAATACAAAATAGGCACCATATTCAATATTTGTGGCAACATAGATGTCTTTGCGACCTAATATTTAGATTGTCTGACTTGCCTGCTACTGAGAAACACTGAAACAATATATTTTTTAACTCCAAACACACTGTTCTAGGCAGAGAATACAGATTTTATTGCCAAAAAAATCTAAAATGTTACATAATATAATATTTAGGCTGAAATTTGACACTAGTATGGTTTAGAACCAAATATGTATTTAAAATGAGTAAATGGGTTATAATCTTTCATTCTCAAACATTTTCAGGCAAAGGGAGGGAATATGAAAAAATGGTGTTTATGTATTAAAGGTGTGTAAACACTAATCCAATTCTTTAAGATTTTCTACTAAATTTGTTATTTTTTTAATTAGAGCAGCTCTTTTACCTTAAGCACAACTTGACCGACATCATATATATCCTGAATCGTACGTGACAGGCCTATGTTCTCTCAAAATTTCATGACCTCTTTAAAACCTTCCAAGAGAAAACCAGCTTCCGGGGTAAACCCCACTCTAAAAATAGCTCTTTCTTTCCAGAAAATCTTGGTTTATAGGTCATGTAGTGCATGTGACATAAAACATACTAAACACCATTATAACAGAGCAAGTTAGGACTCTAAATTTTTCTAATATATTCACCTTTCAGAAAAACTTTCATTCATTAAAATCCAGTTAGTAGTTTTTAATATACACTAAGATAAACAGGACTATTTTGTTGTTAAGTACTATTTTCTTATATGTTCCAAATTTGATTGGTCCCCTTTAGTGTCTTGACACCTAAAGAGCATGTATTTGTCCATCAAATTGTACAAAATTTTGCCTATTTGTAGCCTAAGTATATCTGACCAACACCCTAAAATTTCTTTGCATTCTATATAACAGTTTTGGAGAATCGCAGGAAAAGATTCAATGACTGCGCACATACTTAATCAGCACAAACTGTGTTTGCAGATCAAGTAATGCATTATTTGCAATGTATTCAATTTCCTAAGTTCAGATGTAAATTTCAATGTATATCACACATTAACACTATAGTATAACATACTGAATACTAATAAAAACATACATTATATTTATACCTCACAATTAAAAAAATTTGAAGTTTCAGGGTGGGGGACCAGCCCCCCCCCCCCCCTTTTTTTTAGATGGCATATTAGATCTCTTATAAAATTTAAATATCTGTAACATTCCTACTAAACCATTTCATATTTCTTGTTGCTCAACAAGATAGAATTGCACCTCAACAAACAATAAAATTCCAAAAAGAACCATTTTAGTATGACTCTGTCCTATAGTATCAATTGACAAATTCCGCATCTAAAAAATACAAAATAGGCACCATATTCAATATTTGTGGCAACATAGATGTCTTTGCGACCTAATATTTAGATTGTCTGACTTGCCTGCTACTGAGAAACACTGAAACAATATATTTTTTAACTCCAAACACACTGTTCTAGGCAGAGAATACAGATTTTATTGCCAAAAAAATCTAAAATGTTACATAATATAATATTTAGGCTGAAATTTGACACTAGTATGGTTTAGAACCAAATATGTATTTAAAATGAGTAAATGGGTTATAATCTTTCATTCTCAAACATTTTCAGGCAAAGGGAGGGAATATGAAAAAATGGTGTTTATGTATTAAAGGTGTGTAAACACTAATCCAATTCTTTAAGATTTTCTACTAAATTTGTTATTTTTTTAATTAGAGCAGCTCTTTTACCTTAAGCACAACTTGACCGACATCATATATATCCTGAATCGTACGTGACAGGCCTATGTTCTCTCAAAATTTCATGACCTCTTTAAAACCTTCCAAGAGAAAACCAGCTTCCGGGGTAAACCCCACTCTAAAAATAGCTCTTTCTTTCCAGAAAATCTTGGTTTATAGGTCATGTAGTGCATGTGACATAAAACATACTAAACACCATTATAACAGAGCAAGTTAGGACTCTAAATTTTTCTAATATATTCACCTTTCAGAAAAACTTTCATTCATTAAAATCCAGTTAGTAGTTTTTAATATACACTAAGATAAACAGGACTATTTTGTTGTTAAGTACTATTTTCTTATATGTTCCAAATTTGATTGGTCCCCTTTAGTGTCTTGACACCTTCATGTAATGAATTTCCGGTGCCTGTCAAAAGATGGCAGGATGAAAAAATAGTCCCAATTTTCTCTTTTGTTTCTGCTTTTGCTTATAACTGCTATTGCTTAAGAGTTGGATATTTTGAAAGGTATGGCATTACTGTAGAACAAGAATATATTTTTTTCCAGTCAATGTCTTTACAGTGGAAGCACTTCCTAAAGTGTGTAATGTGGTACAATGTGACCACAACACTGAAATGAAAGTAGAAAAACCATTCTTAAACTTTCAGGTAATTTTCCCAAAAAAAATCCGTGGACAGGTATACTTTTCTCTCCATTTTTATGTAATTTAGCATTATAGGTGTAATGCCCCATATATGAAATTTTAAGTGAAAGAAAGATTTTTTTAATAAAAAATGTTGATGTCTCGCCCGTCCGGTTACTTTTGCTCAGGCTATCCAAAAGGATAATGACCTCAAATGGGTCAATTGCTGTTATCTGTAATCATTTTTTTCCGACGCAGTCGGTATTATATTCACTTTTTACCCTTTGACCTCATGACACTTCACTTCTCGTTATTCTGTTTCTTGATTTGTTAAAAACCAATTGCACGGGGGTTCGGAACAGGGTGGTATATTGGACAGGGGCTCGGAACAGGGTGGTAATTCACCTTTCAAATTGTGTACTATTATTATTTAATTACCATCTGTTTGTTTATAAAATTATTTCATAGTGCAATTTAAGTATAAAGAACGATAGAGATGGGCTGCAGTTTGTAAAATTTTTTATCAAACAACTTGTACAAAAATGTTAAATATTTTTTATTTGAAGTACAGCGCAAATTAAATGCATATTAACACGCTGGACTTTAGCGGGCTTTTATGGAGGATAAAAAAAGACGAAGAGACGAAATTTCAATTAATTTCTAAATACAAATTAACAATCATTTTATATTCATGTTGATATTAAATTAAATGTATTATTGTTCTTGGGCGTCCGTCGTAGTACACACATAGATAGAGAGTTGTGGCTCTAATTGTAAAGTATACTTTGCTTATTCAGTAAATTTTAAATTATAAACATTTTATTAAAAAATTTCTAATATTCAATTTGTTTACATTATTGTATAACTGCTTTGGTGCTCGCAGAAAAACTTCATTTGTATATCTTAGGCATTGGGTTTCAATACATAATAGCAATAAACTTTCTGGAATACATGTACATGTACAGCAAAGTACATGTAGTTGTATGTACATTATAAATTTTAGGTTAACTGTATGCTTGGTAAATCTGTTAATATCGAAAACACGTAAATAAAAGGGGGCACACATGTATAAATGAATAATTTCAAACTCGTTTCATCTGGGACTAGTGTTAATTTATAGGTTCATGATTTCATTCACGTAGTAATACACACCGATCAACCGACTTATATCATTTTGGTGAGAAGACGTATGACACGATGAAACCAGAGGCTCTTAAGAGCCTGTATCGCTCACCTGATGTTATAGGCAATGAAGATGGCATTTCCCTGATGTTAAAGTAAGTCCTGTAATTTTCAATAAACTTTAAATAGGACCATCCAAACAATATTACTAGAAAGCTTTGTTTCATTGGTTAACCCGTTGTATAGAGAAGATTTTTTTTAATTTGCCATATGGTCCTGCGGCGGTGGCGGCCATTTTGAATTTCCAATTGCCATAAAAAACATAAACTTTACAAAGGACCATCCAAACAATATTGCTAGTAAGTTTTTGTTTCCATTGATTAACCGGTTTCAGAGAAGAAGCCTTTAAAAGCTTTTTCCCATAGGGTCCTATGTTAAACTAAGTCCTGCGGTAGCGGCCATTTTGAATTTCCAATTGCCATAAAAAACATAAACTGTATAGAGGACCATCCAAACAATATTGCTAGTAAGTTTTTGTTTCCATTGATTAACCGGTTTAAAAGAAAAAGCCTTTAAAAGCTTTTTTCCATAGGGTCCTATGTTAAACTAAGTCCTGCGGTAGCGGCCATTTTGAATTTCCAATTGCCATAAAAAACATAAACTTTATAGAGGACCATCCAAACAATATTGCTAGTAAGTTTTTGTTTCCATTGATTAACCGGTTTCAGAGAAAAAGCCTTTAAAAACTTTTTCCCGTAGGGTCCCATGTTAAACTAAGTCCTGCGGTAGCGGCCATTTTGAATTTCCAATTGCCATAAAAAACATAAACTTTATAGAGGACCATCCAAACAATATTGCTAGTAAGTTTTTGTTTCCATTGATTAATCGGTTACAGAGAAAAAGCCTTTAAAAACTTTTTCCCATAGGGTCCCATGTTAAACTAAGTCCTGCGGTAGCGGCCATTTTGAATTTCCAATTGCCATAAAAACATAAACTTTATAGAGGACCATCCAAACAGTATTGCTAGTAAGTTTTGTTTTGATTGGTTAAACGGTTTCAGAGAAAAAGCCCTTTTAAACTTTTTTCTCATAGGGTCGAATGTTAACCCAAGTCCTGCGGTGGCGGCCATTTTGAATTTCCGATTGGGATAAAAAACATTAACTTTATAGAGGACCATCCAAACAATATTGCTAGTAAGTTTTCTTTCCATTGGTTGACCGGTTTCAGAAAAGAAGCCTTTCAAACTTTTTTCCATAGGGTCCTATGTTAAATTAAGTCCTGCGTTGGCAGCCATTTTGAATTACCAATTGCCATAAAAAACACAAACTTTATAGAGGACCATCCAAACAATATTGCTAGTAAGTTTTTGTTTCCATTGATTAACCGGTTTCAGAGAAGAAACCTTTTAAAACTTTTTCCCATAGGGTTCTATGTTAAACTAAGTCCTGCGGTGGCCGCCATTTTGAATTTCCAATTCCCATCAAAAACACAAACTTTATAGAGGACCATCCAAACAATATGGCTAGTAAGTTTTGTTTTGATTGGTTAAACGGTTTCAGAGAAGAAGCCCTTTTAAACTTTTTTCCCATAGGGTCCTATGTTAAACTAAGTCTTGAGGTGGCGGCCATATTGGTTTACCAATCAAAATAAAAAACACAAACTTTGTAAAGGTCCATCCAATGAACATTATGGCCAAGTTTGGTTTCAATTGGCCAAGTGGTTTCAGAGAAGAAGATTAAAATGTAAAAAGTTTACAGACGCCGACGACGACGACGACGCCGACGGACGCAAAGTGATAACAATAGCTCACATGACCCTTTGGGTCAGGTGAGCTAAAAAGATATAAACAAGTTAAGACCTATACTTATACGGATGACTTTTTCCAAATCGCTACGTTTAAAACTCACTGTATCAAATATAGTGTAGTAAAAAATTATTTGGCATATATTTGTCCATTAACATATTCAATCGTTTTAACTAATGTTTTCATTTGTTATCTGAAAATATGTTCCAAATGTACAGGCATCACAAATTTGAACAAATAAATGCAAAATTTACGCTTCTGCACAATATATTTCTGTATCAAGTGTTTTTGTTCAAAAGGACATATATCAAAACTTTTCCGACCCCAAAATTAATCTTCAAATTGCAATTTATTAGGAGTTTGAATCATTTTTCTTTACGCATTTACTGAAAAAATAATACGGAAAAAATCAGCTCATCTTTTTATAATGACACGATGAATAAAAGTTCCTTGACACGATTGAAAACAGCCACGTATTTCTTAAGTGATTAGTTTTATACTTCCACATGGGGCATTTCAATAACTTTTTACAACTAATGTCTGTATATCATTGAATATTATACAAAAAGTCTACACTTGTTAATACAATAGGACTATGATGTATAAACTCTTGACACAAATCACTAGATATGGAAAAAGGTAACAAGCAGCGGAGCAGCTTTTTAATTCATCATAAAACCATAGTGAGGAATTAAACATAGAGTAAATGCTCTCATTGAGACAATCCCAGAACAGGGCTTCAGCGGAAATCTTTGTTGTATGGCGATACCACTCTGTATATGAGTTCGAACCTATCAACAAATAACAACATAACGAACACGATTTTTTACAAATATTTCCTACTATGTCGACATTAAATAGTATAAAACGGAACCATCTTCTTGGTAGGTCAATATATTGATGTCAAACTTTTATTACAAATTATAAGGTATGAATTTAGGCAAACATTATCAAATGTGCTGCCTAAAATTTATAATAAAGACACAGAGCGAAAAATTTAAAGGTTAATTAGCGTACAAATGAGAGTTAAATCTCAAGAATTAATACATCATATTTAACTGTAACACGGATTCTTCTTATGTCTAATAATTTTTAACATTATCGGTTGCAAATATTTTGAGAATTCCACAGTTTTCTTTTACATAAAAACAGAAAAGGAAAATGTGTAAGACATGAAGTTACTAAGGACAATATTATTTCATTCGAACAGACCGCGAGATTGACCTTAATTGACCGAATTATAGACAATTTTCATCGCGTATTACACCTGTAGACACACGATGATACACAGAAAAGAATTTACGGATCTGGTAAGAGAATACTTACACAAATGTACACCGTTTTATTACAAAACTATTTATATTTATGGTTTAATCACCCGTTTTCTTTCTGGTTAATTCTAATAAATAAATAATAAATAATAATAAACAATCAAACAAACAAAAAACAAAAAAACACCCCATCTTTTAACGATGTCATATAATATTGTCTTTATTTTTATGTCAACGCCCCAAATGCTAAGGCCACCTTCGCATTTGGGCGGTGACATAAAAATTCAGTTTTGCAGAAGGCACGAACGTCGACATAATTTTGTCACTCTTTTGGGTTTTCAACGACACCCATTGTCTAGTAACTATCTACTCACATGGCAAATATGAAAATCTTAAACTATTAACGAAGGTCGGGGTTTTCTCTGGGTACTCGGGCTTCCACTCCCAACTGGATTCCATCATACAGCTGAAAAATTGCTGAAAGTGGCATTAAACACCATTCATACAAGCAAACAAACAGTCAAACAATTATTTTGAAAGTTATAACCCGCGAAGCAATGACTTAAAAGGCATTGATGTGATCTTGGGGGGGGGGGTTAAATTTCGAAGTTAAATATTCCGGACACGAAGCATTCATATTGACAAGAAAATCTAAAATTTACATATATTATTACGTTACGAACTCTTAAAGTGAATACTTATTCAATTTGTTAGCAGAATTTCATAGCTTATACAAAGTCATATTTCTTGTTTTAGTCGTATCATTGAACTGATTTATATCGTATCGTACTTTCTCTGACTCTGCAATTAAAATCAAATTAATATTGTTAATGCATTATGTCAAAAATACATTTTTGGCGCCAAACGAAAGCTAAAGGAATATTCTTTACATTTAAACGGCCGATTTGAAATAAAATTATATCATAAAAGGTCATTTTAGCATTTAAATAACTATATCTGCATTTTTTCGTTTATTTCATAAGATAAGTTGGACAAAAATAAAAGCTAGAGCTTAAAAAACTGAATATATCTATTGCCAAATCTATGCTAAATCGTGATTTAATATATTTTATTCGCTACAGTAAATTTAAACCATAAAAAAATTAGCAAAGCGTACCTCCGTTTTCATCGCTTCTAACTTGTTTATATCTTTTTTCATCGTGTCATACATCTTCTCACCAAAATGATATAAGTCGGTTGATCGGTGTGTAATAAGTGTCCGTCAGTTCTTCCCCCAAAAAACTTCCATCAAACATTTCTGGTCTATTGAAACGGGGAATTTGTATGACAATAAAGGCGATTCGTAGTTCAATGCATAACTCAATTTATATCTTTACTGCGTCGGTTATCTTTTTTAAAGATAGTACTTGTTTAAATTTGCCGTTATCTGTTTTGGGATAATTAAAAAAATATATTGACCTGTAAATGACGCCCATGCCCCTCTAAGATATACTAAATCTTTAAAATCGGGTTTTTTGTTATAATAAAATAATTAACAATTAACGTAGACAAAACAAACAAACAAACAAACAAAAAAACAAAACTTTCGAGTATAACAAAATAAACTTAATATTTCTGCATCTGTTTGGGTTACGTTGTAGTATCCAATACTGGCTTTTATACAACGGGTGAGAGAGCGCCAGAGGTATTACTGGCGATGGTTCCCCAAGGCGGTCTTAAATGCCTCTACGGAACTGGCATGCACTATATATGTTGTCTGGTAGTTGGTTCCAGCGTATAGTGGTGTCTACATAGAAGGTGTGCTGGTAGTGTGGTGTCTTACTGTCTGGTATTGTTAGACCTCGAGTATTGTTACACACACATTTATCTATAATATTTTTTGTAATGTGGTCGTGGAATTTCTTTGCTTTGATTTGTCTCTTTGGTCTGGCAAAGTTCACGAATCGGGATGTTGGCAGTGCCAGTTCCAACCCCTCAACCACCTTGTACATCAAGATCAGACGTAGGCCGACTCGTCTTTCTTCCAGTATTTCTAGCTCAATGTATGTTCTCATCCTTGTGATTGAACCTGGTTATTCTTTTTGATGAAGCGGACCCCTCTATTTTGAATTATCTCCAGTTTGTTTATATCTCCTTTTAGATATGGGTTCCAGATTATGGCTCCATATTTCATCACTGATCTTACGAGTGAGATGTATGCGGTATTGGCCTTCTACTATTGTTCTCATGGTTCTAGTTGTTAGGAAGTTAGTTAGCCGTGTGTGAATATTTCCTTTTAAGCCATAATTGTCTAGTTTGTGGAGTAATGTGGTACGGTTTAGAAAGCTTTGGAAAAGTCTAGAATTGCTATATCAAGTTGTTGTCCTTATCATATTCTTTAAGGAAGTCATTTAGTGTTGTTAAGAGTTGAGTTTCGCAGGAGTATCCTGTTCTGAAGCCATGGTTGAGATTTGTGAGTATTTTATTTCTTTCTAGGTGCTTCATATGGTGTCTGCATATGATGTGCTCAAGCAGTTTACAGGTTACTGATGTTAAAGAGACGGGTCGGTAGTTTTCTGGCAGGTGTTTGTCGCCATTTTTAAAGATACTTGATATGTTTGCACTTCTCCAGTCTTTTGGTAGTTGGCCTGTATCCAGGAAGCTTTGCATGCAGATGATTGTCAATATGGGTGCTAGTTGTTTTGCGCAATTTTCAGAATGCGATTTGGTATGTTGTCAAGTCCTGCCGCTTTTGATGGATTTACTTTTGACAGGAGTTTTTCAAGTCCTTTTACATCTACTTTGATTGGTGTTATGTCAGTTCTTGCTTGCTTCGTGACTGGTGGCATATCTGTGTTGGTTTCTTTGGTGAATACTGATTTGAATTGTTTGAGTAACAGTTCTGCTTTTTCCTTGTTTACACATTCTAGGTTTGTTCCTTTTTTGAGTGGTGCTTTGCCGCCAGTCTTGTCGTTTAGATTTTATATACTTCCAGAATGGTTTTGTGTCGTTATTGTTTAATCCTGTCATTATGTTGTTGTTTATGTATTCCCATTCTGATCTTCGTAGCTGTCGCTTGCATTCTTTTTGGAAGCTCTTGTAGTTTACCCATTTGTCGGTTTTGCGTGATTATCTATATAGTATTTGTTTTTTCTTTAGCATCTTCCTCTCTTTTCTCTTAATACAAGGTATAGTATTTCTTGATTTTATTTCTTTGTTGGGTATGGTTTTGTCCATTGATACAAATAGGTGTTTTTTTTAATGTGTCCCAAAGTTCTTGTACTCCTGCTCCTTGTTGTTTCTTATTTTCGACTATGTCCTGAATATCAGTAAGGTCCTTTTCTATACTATTCCAGTTGGATTTGCTGTAGATGGATCGTTTTCTCGGTGCTGTTGTATGGTATTGTACTTTTGTTTCCATGTCTGTTATTACTATGTCATGGTCTGATATTCCTGGTACATTAATTGATGATTTTATAGCAGTTGGGTTGGTGACAAAGACTAAATCTAGTTCTCTTCTCTGGTTGGTAGTGTGTGTACTTGAGTTTGGTTGTTTGCTTCCATGATGTCCAGTAGTTCTTGTATTTCTCTGGTCCATTTGCTGTATGAAGTTCCCAGTTGATGTTCGGACAGTTAAACCGCCAGTGAGGATGATGTTCTTATTTCCATCTTGTTCAATTTTGTCCAATGATTTTTTTTCTTCTGAGTGCTTTTTCTCTCTGCGTGGCATGTAGTGTGTACCAATTAGTAGATCTTTGTTGTTTTTTATTTTGATTTTCACCCATTTGATCTCTCCATCTGTGATGTATGAGGGTTGTTCGATAGATGTTATTGATTTATGGACTAGGATGAAGACTCCCCCTCCAATTGTTCCTCTATCATTTCTATATACGTTGCATTGAGGTGGGAATATTTTGCTTGATAATATGGCATCTTTGGTAGGTTTTTCCCGGGTTTTATTCCTTTTAGCCAGGATTTTGTGGCTTATATTACATCTGGTTTGAGATAGTGTAATGCTGTTTCAAATTCTTGGTGTTTATTCCTGATGCTACGGCAGTTGACTGTCATACGTAGGTTTTTCTTTGTTGGGACATCATATGGGTTTTTGCTTATGTTTTAGCTTGTCTGGTATGTTGACTATGATGTGTTGGCATAGTTCTTTGGGCTGCTGGTTTTCAGTGGGCTAAAGTCTTGATATATTTGATTCCATGGTTATATCCAATCCTGATAATTGGTTCAAATACATTTGAGTGATCAATCTCATAGCTTCTGAATGTTAATGTGCTTACATTAATCGAAACGCATCTGCAGCATAGCCATTGTACATGTGATCGTTCTAGGAGTTCATAGTCATGTGTGCAGAGTTCAATGCAATATTTGTGATGCCATATGTTACTTGCATCGCAACATGCCCCTCGACAGTTTCATGTTACTGGTAGTTCGCAAGGATATTTGGTCTTGGGTAGAGTTCTATATCTCCTGATAGTATTAAGATTAAGATCAGTATGTTTTTGTTGGATTTTGAAGCTATTGGTAGTCTTAATGGTCTCCTTCTTGATGAGTTCATTCTTAGTATCATTATATTGTGTGCGAGTTGTTGGTGTTTCCATGATTTCCTGTCTAGTATGTTGTTGTTGATTAGCAGGATTTGGAAAAGCAGTAAGAAAGTAAGAGTAGACCTAGCTATTCAGTATAGTGTGGAAAAACCCACGCTGACTGAGTCTGTTTACTCTCACTTGCATAAGGCTTATAGTGTATTTTGGGTGTCATTAGTTGTTGTCTTGGTGTACAGTTTCAGTGTAGTGTAGAAAAACACACGCTGACTGATTATTTTCCTTTCGTTTGACTCCAGCAATCTAGTCTTGACTTTTCTGATATCTTTCGCAACCAGGCTTTAGATAGCATGATGTACTCAGTCTTTGTAAAGGTTGAACATTTAAGATCTCCTGACTTTGACTTTTCTTTTTGTGCCACTACGGTACGTGTCTGTGTTGCTCAGGTCTGATGTAAATTCCGGTGAGTGTGTTCCTAGACTATTGTTTAGTTCTCCTACTTTGTTGTTTAATGCATATATCTGTTCTTGTAATTTTTTATCTTGCTCTTCGAATTAAGAGGGGTCCTTATGGTTTTGGTATTTGCTCCAGCCTTTGATGGACTACACTGGTGTTTCAAGAAATGTTACCTGTGACCCATGGTATCTGTTCACAATTTCTATAATTTTCCTATATTTTTCAACTATATGGTCTACTGTGTCTCATTCTTCCGATGTGAGGGCTATGAAGGATTTGGTTTTTTTGTTGTCAGGTTACATGTGCCGGACCAGACATATAACCATATGTCTCCGTATCTAATGATGTTTATGCAATATTTCTTTCTAGCCAAGTGACACTCTCTTCAAATTTGGCTCCCCGTTTGTCCACCAGACATGTTGTCTCTCTGTTGGGTGGGCTACGTGTTTTCTAGTGTTTTTCCTTTGCTGTCTGATATGATATAACTGGTTGATGGGTTCTAGTACCAGTGGGTTGTTCCCTGGGTTTACCTATGAATTTTCTCAGTTTGTTTTCAGTTATCTAAGGTTATGGACTTAGTTTAGAAATGTATTTACGTTTCTTCTGGGTGACAATTAAGATGGCGTCTTGGTGTTTTGGTCAAGGTGGTGTGTTGGGGTGAAGTACCGACTTACCAAACCAAAATGGTTTACATATCAATTGGAACGTGTTATATCACAACAATTTAACAGTTCTGTCATTTTATGACAACGATTGAATTGAATTTTCACTGAAATCTTTCCTCTTTCGAATTTTGCGTTTTACCTTTTTAGCGCATGCTCTCTCTCTCTCTCTCTCTCTCTCTCTCTCTCTCTCTCTCTCTCTCTCTCTCTCTCTCTCTCTCTCTCGTATGTAGTTAATTAAGAAATAATTAATTGGTGCACGAATATATCACTGATTTTACCACCGGTTGGTCCTTTATCCCTATATTTTACCCCGAGACTGTTGATCGTTTTCGACGTTGATTAGGAATATATACTATTTTTACACCAGGTGTGGACTAAAAGCGTTTTATGCACGTCATATCAGAATTATATTGTAATAGAATACTGACTTTTGATTGGCTGGTAAATATTTTTTATCACAGTATGGGGAAAAAATAACTGTCATGGAACACCATTTGACGTCATATAATATGGTCAACCACTCGAATTTCGGCGATTTTACTTCATTCAAAAGTTAAACAATGATTTCAATGCTAAATAACCATGATAACTGTTGTATTTATTGCTCTAAACAAATGACTCTTCAATAATAAAATACAGGAAATTTCAACGAGATTACCGTCAGTTAAAGCGACAAATTTTCATCGTCGAAATTCGAGTGTACTATCATACTACGTCTTACGATTAAATCTTATGAGTACAGTTTGCATGTTGATCTTTATTTTTCAAATCGACATATTACACAAATAAAAAAATGTTGAATTTTATTCCAGTGTAAGAATTATTTTATTTATACGTATTAATTCACAAAATATTTTCTCCATCCACATGATCCAGGGATACCAAATTTCCGTTGTGCACGTTTATTATTCAAAGTGCGAAACGGAATTTTAATTTACAAAATGTTCGTTGTGCACAAAATTTAATATAAGATCATATAAAACGAAAATGTTATGTACACAAGGTCGTCCATACCAGACATTGTTGAGCGATTTTACTTTATCCGAGAAGACGACTATATTTACGAATGACTTTCTTTTGCAGGAGACAAAGAAGAAAGATGTATCTGGAAGGAGAAGTTTAAAAATATTCATTACCACTCTGTAGGATTAGATACTCATACAAAGGTCTGAAGACGATCATGTGACACACTCATCATGCTCATGTTTTGTCGCGAATTCAGTGTGAGGAGTAAATACCCCTTTTTAATATTTTGTTGAACTAGAGACTGGATATTACCAATCATATCTTATGTTAACGTGATTTAATTCACCTTGGTACAAGATGAAGTTTATTTAAGAGTGTATTCTTTTAGATATGTTGAAATCGTTTGCACCTTTATTGTATCAAATCATGTACTTTTTTCTTGAAGAAAATATTATGTTTGTTGTACATTCTTACACAATAATAAAATAGACCAGGATATCTTGTTGTTTTAAATTTATAATTGATCTTAAATTAATTACATTTAGTTGGAGAATAGTGTATTTTGCCTGAAAGTGCATGCTTAAAACCAAATGTAAGCGTTTAACAACACAAAATATATAATAATATGCAATTTGCAACAGTAAAGTAACGGATTAATGTCAACTACATTTCAAATAAAATCTCATAATTTTAATTACCTAAGAGAACCTTTACTATTTCATTTTAAATGCTTTCACCTTTATAGGTCATCCAATCGCATTAAAATTAAAAGTTTTACTTGCTCCTCGATAAAACAAAGTATTTCTCTTATTTTTCATATCACCTTACGGCTTCCGTAATACGGAACGTACGGTAATGCTATGGAGCAAGACAGGATGTATGCTTAGATTAATAAACTAACCCTATGTTAACTCTTAACCTTTATCTTACGGCGATGGACAGGTTATTTGACACAGCCTACGGCGCAAGACAAGACGTTTGTGACAGCCTATGTAGCTAAAAATAACATACGACAAAGACTATGGCGCTAGACAGGACGTTTTATACGTCTTACAGCGTTAGACAGGACGTATTACACAGGACGTTTGATATAGCTTACGGGCTATAAAGGACTATGACACAGCTTACTGTGCTAGACAGGATGTATGACCTAGACAACGGCGCTAGACAGGAAGTCTGATACAGACTACCGCGCTATACAGGACGTAGGACACAGCCTACGGAGATAGACAGGGCGTTTGATATAGCTTATGGGCCTATAAAGGACTATTACACAGCTTACTGTGCTAGACAGGACGTTTGATAGCAGCTAGGCAAGACATTTAACAAAACCTGCGGCTCTAGGCAGGAGGTTTGCCACACATCATTGTCTCTAGACAATACGTTTGACACAGCCTGCGGCTCTTGGCAGGTCGTATGACAGTGGTATTGACTTCAAATTTGAGCGACGTTACAAAATTATGGTTATGACTTTATTAAATACTAAGTGACAGATTTAATTTTAATTATATTGCTTTACATTGATTTGTTTTTAATCTTTTCTCCGTATGGCAAAAAGATATCACCATGCTATTAAAAATACAGTATCTGCAATTATTTTTTTGTTCTTTCCTTTATTCTTCATGTATATAAAAACCATCGCTGAACTTGTAATGGATAAAAAATACACATGAAACAAATCTTAGTTTTGTCCTTTTTTCTTAATAGAAATAACCATGTTAAACTTGTAATTAAAAAAACAAATATATGCGAAAAAATTCTGTAATTAGTTCTTTCTTTTATTCTTTATTACTTTAAAAAAAACTTTGTTATGGACATACTCATTTAAAAAAGTTTTCAAGTTGTACTTTCCTTTCTTCTTAAGTTATATGACAAACAGTCGAACTTGAAATGGAAGAACTTATGTTAGAAAACTCTTTTTTTCTTCATTTTCTATTACTATCAAAAACTCACTATTCATTATTAAAATTTAAAAAAACATTGCTAAATTTGCAGTGGAAAAAAATTAAAAGATAAACGTCTTCAATAAGTTCTTTTCTTTATTCTTTTTTACTATAAAAATATTGCCAAACATTTTTAAACACTTTTCAAATAGTCCTTTCCATTCTACTTACGCTATATATAGAACATAGCTGAACTTGTATCTGGAAAAATTGATATAAGAAAAATATTTTCATTTATTCATTATTACTATAAAAACATTGCTGAGCTTGCAATGAAAAAAATACATTAACAGATTTCAATTAGGCCTATTATTTAATTCTTTGTTTAAAAACTTGCTGAACATGAAATGGTAAAAATTTCGTGAACGAATTCTTGAGTTAGTACATTCATTTCTTCATTATAAATATAAAAATAATTGCCGAACTTGCAATGGAAAAAAATTGTTGAAAAAAGTCTTAGACTGGGTCTTTCTGAATACAAAAAATCATTGCTGAATTTGTAAAGGAAACAAATTAGGTGTAACAAGTCTTCAAATAGTACATTCCTTTATTGTTTATTCTTAAAAATTATCATATATAAAAAGTTAACTTAAATGTCAATAAAATTTGTAATGTATTAAATGTAACGATGAGAGTGCTTAACATGAGGATATTTCATAAAATTTATCTTTCCAAGGGACTTAACTGCAACAAACATGATTGATCTCTGCTTATATTTGTTTGTTTGTTTTGTTTGAATGGTGTTTAACGCCACTTTCAGCAATTTTTCAGCTATATCATGACATCCACTTTTTAATGGGGGAGGAAGCCGAAGTTCTCGGAGAAAACCCCCGAACTGCGGTAGGCAAACTGGCAATCCTTGTTAATTAAGATTGGAGTCTAACGCACCCTGCCTGCAGTGAGGCTCGAACACGCAATCTCAGTGTTGACAGCCACGTGATCAATAGTAGACAAACTACCTTGACCACTCGGCCAACGAGGCCCCAAACGTCGTTACTTCGTATTATTAAAGTTGAATTATATTATTTCCCCTTTGCATGCTACGCCATGCACTGATCACCTGACTTTAAAAAAAAATATCAATTTTGTTGACATCTTTGTAATTGTTATTTTAAATTTAGAAATTCTATATTTGCAAATTATATACATTACACACCCACACAAGGTCACATTTCAAATATTGTTATTGGATCAACATAAGATTTAAACTATTTCATTTGGATTTTTTAGTTGAAAGCAGATCATGTATGAGCTTTCAACTGTAATCCAGTTTTATATTTACATTTAAGAGAATATTTAGATTTAGGAACATAAGTTTCAAGAGCCGATTACGGTGGCGTCGAATTAATTAAAAGTTTTTCTAAATGTAAACTTCGGATATTTGAAAGGATTAAAAAGCTGAAGACTTGAGGAGAAACTTTATTCCAATCTATTTGACTATAAACTCTTTTACTTAAACAATGGGGCATATCTCACTGTGTTATAATCAATTGTTTTCTATTTTTCTCAAGAATCTTACAAAGTTAACAGAAATTCATTTTTTATATTTATAAAACTATAAAAATGTGTTTCATATAATCTACAAACATGTATAGTTTGTAATATGTGTGTGGTTTTTTTCTTTGGATTACTGCAGTTTTGATATCTGTTTAGGGGTCATCCATAATTGTCAACATTTTTCACAAGTTTGCAAAGAGCACTCTTTTTGAAAACCCCCTCCCTCCCTCCAAAAGAGTATGTCAACATTTTTTGCAAGTCTGCACATCCACATTACCGGAAGTTTAAAGAACGTACCGAAAACATGTTGAAATTGAAACCCCATCCCCTTATAGTGCTCTTTGCAAACTCGTGAAAAATGTTGACAATTATGGATGACCCCTTAATCATGTAACATAAATAACCGAAGATTCCGATGAGTATTCAACAAACGATAAGTCATGGACAATCATGGTAAAACCAGAGAGAAAACCAGGGGGTGAATTCGGGGCTCCTGCTTCATAATTAGAAATGGACAGATTTTAACTTGTGAATAACCAAAAGGTATGATGGAGGGAATAGATTTTGAAGGCAATTCACACAACCTTAATAAGACTTACCAGAGGAAGCATTTTTGGGTAGTCAGAGAATCCTTTGCTGGCCAACTTTTTTTAAGCGTGGTACGGCAGAGGATTCTCTGAATAATTTTTTGAAAACCCAGACTATTCCGTATTCCATTCACACAATTATAGAGTGTAAAGATTTAGTGCACAAATGAGCGTAAATCAATCGTGGACTGATGGAGGGAATTTAGTTTAAAGGCAATTTATACATTTCCAATAACAGACTAATATACTATTTATTTTCAGAATAATTACTTTTACTTTTTATATTTTTTTAGATGTCGTTTCACAAGGCATCACTGCCTCTCTTACCCGTCTTAATAATTTGTTCTGTTGTACTCGCTTCCAGTCCTAATTCCATAAACACGATGAAATAATATAAAGATTTGCAGATGTATAGTGACAACTGAATGAACACTAAAGGACTGGTTGGGGGAGTTTAATAAAAGCAATAACTACAATGAACACTTCTATACCCAGAGGAAGCGTTTGGGGAGTGAGGTAACAACAGCTCAGTTTGTTTAGCAAAGAGTGTTTGTTTATTTGGTGTTTAACGCCACTTTCAGCATTTTTTCAGCTATATCATGGAGTCCAGACTGTGTTGGGAGAGGAAGCCGGAGTACCCGGAGAAAACTCCCGACCTGCGGTAGCAAAGAAGCAACACTGATAACTGCACAATTAACTTGTAATAATAAATTAATGTTTTATTTTTTTTCTTTATCCACGGTAATAAATAAACAAATATTACAAAAGAACATATCGAAACACATATAAAAATCTTACAATAAAAACTATTTACATGCAAATAAAGTCGTTCCAATTCTTGTTAACAAAGGAAATTTCATCAAAAAGTAAACTGGCCACTTATTTGTCATATTGTAGTTTAATTATCATAGAATTATCTCACCCTTTGATACACAGAGTAAGTAAGTGCACAACACAGAAATAGAACTATTCCAACAGAGGCAAACATAATTCTTCTGAAACATTGTTCCGTGTGCGGATCTATTTTTCTTTTCTTGCTCTCTGTACTAGATGTTACGGCATTATCACTGATTTTCAGTGTTTCATGTAGGATATTGCTTGAACGTCTCCTTTTCAGACTGGCGTCGCTCAGTCCTTCATCCTCAGTCGGTAGCTCTAAAGCTGATTTTTCACGGCATATCAAAGCATATTTGAATGCATTAAGAGCATACTCAATTTTCTTAACCTTGCAGTCACATAAGTCATCCGTGCGATCACAACATTTCTCCTCATGAACGTCTTCCCAATCAACACGAATCTTTGGGAAGGATTTTACGTCGAATTCCATTCTGAATGAATTTCTTAAACCCAACTAAAATTTCGCAATGAAATTGTAGGATGTTTTTAGCTAAACGCAAATGGTTACTTGTACAACAAATTTGTGCGCATAATCACCGTGAGTTAACCAGAATTTATGTAAAAGGCTTTACGAATTTAAATTTAAAACGGGTTACCTTAAAAAGCGTAATGAATATTGTTCATACTTTCACGGTTGAGTGACTAGCACACCATAGCCGTCTTGTGTGAACTATATGCCGTGGTTTCATAATTATATGCTCTTTGTTTGTTTGAATTGGGATTTATGTCACTTTCAGTATTTTCAAGTTATGTCGTGGCGTTCATTTCATTTTTATTGGGGGGTTTGGGGGGGGGGGATCCGTAGTACCAGGTGATAACACCCGATCTGCCAGTCATTGTTTGTGTTGAAAAACGTAAACAATTCCTTTCAAAATACTATCAAATGTTTTGAAGTTTTCTAAATTGATGTCGACCAGAAAGCAAAGAATACTGTATAAACTGTGTAACTTCATTAAACATATAAATAGAAGCATTGGAACTCCTGGCTGATCTTGTCTCACTTCCGCCCATGCAGTTCTCCCTGTGTTTGTGTTTTGCTCTGTATGTATTGTAAATAGTCTCTATATTATTTGTTATTTATGTTACACCTTCTCTGTACCAACAAGTGTTGGCTTTATGAGAATAAAGAAATATATGTTGTAATTTACTCGTTGTGTTGGTATAATGTTTTTTTTTCATAATGAAATAATGTCAGGGGTTTATTAATCAGGATCCCGACTTCCAGAATGCAATATAGGTTTGAAGTAATTTAGCATATATGGTTTATTAATGTCGTACATGCAGAATTCGATTATGCATGTATAAAAGAAATAAGTATATACAAAATCATTTTTGTATATACTTAATTTAAATTGTGTATATACTAAAATCATTTCTGTATATACATAAATGATTTAAGTATATATATAAATCATTATAGTATATACATAAATTATTTTTGTATGTACTTAAATCATTTTAGTATATACATAAATACTTATTTTTGACCCTGATACCGCGCCATAAGCTATATAGTGGCGTCCAGTTTTATTAGAGGAGGAAGCCGTATTGCCTCCGACCTTCAGTAGGAAACTGCATGGCTATCCTCGTTATTAAGTTTGGAGTCGAGCACACCCTGTCCGCAGTTAGAACCGCAACCTCAGTATGTTGACAGACGCGTGACAACCAGTGCAGTATACGGGGATTAAAGACTGACCATTAATTTATGTTACAATAAGAATACAATATATTACTTATTTTGTAAAAACAATTCTCTCTCTTCCCGTCCCCATCTCTCCTTTTCTTATACTCTATATAATTTACCTCAAGGAAATTTAATGGTCGACATCATAAGCTTGTTGATATATGCTAGGTAAAGATGTCGCACAGTTGCCTTTTACCATGCTTCAACATATAAGTAGTTTGGTTGTCTTTCCGTGTCACGAAAAAAAACCACAACAGTGAAAAATGATTACCCTTACATAGCACCTGATATATGGGGTCGTTTTGTAATATTGTCTGTTAATGGTTTTAGCATTTTCTTATGTTGTTATTCGTTTTTATACAAGTCGTGTTTTTCGGTTTTAATATTTATGTTTACTTACATTCATGATATTCACATAAAAAACGGATATAAACAACACATTCTGGCTTTTCTAGTAATCAGGGACATTATATATACTAGCAGTATGTAATGTACTTGTCGTATTTAACAAACGGCTATAGCTCTTTGTATATTATTTAGTTGGTTTGTGTAGTTCTTAGCATGTAATTGTTCTGTATGAAACCAGATGTCTTTTATTAAGTTGAAAATATCTTTATTATATAAATAGAAATATTATTGAACATACAATTTTTACAATAAATAATGAACAATTTAATATGTAAATCAACCAAGTAATCAAATAAAAGTCTTTATGGGTTTGGGTTTTATCACGGTATTGTTCTGTACTACAATGTTTAAACTTTTCTTGAGAAATGAAAATTAAAAATAAATTTATAGTAATATTCCTCTTATTCTTTGATAAACTGAAAACACGAGAACACAAACAATAAATGTTATTAGACTTGCCGACATATATGTTAATCTTTGCAATTCGTTAAATTCAAAATGGTCTCCACTCTTCCGCAACGCAATATCTTCCAAATCGTCAATACTCATTCTCCGTATGAAATCCTCAGCGAGATTCTCTCTTTTTAAGCTTTGTTTTCTCCTTATTCCTTCCTTGGTCATTATTAAATTACGTTCAAGTAAATAATTAAAATGTTCAAGTTCTCCTTGACTATAACTTATGGGTCTGGAAAAACTTGATGTATTAGCAGATGATATTCGTCTCCGTGATTGATTTCGTTTGGAATTCCATAGTAGCAAAGACAGTTTCATTATAAGCTCAGATAATTTTTTTACTCACTTGTAACCTGGTTGTTGTTTCCATCCTTTTGTCGTTTTACTTTAAAATCCGTATTTTTTCCCTTGGGCTATCCACAGAATTCTTAATACAAATTATCTCAATTTATAGTTCTAAATTATGTTGCCTATCGCATAATGGACATATTACTCTAAAATGGAAATATAATTCATTTCCTTACTCAGCCACTTGAAAAACTGTTAATTACAACGTTAATTATTCTAATTAGGTTTATTTCATATAATATATCATTGCAAGCTTAGTGTCACAAACAACAAACTAAGGAATGGTAAGTGTTAATTAGGACAGGTGTGTTACAGGTAGAATATTAGCGGAGAAATCTTGATGGATACCACAAAGAATCAAAACCGATTATGAAAAGCCGAGAGACTGAAACATCAATCAAATTTTTCAATCCGCAAGTCATTATTTGTTAACGCTATTTTATTTTCGTGCAAAGCGGTCTTAACATTTAATGCATATTCGTGGTATCTTAAAAAATTAAGTAAATATTTAGTTTGAAGCTAACAACAGGAACCTATAATATGAACTATATATTTAGTAAATTTAAACAGAAAAGTTGTTAAAACAATTGTTTATGGGAATTCTCTTGACTAATTTATTGAAATATGCCCAAAATTGATGATAAATCAAAACTATGTGTTTTTAAAGTAAATTACAATCTGATTTTAAATTGAACAATGCTTTTTAACTGAGAAAAGTTTTATATACAAGACAGCATTTAAGCTAAATTTAAATTGAGGGATCATAATCTCAAAATTGAAATAAGTGAATTCCGAAATATTCCTAGAGAGCAAAGACTGTCAGGAATATTATGTAGTGGAAATGAAAAACTTTCTCTTTTTAACATATAAAATAAATAATAATTTGAAAACATAAATTTTAAATATTTTGAATCCTAAAATATTTAATTTTTTAATATTAATATTTTAATATATTAAACCAAGATAAACAGATATTTTTTTAAACACAACAATTCAACTCTTATCGATGTTATAAAGCAATCACTGGAACAGCAACAATAAGGTGCACGCCGGTCAGAGTACCGAATACTGTCATATTACTATTACATATATTTGTTTTTTAAGCATTGTTCATTTACAATTGTCCTTTTAGTTATACTGTTTTATTTTTATGCTTTGACCCGCATGCGTGTACAATTTTGCTTTCGAAGTCTCTTAGTACATCGCACTGCTTGGGTACAACAATCATGTACTTTTCAGTGTTTAACTATCTGTGTTCTTCACAATAGTAATCAATACCACCGGAAGTTTAATTATTACAAAATCAATTTTAATATGAAATCTTTATTAATTATCTTGTAAAAACATGTTTCAAATATTTCAGAAAACTAAATCTGATCGTTGTCGAAAATGAATTCCCAAAGGCCGCAGATGTTGATCCAGATATCGGTTCAAAACAACCTCCGGACAGATTGCTATCAAATTTTGTGTAGACACGATACTCTGTCCGGCGAGGTCAGGTACTAAATACTGACCAATTATGTTAATCAATTATTAATTCAAAACTGCCTACAAATGGTAAGACATATTTTTTTATTATCTCTCTTTTCTGTAAGATTAATGTTACTATCAAGAAACGAATTGCAAGTACTTTAAAGTCTTGGTAATTTAAAAGCACAGAGTAAAAGATATGCAAATAACAAAAATTGTTCATTTTTTTATTTAAATAAAAGCTACACTAACTATTAATATACTAAGAAATTCCGATAATTTTAAAAAATAAAGATGTGCAAATAAGTTTGTAAATTGTTAATTTTTATTTAATATCCGGTGAACTGATGTATCTAACACATAACTAAAATAACTAACAATAGATTGGGGAATTCATATATTTCAAAAAATAAATACATAGGCAGACTATTCAATATATCCAATATCTTAATCTCACTTTGTCTTCTTGTGAAAGATCACGAAAAATAAGGTTATTATTCGTGTATGGTCAGCAGTAATTCTTACTTTTTTCAAATCATTTCATTTTCTTTTTCATGATGCAATCCAAGTTTTCTACTTTTTACCCACCCCACTAACCGCTTTCAAGTTCATTGATTGATTGATTGGATGTTTGCTTTACGTCCAGCGACCAAAATTTCAGCTATATTCAGGACGAGAACAAGTCTACAAACAAAACATCAATTGAGAAATTGAAAAATGGGTGGGATGGGACACAGGGAACAAAATTTGAACTGCCACTATAAAATTGCGCAGTATTGGGTAGGGTCGGAGAATTTAGCATTTTGTAGCGGCTACAAAGAGCCTACTCTTTTCGAAATCTACAAAAGGGATCTTTATCGTGCAAGGAGCGTGGCACTCTCCAAACACGTTACCCACTATAGTCTGCGGCCAGGATTTCCGTATTATGACCTTACAACCCCCAATGAGAGTGTCTCCCCTATCCGCCACCCGAGACGCGCTGTGCTGCTCTGTGGGTCGAGCACTGGGAACCGTCCAGCATAATTCAACTTTTCATTATCTGAATATAGTTCAAATAATGTTCTATAGACAGTAAACCATTTTTGTATTTGTCAAATTACCTCTCATATGAAGGGTGTCACTGATGTTTGTTCTTGACTTTTTGTTTTAAAGTATTGATGTAGCTTGTCAATCAATCAATCAATCAATCAATCAATCAATCAATCAATCAATCAATCAATCAATCAATCAATCAATCAATCAATCAATCAATCAATCAATCAATTGTATTGATTTCTTATTGCGTCTAAGCAATAGATCGTGTATTAAATTTATCACTGATGTTTTGTTCTACTTAGTCTCGGAAATAGAAATATGTTATGTTTTGTCTGTTTCATGCATCGTATCATCAACGTTTTTTCCAGAGTGTATGTAACAGTCAGCGTGTGTGTAACAGTCCAGCTGTAAACATGACATATCTATTGCTGATTGCTCTATTATTGCAAGTGAAAATTAAAGAAGCACAATTAGGTGAGCGAATATGACTTTATAATAGATACAACACGACCTAAAGTTAAATGAGTGGAGTCCTTTTCTTTGACAATATAGTTTCTTTGTTGGCCGACAGCACACAATTGGCATTCCAGTGGGTAGTTATTATGCCCTACACTATTTTGCCGAAAATGTCCTTTCTTTTTATGAGGCGGACTAGACACAGAAGCGAGATTCTAAAGAGAACATAGCAGAAATATACTAGATACTTGAAAGTTTCCTTCCGCTTTAAGGCGATTTAAAGTTAATCGATCTTTATCTATCTCTAAAAATAAGAACATCACAAATACTCCAAACAAGGATCCTTCCCTGAGCTCAGAATTGATGATTTCCTATTAAATGAAGGAACATTGAAGACGTACTTTAAAAGGAGTTAATTATTTGATTGCTACTAATTGTCAGTCTTGTGTAAAGGTCTGTTTTCATTTCGGTGATTTGGTGTTCTGTCTTATACCCATCTCCTGCTTGAAAAGTAGGTGTTTGTAGTGATGGGGGATCTGACCGTCCGTCTTTTTGTCCGTTACTCCTGTTGATACTCATCTCTTAGACGAAACTCATAGAACTTTTGTCATATAGTGCCAATGTTCGGGGTTTCCTATTGGAAAACATGGACTTTGTCATTCTTTGACATATGAGGTACCCATCTGTTATCTACAACTACACCACTAAATGGAATTTTGTGAAACTTTCACATAATCTATGTACCATTTCGCATCCGATATTATACATTTTAATCTGAATGATATCTGCTGTGGGAAGCGAGGGGGAAGTAAGCACAGTTTTTCTAGGTTAGTGATTATTTGTGTTGGTTATTCACCTCCTACCGATACAACTTTGTTTTTATAACATCTTAGCAACGCCTACTTTTTAATGTCACTTCCAAGGTCAATTTATACCAATAACATGGATTTCAACTAAACTTTGCAAGGATTCCATAACTCTTTACGATTCGTAGAGACAATTGACATAATATATATTGTGACGTCAAAGCAAAATAATCGATATTTACAGTAATATGTACATAAAACCTTTCGTGATATTAGCTATTACGTTTAGTTTTCTTTTTAATGTGTTGTCTTGGTTATCCCTATTGGTCAGATCCATCACTAGGTCAGTTACTATAATTAACACTTTACTTTCCCTGCGGATGAGGAAAAATACTATCCAAACTGATTAGAATTCAGAGTAAATGTTAGTCGTTTTTTAAATAACTTTGATCTTAAGCCGTGCTTAAAAAGCCCAACTAATAACCGGCGTGTCCTTCACACGTAGGCCTTAGGGCAGAATATATTTTACAAAGTATTTTTAGTAAATGAGGTTAACACGGCGCTAATCGCGGCTTCAAAATATGTATGTGATAGCATATGTAATTCAACTTTTATTTTAGTCAAAATACTGCTTTCTTGTCTTGAATATAGAAATAGTGCTCGTCTTGACCTGAAGATGGTTGAAATATTACTCGCTGTACGTTAAGCAACCATTCAATAATTTTACACATGTAATATAATTTTATATTAAATTGTATGCATGCTCCATAAATGTTCTTTTGCAACATATTGTATATTTGGAGAAGACATTATAAGTTTGTCTAACTTGTGTCTTATCCTATTTGCAAATTTGAGCAAATAAAATGGTGTCTGGTCAATTGGTCCCACATGCAAATTGGTCCCACTTTTGGACAATTGGTCCCAACACTTTTAAAATTGGTCCCAACTCTTTTAAAAAGTATATTTTAGAACAATTTTTGGTTTTGTATAGCAATTAATAATAAGTTATTGAAATTTAAGAAACTCCCAATACAAAACAAATTATAATATGTTCAAATTTGTTATTTAATATACACATTCATGACATTTATATATAAAAGTAATGACAAATATTATTCCAAATAATTTGAGAATTGTGCATTCTTTTTAAGTTGTATTGTATAATAATTTTGTCTTATTAGTTTCATTAGCAGCTTAGGCATATAATTATTACTTTTTTATCTTTTGAAGCATAAGGTTTTAGCTTTAATTAAAAAATTCAAGGAGCTATTAGTACAATTAATTGCCTTTGAATGTCATTATACAAGCAGTTTAATGTTTATCTGAACAAAAATTTTTTTTAAACCATTCATTTGTATATTTTACAATTTCATTTTTTACTCACTATCCCTTTTGAAGTCTTACAGAAACAATATCAAGAAGCACATGAATGGGACTTTCGGCTTGGGAGGTAGGGGTAAAGAAAAATGTCTTATGATAGGTCAGTTATAGAAAAACCAATTAAATTTATTCATTAAATGAAAAAATATAAAGGACAAAGGTGTAGCTCTATAGTTCACTTTATTCGACAACATGTCTTCTGAATGTGTAATCTGCACCAGACCAGTTCCAGTAAAACACCATGCCTTTACCGTTCAGGCTTTGTGTTGTTGGTTATGTAAATTCAAGGACACATAGAAGATGTACTTCTGGTAAGTCTTTTTATTAGTTTTGTATTTATTTTTTTTATTTATCTATTTATTTATTTATTTATACTTGATTCCATATTTTATATTCGTTGACCATAATCATTTATAAACTTAAATGTTGTACAATTAATTATTAAGGGACAGAATACCTAATTGATGATTACAAGGTATTCTTACATCACTATATAAATTCATTAATTTATTTTGTAAATTGTAAATTGCTTATTATTATAACTGAAGACTTTGTTAGAAATGAAACTGTCAGTATAAAAATCATATTTGTCTTCAAAGTCTGTTAATCATAATTCAATTAACAAAGTTGTCAATGGCATTTGCCACTGTTTAATTGGCTAATTAGATTACCTGAATACCTCAAATTTATTGCCTTTGAATTTGCTAATTGCAGCCTAAATAATTGTCATAATAATTGTTAATTTCCAATGTTTGTTGTTGTATTGCATTATTATTTTGTTGCTTGTCTGTAAATTCTATCTTATAATTATATTTGTGTTTCAGATTTTCACAATACAACAGAATTTATATGTGCCAATTGTGAGCCTGTTTGTGAATTCACACACGCCACACATGACAGCACCAATCCTAACTTCAACTTGACATTGGCTACATTCAGTGGGACTTTTGATAGCACCGAAGACCGTGTAGAGACTTAAAACTGGACAATATTATTTATGTTGTGCTTTGTGTTTTTATGTTGTATTGTTGTGCTTTTCTTTATTATGTTGTGCTTTTGTGCTTTGCTTTTTTATTGTTATCTATTTTTATGAATAAAGTTGGGATTGTGTGAAATTACTTGTGTTTCGAGTGAATAACATGTATATAATTTGAATGTTTTCTGTAAGTTAATATGATCTTCAGTGTGAGAACGAATGTGTGAAAAGTCATTCTTGTATGGTGAAAGTAGGTGTGAAAGTACCAACTGAGTGAGTAAAGTAAGAAAGACAGTATGTATGCAAGAATGAATGGGTAGGCTTTAGTGGTTCAAATATATGTAAAATAATAGTATAGTGCTGTAAATCTCAATAAAGAACATAAACTTGTTTTGTCTTCTATTGTTATTTTTTTAACATATCTTGTTAACTAAGAGCAAATATTTTATAATAATTTCTAAATCCATCTTCGCTAGCCAAGGGTTACGATCCGATACTCTTATCGTAACACTTGGCTAGCGAAGATGTTCTAAATCAAAAGCATAAATATACATCAATATGTTGAAATAATCCCTTAAATAATCTCTTAAACACAAATAAAACATTTTAAATTAAAGTTGGGACCAATTGACTTGGGACAAATTGGAAATGGGACAAATTGACCAAATTTGGGACCAATTGACTTGGGACGAATTGGAATTGGGACCAATTGACCTGTATCCAAATAAAATATGTTTATATAAACAAACCATTCAATCAATTACGCAACGTTTTATGTGATAAATTCTGTAACTCTGTAAGAAATTCATGGACATTATATATTCGTTATAATTTAATTTTAATTATAATACCTGAAAATTTTAACGATAAAAACACCAGCGATGGTAACATGGAAATTATTTGAATTTTGACGGCGTAAGAAAATTCTGTTTCAGTTGTATATCATTTTAAGATGTTAATTTAATCATCACAATTTTTAGTATCATTATTTAAATTGATTTGGCGATTTACGATACTGATCGGTTTCTGAAGGATAAACGGAATAAACAGTTGTCATCGTAAAATAATCTGATTTGTTAACTGTTAATTTTCGTCGTTGATTTCAATCTAATGATGTACAAGGTTGATTGATTCTTTGAAATGTTAAATATGTAACAATATGTGTTGCCAATGAAAATGATGCTTATATATAACACATTAAAGAATGAGTAGAATAGTTTTAAACATTTCTGCATAATCACTATAAAAATTTAATGACAAATCGATTATAGTATAGTTACGCAACTGAAACTTGATGACGTCAATAGGTTATCTGAAATATTAAATCAAATACAATTTGATTGTTTTTGGCGAAATGGGGAATTTCAATAACACAAAAATCCTTTCAAATGACATTGAACTGTTGATCTGAAATTTTTATAAGTCGGGCTTACTTGGAAACATAACCATTTATATGGCATAAATGGTTAAGGGAATATGATTTGTTTGTCCTTTTTGCTGATTGTTCTGGTTTTTTAGACTTAAAATACAACTGTGTTTATATGTTTTATAGTCTTATTACCTCATTCACCGTTTTTGTATATCAGTATGTTTATTTAGTGCATAGCCGTAGCCGTAGGATTTGATATAATATTTTGGAGTTATAGTAATAAAAACTCTAACTTCAACATCTTATTTTCTTTTGGTTTCAAATATTTGTGGTTTTGATCGCCACCAATGAGTCTTAATTCGATGAAACGCGCGTCTGGCGTAGTAAATTTAATACCTAGTTTGCATCTGTAATGAAATTTGATTTACACATATGGCTCAATCAATACGTATTATAATTTTTTTTCCAGTTTTACCATTGACCAAGTGTCAAAATGCCTTAGATCTGATTTTCCTATTAGATGGATCGCAGAGTGTGGAGCAGACAAATTTCAATCTTGTCAAAAACTACACGAAGAACTTGATATCCAAATTCACCATTGATCCAGCCCATACACGTGTTGGAATCGTTGAGTTCAGCACATTGGCTAGAGATGTTATAAAACTTGGACAATATGATAACTTCCAAATCTTAGCGGAAGCTATAGAAAAAATTCAAAAGTCGAACGTAGGCACGTCGACCCACGCAGCTATTGCGCTGATGCGTAAAATGTTTCAAACAAATCCGAGACAAGGCGCAACAAAAGTAGGAGTCTGCATAACAGACGGATTGTCCATTAGTCCAAATTTTACACAGTTAGAAGCAAAGAAAGCACAGAGTGAAAACGTGTCTATGTTTGCGCTTGGAATTGGACCAAATGTTTTTAAAACAGAATTGAAATTCATTGCTAGTAAGGAGGAATATGTTAAAGAAGTATCAGATTACAGCGCTTTGCCAACCAACCTAGCATCAGAGATCTGTAGTTGTAAGTAAATTAGTAGTCCTTGCATGCATGCATGTCAACACACACTTTCTTATAAAGAACGAATGATGTTGTATTTCCTGTTTGTTTTAATTAATTTTATAACACGGATTAGCGACTCGTAAACTAAATTCATGCTTTTACCATAAGTCGAACATCTGTACCAGCAGCCATGGACATAAACACATATCGTAGGCAGATGTCAATCTCGCTTCTCTGTAATACTAAAAGCAAATTTTTTGTCTTATTGCAGTGAACCAAAGGACAACTACTCCACCATTAGGCACAACTCCAAGCGGCCTGAGTAAGTACTAAGAGTTACCGAAAATCTAACTAATCAGTAATCAGAAACTCTAATATAATGACTAACAATGCACACAAGTCTAGACATCTAATTTACCAAAGTCTCACTCCTAAATGCAGCATTATTAATAATATACAATAGACATCAAAAAATGTTTTTAAAACAAGTTTAAAAAATTCAAGCAGTCAATGGTAACCAAGGTTACTGAGTACCCACCGCTCCCGATATAGGTTATTTATATAATGTTAAGTATTCGGTGTATTTTGTTGATTACAATTATTACAAAATATACGAAACCAATCAACTTTGTTAATGATTTAATCAGACTTAAAATCGATACTTATTACTTTCGTCTAAAACAAAACATTATCTTATTATTACTATCAAATCTAAGTTTTATTTACCTAAATTCCATCCACTTATGCACTAAATTTTAAGACGAATCGTTTGCCCTTAAATACTTGCATTGAACAGTATAGACTTCTTCACATTTAATAACTTGTGTAGCACGATTTATTCAATACAATAGAGGTGTGTTATATATATACAACACCAGAAGACAACCGTGTAAATGTATTATACTATTTGTTCAGCCATGGGGTCTGTTGTTCGGACTGCCAACAAACGGCCTCGTAGATCTATTGCACTATTTGTTAAGCCATGAGGTCTTTTGTTCTGAATATACCACTGAACAACCTCAATTATTTCTCAGAGAGTTTCTGCCAAAGTTCGGATTTTCACCGTGTAATTTATTTGAAAAAAAAAACTGCAGCTATGATATAGCTGAAAATTTTTTTAAAGTGGCGTAAAATCGCATTTAAACATATCCACGATGAAGGTAATAACAAAACACTGAACACCAAGGAAACTGTAAAAAAAGACAATCAACAAACAAAAATTCTAGAACCGGCTTTAGTACCAACAACCAAAAATATAGCAACTGCAGCAATGGTCCTGACTTGGTACAGGCATTTCAAAAAAAGTGGTGGGTTAAACCAAGATTTTTTGCACACCAAACTTCCAGGTCCATTACTGTGAATTGGTTTGTTGATGAAAATGGATGGTTATCATATACCACTAGACAGTAATATGTGTATCCAATAATCATCGCAGCACAACCACTGTGTACCGAATTCGAGATTAAAGACAATGTCTTCCTTGATCGTGCTATTCGATGAATGCGGAAACTGCAAACAAATGCCAAATGGTTTCGTTATTCAAAGGGTGTCTTAATTGAAGAATCTTTATGGAAGACATTGTGTACTTGTAGACAAATACTCTATACGTGTCTCTAAAATGAAGGTTTGCCCTAGAGCTTTTGTAGTGTCTTTCTTAACAGGACTTAAATCCTAAATTGACAGGGAACGACACGACCGGTGTGTTTCAACAGGCAGGTCTCCTGAGCACCAGCGTTTACTCTCATTTTCTTGAGAGTTCGTGTCGCTAGTTGTTTGGGGGTGTTGTTTTATTTTGTGTTTATTGTTGTGGGTTCCGTGGCAGAGTTTTTCACTGCTAGATTGATTTAGTACTTCTTCGCTTATTCGACACTCTTTCCAAATTTTGCCTTCAGATCCATTATCTTTCCCAGAGTTACCATTTATTATTTTTTTTATAAAAATGCCACATACCTCTATCTTAAAAAGTACTTTTACAAAGTGCAGATGTTTATGATATGTAAAATGATCATTTAATGGTCATTAAACAATTTTAACTTTGATGCTTTGCGATTTAAAAATATGTATGTATGCATGTAACATAATGTAAACCGGACATGAACTATAAATATCTCTGAACACTCAGAAACCAATAATTATCTTGTAACAATATTGATATTTGTTGTTTTCTGAAACGTCTACAGATCAAATTGATAAAAAAAAATTTGTTCATACAATAACACTAATACGAGCCAAATCACGAATCACAGGTTTACATGAGTCTTAAGTTATTATAATGTCTGTTTATATCAAGAGTCAGTAATTATTAAGTCTAACGTCCCTCAAAAACATAACATTACCATTTGTTGAAAATATTTTAAACGATTTAATTCCACCCTTACAACGTGTAATATCTTGAAAAAACAGTTACCACCCGTGACTTTATGTGTATATTACATGTACTCACCATTTTTAATGAATTCACTGTGGCATGGTAACTTTTAATGGTTGAATGAACTACGTAGCGTGCATTCACTCCACAAACCAGTCTGACATGCCTCGACAGAAATATGATTCAATTTCTCTGATATCCAAGCAAGAGATTGAACACTACATATCAGCTTATTTGTTGACATTTCATCGTTATAAACTAATTATCCTGACCTCAAGTGCCTCTAAATATGAACTTTATTAAAGCTGAAATTTAAAGAACACATAACGTACTTTTAAACTGAATTATAAAACTAAACAATCTGTAGTCGGCAGAGCTCATAATACTGAAACTAACCGGCTGTCATTTTCTCTTTCAGTTATAGACCGCATTAATGACACTGATCAAAATGGTAAGAATATTTTTTGAAACGTCGCTCAATTGTTTTATCAAAATATTCCTTATACAAACTTGTAAGTATAGCTGACTATTTATGTAATGATTTTTGTTATGGCATTTTATTCGTTAACACTAGAACAGAGTTCTGTAAAAGTAGTTTTTCATGAAGCTTGATACTTAATCTTTAAAGCCAGTTTACATCTTATTATATTACAAGAATGCTTCTTGTGCATAAAATATCTTTGAAAATTGTTTAAATCTCTTTATTTTTTGTCAATTTACCTTAACATAAGATGTATTCTTTATCTACAAAATAAAGCTTCATCGGGTAGCACGACGCCTTCTAAAAACATCATAAACGAAGGTAAACAATATTTCTTTTTATTTTGTTTGTTTGCTTGAATGTTGTTTAACGCCAAATTCAGCAATTTTTCAGCTATATCACGGCGACTAGTTTTTATCGGGGGAGCAAGACCCAGTACCAGGAGGAAACCACCGACCTACGGTAGGAAACTTGCAATCCTTGTCACTTATGATTGGTGTCGAAAGTACCCTGCCCGCAGTGAGGCTCGAACCCGCAATCTTAGTGTTGACAGACCAACTGAGCAATAGAAGGCGAACTGCCTTAACCACTGGCCACCGAGGCCCCTCGTAATATTTCAAATAGCCTTCAAACAATGTATTATATTTTATTACACACTACAGCTTTGGCAGTACCGTACTCATGGCAACTCTACCAACAAGATAACGGGGTAAGGCCAAACAGCAAGTGGAGACACTAACAGTGAATGTATTAAATAATAACCACATATCAATTGGTCGTATTTAAGTCAGTTTTTGCTTTAAACGCCTCCTTAGCGTTCTTATCAATCAGTATAAAACGCTCAATGTTCTCATCCAAACTGAATTAAATATTTTATTAAAAATTGAATAGGCGGTCGGGTCAACTAGAAATCCACTTTTGTTCATCGTAAGACTAGTATTTGTACTCACCTATGAGATGGAACCTGATGGAACTTGACCGATGGTCAAGGTCTAGTATGTGTGTCCCGAGTTGAATTGTAAAACATATCAAACCTACGTGTATGGTTTTTAAGAATAATGTTTATGTGTTCGGAAGGAAGAAATTATTTAAAACACTTTCAGTGAGAGCAACAAATTGTCCTTACTTGCCTTTTATTAGACACGAGACATTAAATGTCGAACGCACGTATAGCGCGTATGCAATGAATATTCGGTTGAAGTTATAATAAATATAGCAAAATGGTTTATTTGCAGTAAACGTGCAGCTACTTAATTTATGTAATTCTTTTAAAATTACAACAAGTATTAAAAACATTTGCAGGAGTTGTTGACGCAAATAGACAGTTTCTCCCACATCCTTCAGACTGCAGTAAGTTTTTAGAAACAGAAGATGTCTCTGGTCTATTGGCCGTACACGAAAGAAACTGCCCTTTCGGTCAACTATACAGCGAAAATGCACTGACTTGTGTTGACCCAAAATATTCCCCTTGCAAATATGGTAAGTAATTTATCAAACAGTATTGCTGCTTTCAAGTTCTCAAGCTTCTTAAATCATAGGAATTCGTTCTGCAAAATAAAAAAAAAACATTCCACGACAATACATTAACAACTTGGGTTTAGAAATATTATATTAAGAACTTGCATAATGCACCCACCACGCATTTATATAAACTTTTTGTTACATTGTGAATGTCAGAACCGACTAGAACACATAAAAATACATATGCTTACACATAAGCGTTTTTTCTAATTATAAGCATTTCATGTGTAAATGATTTTAATTTAAGAAATTAAAATAACAATTATATTTATCTAAAACGTGTTGTATTTATTATACTTTATGTCAGTATTTATAATACTTGCCAGACCTTTTTATTAAAGTGTCTTTTTTTCAAGACATGTGCAAAAACAAAACAACAGCTCCTATGAAAGACAATTGCCGAGGATATTGGGTATGTGTGAATGGTGATATGAAAGCTGTGTGTTGTTCTGCAGGGACTGGATATTTGGAAGGTGTGGGATGTCAGCCTGGTGTGTGCGACACACCCTGTCCTCCTGTTGTAGCAAGTAACAATAAGACAGGTAAATGTTTATATAATTCTGATACTCATAGTGCCATGTATTAATTGATTTATTGGTAACCTGAGTTACCGATGATGATTTAAAAATAAACCATGGTTCGTTAAGTGAACTCACATATTTGAAGGTCAAGAACAAACCTGGGCTAGATGAGCAAACAGACCTTATTATAGTCTGCTTTAGACTGTTATGTTGGCTACAAAGATTTTTAATTACAATATATATTTATCGATTTTTGTTGGTATGCCTAAGATTGTAACTACAAGGCATTAACGAATTCGCAAAGATAATTATTGTGTTGAACAATTTGAAGACTTTTAATTTTTTTACAGCTTTAGGTCTTGTTGGAGCTCCACAAACCCCACCTTTTATTAATTTGAAGAGTTTTTAAAAATACTAGTATTTAATCAGCAATTTTACTGTGGTTCCACACAACACCACTGCTTACTTAGAATTTAAAGATTTTTTGTAATTTTTACAGCGTGCAACCTTATGGAGGTCCCACATGAAGACACTGTTTATTTAGAGTTTGTTCTTGGTTATGGAAACATAACTAGACAGTGTGCACCAGGGACAGCGTTTAATCAGACAAGCTGTGGGTGTTCTACCTATATTAACATACATACTGGTATTCAAGGAAGCACAGTCTCAACACCAAGTTGTAAAACAAATCTGTATCTACCATTTAATAAGCACCCGGAAGATCTCAGTGGAACTTTAGATTGGTCGGGCATGTCAACACCAATGAGCTGCAGCAACATTAATGTGACTGGTGGAGCTAATGGGAAAGCTTTATTTGGATCCAAAGACTGTTTTATATACATCTGGAGATTTGCAAGTGTTGACCTAAGGTGATCTTATTATATATTGTAGTTGTAGACACAAAAGTTGGTCTTAATATACTCTGAAATTCTGGCACCATAACTGATACAAAAATAAAACATATAATGCTGAATGAATCAGCTACAGTTTGTTTCATACAAATAAACTGAAATCATACTTATTAAATTTAAGTTATACACCAGAATTGGTATGCTTTGGTTATTGCATGTAATTCATCCCTTTTCATTCACAGAAATATTCAGATAAAATTCCAGTTGACACCATTAAAAGGAACAGCAAATAGTCCGGTTGAAGCTATTCTCACAAATTGTTACCCATTGTCATGGACATGTAATCCCAGTCTTGCTTTACTAATAGACAGATTTAATATGAAAATTGGAATAAAGCTATTGACTAGTTCGGGAAACATGGAAAAGACGACATACGAATGGATATCGTACAAGGTACCATTTATGTAACGAGTTAACGATCAGTGCAACTGCCACAAAATGAATAAAACAAAATAAGGCATAGAGAAAGGAAACAAAACTAAAATTACCTAATATTATCCGTTTGTTTTCATTGAAATGTGTGGTTCCTGCTGTAGATTAAAGCTTTCTTTCTATGGAAACAACTCGAATCTATCACAATATCATCGAACGTTTATATGTATCAAAACTCATATAATTCAGTGTAACACCAATGAAAGAAAATAGTAAACAAAACTCTAGACATTCAGATAGGCAGATAGGCAACAAACTACTCTCGGTGAAAACTAGAAGCTAAAAATATATAATAGAAGCATTTAAAGATTAAAAATAGGATGCCTATAAATATAAACGAACTACAGAAACTCAAGAATAAAAAAAAACACAAAAAAAAAAAAAAACAAAAACAACACAAACAAATTAACATACAAGCCCTTGACAAATATAAACACAGGTGTTTTGTTATAAGTTGTGAATATTAAAATGTTTTCAGACTGGCCAGACGAATGATGTACAGATAGATATATCAGATACTAATGTTGTATTTACAGTCGAAGGGCAATCCAAGATAATCATGTTAGATGGTAGGTAATTTGTATATCTATACGTAAGTTTCTGTCAGTTCGTATATAAATACTAAACGTAAATGTGTTTTTGTCTGCATTGTTTAATATTTAAAGTTTAAAACTTTACATAGTTAGAAATATTTTTAAGTATCTGTTTCTGAATTTGTAACACTGATTTAGTATTCGACTTTTCCCATTAAGTAAATTAAAAATATATTCGTATCTTGGCCAGAGCTTTCTAACTATCAAATGCTAGGTAACTAATTGATAAGCAAGAACAAGAATTTTAAACGGTTAACAAACAAATCATATCTAACTAAAAATCGTCAAAGATACCAATGTTATAAAAATGTTTACACCACACATGCGTTTTGATCAACACTCAATAGTGGCGCTCAAACCAGAACTATTGAAAGGCAAGTGGTACACATATATTCCGACTAAAGCCATCTGTATATAAGGAAAAGAACAAGAAAATGTACCTCGGCGACACTGATGCCCCGCTTAGTAAACACCCCGCTTTTTATTCTTAGTGCCCTCAAGCATGAAATATTATAAAACACATTCCTACACATTTTTGCCAGTGAATAGGCCTCGTCCGGTTTTAACTGTGTATGAAGTTTCATGAAGATGTAAAGTCATCTTAAAAAAGCTTCAACGCAAATGTTTGTTAACCCCGAGGTGGACGGATGGACGGACGAACGGACAAATGTATAAACAGACAGACAATCTATATACCAACCAACGTTCGTTGTGGGATATAAAAATCTTAAACATATCATTTGTTTTCCAAACGTGAATTCTAGTCAGTAAGTAAATTGTTTCACAAAATACTTTTTAGGACAACTCAACAAAAGACAATCTGGATTTGCGTTTGGATCAGGCGGGCGTTTGGATCAGGCGGGGCGTTTGGATCAGGCGGGCGTTTGGATCAGGCGAGGCGTTTGGATCAGGCGAGGCGTTTGGATCAGGCGGGCGTTTGGATCAGGCGGGGCGTTTGGATCAGGCGAGGCGTTTGGATCAGGCGGGCGTTTGGATCAGGCGGGGCGTTTGGATCAGGCGAGGCGTTTGGATCAGGCGGGCGTTTGGATCAGGCGGGGCGTTTGGATCAGGCGGGCGTTTGGATCAGGCGGGGCGTTTGGATCAGGCGAGGCGTTTGGATCAGGCGGGCGTTTGGATCAGGCGGGGCGTTTGGATCAGGCGGGGCGTTTGGATCAGGCGAGGCGTTTGGATCAGGCGGGCGTTTGGATCAGGCGGGGCGTTTGGATCAGGCGGGCGTTTGGATCAGGCGGGGCGTTTGGATCAGGCGGGGCGTTTGGATCAGGCGGGCGTTTGGATCAGGCGGGGCGTTTGGATCAGGCGGGCGTTTGGATCAGGCGGGGCGTTTGGATCAGGCGGGCGTTTGGATCAGGCGGGGCGTTTGGATCAGGCGGTGGATCAGGCGGGGCGTTTGGATCAGGCGGGGCGTTTGGATCAGGCGGGCGGTTGGATCAGGCGGTGGATCAGGCGGGGCGTTTGGATCAGGCGGGGCGTTTGGATCAGGCGGGGCGTTTGGATCAGGCGGTGGATCAGGCGGGGCGTTTGGATCAGGCGGGGCGTTTGGATCAGGCGGGGCGTTTGGATCAGGCGGTGCGTTTGGATCAGGCGGGGCGTTTGGATCAGGCGGGGCGTTTGGATCAGGCGGTGGATCAGGCGGGGCGTTTGGATCAGGCGGGGCGTTTGGATCAGGCGGGGCGTTTGGATCAGGCGAGGCGTTTGGATCAGGCGGGGCGTTTGGATCAGGCGTTTGGATCAGGCGGGGCGTTTGGATCAGGCGTTTGGATCAGGCGGGGCGTTTGGATCAGGCGGGGCGTTTGGATCAGGCGGGGCGTTTGGATCAGGCGTTTGGATCAGGCGGGGCGTTTGGATCAGGCGGTGCGTTTGGATCAGGCGGGGCGTTTGGATCAGGCGAGGCGTTTGGATCAGGCGGGCGTTTGGATCAGGCGGGGCGTTTGGATCAGGCGAGGCGTTTGGATCAGGCGGGGCGTTTACAAGTTTTCAAGGATATCTAGACGAGGTATGTATAAAAACGATATGAAAACTGGATAAAAATTCCCAAGCTAATATGAGGCCATAACAAAGATCAAACAAAAACAACAAAGAAAATTTTGCAACATGAATGGACTACCAAAAACCACACTTGAAAAAATGTTTCAAAAGCTTGTGTTAAGCATGAAACAGGAAACAAAAGAAAGGCATTAGTTAATCATAATATATGATTTTAACCTATTTAACAGATATTGCGTAATATTCAATTGTCAGGTGACATCGCAAGCCATCAATTACTCAGATAAGGAAGAAAAACATTACATTTTGCTAACAACAAAAGTAAGAGTGGGAAACATTATACAAAACACTCTTTAAAAAAACAATGTCATTCTGTGTATGAACTATAAACAACAATCTATTTTAGGTCAGAATTGTGTCCTGCTGATGAAATCGAAACTTTGTTAGATACGCAATTGCATTATACTTCTGCAAAGCTCAACTTTGGTCATGAAATAAAGTAACGCCAATAGAAGTGATGTACGAAGATCACACAGTCGCATGCTGAAATGTTGTGGGCCAAGTACAGATTTTGACGAAGCATAACTTGGAGCATGTTGTTTTCCAACTATCCATTCGTTTAACTATTCATTAGACAATTCAATTCAGTATTGTAGAAAAAGTTATACAAAAAACTGATAGTGCTATAAATCGATTACCATATTTTAACTTTTCTTTTTCATAATAAAATTTGAAATACATGTGTATATATATATATATATATATATATATATATATTGTACACAAATTGTAAAGCGAGATTAAAAATTGGGGCTGATACTTCAGCTGCATGTTGAACTGTTAGCAAGAAATTGTATAATACCAAGGTTAATATAATTAACTATGCCATTGGCGCGTTTTGTCTAATCAAGACTCATCAAAGGCGCTCTCACCCCCAAAACTGTTTACAACGTAACAATTATTTTTTGTTTGAGGTGGTGTGCTATATGCAGTAAACTATATCATGGCGTCCAAGTTGTATTGGAGAAGGAAGCAAAAACTCGTAATCCTTAGCAATTAAGGTTGGAGTGGAACAGACCCTGCCCTCTCTCGGACTCGAACGTGCAACATGTTGACACACCAGTGATCAAAAGTAATTGTGTACCTACCTTACCCATACGACCACTAAGGTTCTTTACTAAGATAATCAGTACCCCAATAAAAAGAACGCCAAAAAAACCAGAGGTCACTCAGGTGCTCTGATGAGTAAGCATTGCCTGTCTCTAATAAGACACTTGTTAAGGTACTCTTTGCTGTCTGTGAAATAGTTATATCTAGGAAAAGGTTAGACTATTTATGACTCGGCGTACATGTCTGAGAATATTTTAGAGATAAATTTTCTATGGCAATCAATTGAGCATCTAAAGAGATAACATCCACTAAGATACAGAAACTGTGTTTAAGTAGTTTAATAGTCAATACCGTTGTACGAAATGGAAACTCAAAATATCAATCGCAAGATTTAATATAACACATGAGTTTTAAAATGTAAATACCAAACACCAGTGCTAATGGAATCGTGGAACGTTTTCGTCATCACGCTTGTAACAGAGTTTAGTTTAAAGGCTTCCCTAGTCTATTTAACGAAAGTAAAGGTAAAAGTCTATCTGTGTCTTTTTTTAATTTCAAACTTTTTACAATAAATCAATGCAATTTCTCAAAGTACAAGACATCATCTAAACACCTGGAAAAAGTTAAGGCCCCCCCCCCCCCATTATTTTTGTTTTCCGTTGATTTTAAATAAAGTTTAATTTTGATGATTTTGATTAGTATTAATTCTTTAATGTTAATTTAAAGAATGAGATGGTTTAGGTGTGAAATTATAATCAAGCGCTGTTTTCGGCCCACGTGAAGCTTGCTCCCTTCACGGCCAAAGTGCACTATTTTGTCCTGCAACATATCGTTATTTAATTCCGAATTTATAATTGCCAAATCATTTAAGGAAAGCATGCCAAGGAGGCGGATATCAGAAGCAGAGAGATGACAAATCATTGGCATGCATTCACTGGCATGTCTTACAAGACAAAAAGAATTCAGCTTGGCTATCATTACACAGTCATAGTCATTTGGTCAGAAAACACGCTGCCACGCAAGATGTTAAAAATCGTTCCCGATCTGGTCGACCATCTGTTACAACCCAACATAGAACCTTGATAGATTTGTTATGCGAAATACGTTTGCAGCAAGACCTGTCTCAAGAAAAATAGTTACCTGGTCGTAATCTTTCAGCCAGAACAGTACGAAATCGACTAAAGCTGCAGGATTGAGGTCAAAGAGAGTCATTAAACGCCCAATGCTTGATAATCCCCATCGTAGGGATAGGTTGCCCTGGTGCTAAGCAAAACAACATTGGAACCTTAGAACCTGGCGACGAATACACTGGTCAGATAAGAGCCGATTTTTAATCAAAGTAACGGATTGGCGTACCCGTGTTTGGAGGCATCAAAACACAGCCTACACGCCAAGAAACATTGTTCCAACAGTGCCTTTTGGTGGGGGGGAGGGGTCAGTTATGGTGTGGGGCTGTATCTCACATTACTGCAAACTGGATCTGGTAACAATCCATGGCAACCTTAATGGTGAAAAGTACACCCTTACACCTGTAGTTGTCTCATTTTGAAAACCACCCGTTAGAGAAAAGACCTGTTTTCATGGATGACAACGCTAGACCTCATCGTTGCAGGCTAGTAAGGGCATATCTTGAGAACGAAGCTGTGATAACTCTTCGGTGGCATGCAAGAAGTCCAGATAGTACATTTATGGGATCCAATAGGTAGGCGATTACATGCTCTGGAACTTCCTCCACAGAACTTGCAACATTTAGAAGCTCAATTACACCGGGAATGGCGACAGAAAACTTTTCAACAAATTAGACGTCTCACTGGCAGTATGCGACGCAGGGTTGCAGCAGTCATTCATGTTAACAGGTTTTATAGCCGATATTGACTCTTCTACGGCTATTTATCAATTTGATGTTTATGATTGACGTTTTCAAGTGTGAATGGACAATTCAATAAAGGTAATAACAAAATACCGAACACCGATGAAACTGTCAAAAAAAACAATCTGAAAATCAAAGTCCGAGTAACCGGCAAACTCCAGAACCAACAACCAACATAAAGCAGTTTGGAGCTTTCGGTGACAATACTTTTTAAAGACTATGTGAAAGAGCAAAGACAGTCCATCTTTTAATTAAATGGTATGTAAATAAAATTATGAGTTTTTTGTTAAAATAATGTTTCACTGTGCTCAACAATGCATATTTTTGTTTGCTATACAAACCACAGGCACTTAAGAGCCTGTATCGCTCACCTGATTTTATAGGCAATGAAGGTGGCATTTCCCTGATGTAACAACTAAGTCCTGTAATTTTCAATAAACTTTAAAGAGGACTATCCAAACAATATTGCTAGAAAGTTTTGTTTTCATTGGTTAACTGGTTTTATAGAGAAGATTTTTTTTAAATTTGCCAATGGGGTCCTATATTAAACTAAGTCCTGCTGTGGTGGCCATTTTGAATTTACAATTGGCAATAAAAAACAAACTTTAAAGAAGACCATCCAAACAATATTTTCAGTAAGTTTTGTTTCTGTTGGTTAATCAGTTTCAAAGAAGAAACCTTTTAAAACTTTTTCCACTGCCTATGTAATGCTTTGATGGCCATTTAGATTTTCCTACTGACATGACTGACAATAAAAAACAAACTTCAAAGAGGACCATCCAAACAATATTGCTAGTAAGTTTGTTTCCATTGGTGAAGAAGCATTTTTAAACTTTTTCCCCAAAGGGTCCTATGTTAAACTAAGTCCTCCGGTGGTGGCCATTTTGATTTTCCAATTGGCATAAACAACACAAACTTTATAAAGGACCATCCAAAATAATATTGGTAGTAAATTTTGTTTCCATTGGTTAATCAGTTTCAGAGAAGAAGCCTTTTTTAACTTTTTTGCATAGGGTCCAAAGTTAAACTACGTCCTGCGTTGGTGGCCATTTTGATTTGATTGATTGATTGATTGGATGTCTGCTTAAAGTCCAGCGAGCAGTATTTCAGCTATATTCAGGACGGGAACAAGTTGACAAACAATAAATCAACGGAAAATGGGGGTGGGATGGGTCACAGGGGATACAATTTTGACTGCCACTGGAAAAGTATAGAGTTTTGGGTAGGGCCGGAAAATTTAGCCTTTTGTAGCGGCTACAATAAGCCTACTCTTTTTCGAAATCTACAAAAGGGGTCATTATCATGCAAGGAGCTCCAAACACGTTACCCACTACGGTCCGCGGTCAGGCTTTCCGTATTATGACCTGACAACCCCCCGCAACGAGAGGGTCTACCCTATCCGCCACTCGGGGACGCGCTGGGCTGCTCTGTGGGTTGAGCACTGGGAACCCTCAAATGGTCCCATTTTGAATTTCCAATTGTCATAAAAAACATAAACTTTATAGAGGACCATCCAAACAATATTTCTAGTAAGTTTTGTTTACCTTGGTAAACCCGTTTCAGAGAAAATGGCTTTTTTTTTTACTTTTTACCATTGGGGTCCTATATTAAACTACTAAGCCCTGCTGTTGCATCCATTTTGATTTTCCAATTGGCATAAAATAAATAAACTTTATAAAGGACCATCCAAGCAATATTGGTAGTAAGTTTTGATTCGATTGGTTAACCGGTTTCAGAGGAAAAGCCATTTTAAACTTTTTTCCATAGGGCCCAATGTTAAACAAAGTCATGCGGTGGTGGCCATTTTGAATTTCCTATTGGGATAAAAAAGCACAAACTTTATACCCGGACCATCCAAAACAATATTGCTAGTAAGTTTTGTTTTCATTGGTTAACCGGTTTCAGAGAAGAAGCCTTTTAAACTTTTTCCCATAGGGTCTTATGTTAACCTAAGTCCTGTGTTGGTGGCCTTTTAAATTTCCAATTGTCATAAAAAACACAAACTTTATAGAGGACTATCCAAACAATATTGCTAGTAAGTTTTTGTTTCCATTGGTTAACCGGTTTCAGAGAAGACACCTTTTAAAACTTTTTCCCATAGGGTCCAATGTTAAACTTAGTACTGCGGTGGCGGCCATTTTGAATTTCCAGTTAGCATAGAAAACGTAAACTTTATAAAGGACCATCCAAACAATATTGCTAGTAAGTTTTGTTTTCATTGGGTAAACGGTTTCACAGAAGAAGCCCTTTAAAAAAAATTTTCCCATAGGGTCCTATGTTAAAATAAGTCTTGCGGTGACTGCCATATTGGTTTTCCAACCTAAATAAAAAACACAAACTTTGTAAAGGTCCATCCAATGAACATTATGGCTAAGTATTGTTTCAATTGACAAACTGGTTTCAGAGAAGATGATTAAAATGTTAAAAGTTTACAGAAGCCGCTGACGACGACAACGATGACGCCGACGGACGCAAACTGATAACAATAGCTCACATGACCCTGACCCTTTGGGTCAGGTGAGCTAATTAAAAACGAATGGGAGTCCAATATTAGTCCAATGTATGACTTGACAAAAACAAGTGCTTAACTTTTTCCAAGTGTATATATAGCGGAATGTGAAATAAAAGGTCTGCATCCATCGTCTTTTATTTCTTCGTCTGTAGACTTTAAAGAAACACCTACAGTATCTATATACTACGGAAACAGGTCGGCCAGTACAGAATCAAATTTGTATTATTTATAAGCCAATAGTCTTTTAATAAACCCATATACTCTCACAAAAGATGACAAAAATCTTCCTAGTCTAAAAGGATACCATCTACAAATTTCACATTTAGTGTACTAGTATTAATTTTCTTTATTTCTAATATTTAATTGATTATGTAGTAAGTTATGTCATGAATAATTATCAGTATTAACTATGGTTTGATTTTATGCATATACTTGCAGAAATTAGGTACCACAACAATGACACTAGAGTACTATATATTCGGTGATAGTCAAAAGATTAATCCTTTCTTCACAGCAGTTATCCTCACCACTAATTTCATTTGAGTTGAGTTTTGTTAAAAGTTGTAAAAATTTTGCTGTCTACAATATTGTATACATGTACTTCTGAAGGCTGATTTAAAAAATGTTTTGCTTTTTACCATAGTACATACAGGTGTGTGATTCCAAGCTATTAACAGTGATAAATACTGCTCAAAGATGAAATTATTTATATTAAATTTTCCCTAGTAATTATGCATGGTTAGCTGGAAAACACCATGAACTGTACTTGCTTAAATGTTTTTTTTATGGTGACAGACACGATCTCGTCCATTCAGGTGGTAAGGGTGTTTTGCAGTTTTTTAAATTATAGGTATGTATATAATGTTTAGGTGTCTTTTGAAGGTGTTTTGTAAATACATTGACCTTCTTTATAATTTAGTATCACATGCCATAATTAAATAAGTATGCTAAATTATTTATTACATCTATATCACATCAATATTTTTAGAAATCGATTGCATTTAAAAAATCGTCACTATCATTGATTTCGAGGTATTTCACTTCTGCATGCTCTTCTTTCATGTCATTCAATTTCTTCTGTATTCGTTCTTTTTCATTGTCAATATCTTTGACAGATAGTGTTTTACCTTTTTGCATGACATAGTAGTAATAATGAAAATTGTCTCCAAAATGTTTCTGCTCGACAGACCACTCAAATAACTGCCTTGCATAATGTGGCTTACGAAAGTGTGGTTGTGCAAATGTTATAGAAATGAACTTCCCGCCTGTCTTGAGTACCGACCTAACCTGAAAAAAAAACAAACATGTGTACTGTTTTATGTGTTTCATATTTACTAAAAGTTGAAAAGTGGGGGTTAGTGTTGGGTGTCCGTCCATTACACTTGAAGGTACCCATGATGCCTCTCTTCTCCAACTCCTACATCATTGCATTAACCCTGATATAGTAAACCGGGGCATCAATTAGTTAGCATTGTAACATGAATCCTTTGTTCTTTTTTACGAATAAACAAGAGACGACGATTAGGTATGCTCTAAATTAAAACACTTGTATAATATTGCATGAAAGGTCACGTGTGCCTGTTAAACTCAAGGGAAAATAGCCATGCAATAACCAACTACAATTAGATCCGATAATGCACAGTAAAACTCCACCTTAATTAAGTCAAATTTTATTGATTTTCACTGCAAAAGGATAGCACGAGCTTCCAATATTAGCTTTTCATTTGATTAGTCGAATATTGGTCGCACCATAATAAACACCGCCCTCTTTATTTATAACCAATTATTAATGGGTGGGATTCATGTTACAAATCATTTATAGCACCGCCTTCCTCGTTAGACAAATACACCTTCTCGCGCTAAAGCGCTCGACGGTGTATCTGTCTAACTCAGAAGTCCGTGCTATAAATATAACTTAGCCACAGTTTTTCTAGTTTTTACAATGCAATAACAATTTTTAAATGCCAATACAGCACGGTCAATATTTTTTTAAATATTGGTTCGTGACATCAACCAATAATGCCAACATATCTATGTTCCAGTCTGGGAAAGTCTTACACAATTAATCGATTAACATGTTTATTTGTTGCACCATATAATTGGGCAGTATTCCAATACTCTATCATACACTTTTTAATATGGTCAAATATTGGTGTCATATTGTAAAGTCAGATAATCAAGAAAATTCCTTGATATATGAAGCCTTCAAAGCTTCAGAGAATATGGCTAAAGAGAATAAAGATTCTTGGGTTAGATGTGTGCATGATATTTTTAAATATTTAAACCTGAAACATATTTTTGATAACCCAGGCAATTTTAAACCAAACTACATAATAAATATAGTAAAATCAAAACTTTTCACTAAATTTTGTAACATATGGAAATCAAAAATATGTAATGATAGTAGGAAAAATCCCCATAGTGGAAATAAATTAAGGCAATATAGAAAATTTAAAACAAATTTTAAATTTGAACCATATCTCTTAATAGGGAGCACTGAACAAAGGCAAACATTGGCAAAATTAAGAATCAGTGACCATCCTCTTCAAATTGAAAAGGGTCGATACACAGGTCAACAGGTAAACAATCGTATCTGCACTATATGTAAGTTGGAAGTAGAAGATGAGATTCACTTCCTGCTTAAATGTAGTCAATACAAACAAGAACGTAATAATTTTTTATTACTACTATATAAACATAATAATAATATTCAACAACTTTCAGATGAAAATAAATTTATATGGATTATGTCATCAGAAGACCAAGTTGTCATAAAACATCTATTTAATTATCTTGATATTATTTATCAAAAAAGAAATAGTTTTGACCAAAGCTAACAATGTTTTTATATAAAAAAAAATAATAATAATACTTGTCAGTGTAGATTTCCTGGAGCCAGTGATGGACACTATAATTAACTTTTGTACATGTAATTTTTAAGTTTACTGTTTTCTTAAGTTTAGTATTTTCCATCATTATTTCATGAAGCTATTTATACCAATGACCAATAATTAACTTTATTTCTATGTTTCCTTCTTTTGATACTGTTATTATGTTTATTTGTATGATTAATATGCTCAATGCTGGGCGCTGTGATTAGCTTAATAAAATATCTTGTATCTAAAATATCTTGTATCTTGTATTATTGGTGAATTTTCAAAACATATTATTACACATACGTTAGGTCTTTGGATATTTACAAGGAAACTAGTGGGAAATAAAGATACTTTATGACCTTTTCTCCCGTTCTAAAGCTTGTAACCATGTTGAATATATTCTTCTATGATGCAACAAGTTGGCATTTATAATATCAGTCCACTACTAGTTCAAACCATATTCTGATCACAAGTTGTTTGTGGCCTCTTGCTCCAAATGTGACAACTGTTTTAATACGTTCGGCTATAAATGGGTGTTGCATTTTGTTTTCAAAAATTTTTTATTTTCGTGGTAAACGTCAGGTATAGCGTCTAGGGTCAGAAAATCAGTCTTCAGTTCATTACCTTTACTGAGTTTGCAATATTGGGATTTTTTTTCGCAAAAATCACTGTGTTTTATTTGCTGGTTTGAGAATTGTTTGTGCAGCAATTTGTTACATGTTATCTTTTGTATGATGTTCCGTCATGGTTCTCAATGGGTTTGCATTTACAGTGTGTTGTGTTGCATTTGGTTGTTTTTTCCTTTTTGTATAATGCATACTGTAAGATGTAGATTGTTGTCTTTGTTCCACATTGTGTTTTGATTTTTTTTTCAGTTTTTAGTCTTTGAATTGTTATAGTCTTGCTAATATCCCTTTTTTGTTGCACAATATCTTTTGTTTCAGAGCTGATTGGCACCATTTGTTTTGAGGGTAGTTTTCCTATTCAGATCTGTTGTCAGTGTTTGTTGTGGTTGTGCTTCTTAAAAATGTTGAGAGCTTCTGAGTCTATGAATATGAGTTCAGTTAGTTGAGTATTATCATTCTTGTTAGCACCCTGATTGTGTGTTTTCAGTGTTGTTTTTGCTTCCCCTTGTATGTATTACTGTTATGTTTAAGCTCTGTCTGTGCCCCTAACTGTGTTCTGGCCTGGGTGCCATTAACAAATTCTTTGCAGAGAATTTTTTATTTTCTCAATTTCATCCAATCATGCATTTAATTTACTATGTTGTCATGGTAATTGAGAAAATTATCCTGCTGAGCAAAATATTTTTACTCAAAAAGGTTTTATGTCACTGGAGCCAGATATTAGTTTAGTGTTGTTTTTGCCCCTAATTATGTTCTGAAGTTAGTTTTAGTGTTATTTATGCCCCTAATTATGTTCCAATGTATGTTTTAGTTTTATCATGCCCCTAAGTGTGTTCTGATGTTAGTTTAGTGTTGTTATCCTGATGCATGTCAGTGTTGTATGTGCCCCTAATTGTGTCCTGATGTTACATGTAGTATAGTGTTGTGATTTGTACTTTTAATTATGTTCTGCAGTTACTTAAAATTAGAGTTGTCTGTGCTCTTGATTATGTTCTGATGTTAGTTTATTGTTGTCTGTGCTCTTAATTGTGTCCTGATATGTTAGTATAGTGTTGTGGTTTGTACCCTTAATTATGTTCTAATGTTAGTTTAAATTAGTGTTGTTTGTGCCCCTAATTATGTTCTGACGTTAGTTTAGTGTTGTTTGGACCTCTTATTGTGTTCCAATGTATGTTTTAGTGTTGTCTTTGACCTTAATTGTGTTCTGACATTAGTTTTAGTGTTATTTGTGTCCCTAATTATGTTCTGATTTAAGTTTTTGTCATTTATACCCAAATTATTACATCTATTGCATGCTGTTGTAAGCTTCCATTTTTGTTTGCACACTCTAATGAGTGGCATTCCATTGCCTGTTTCAGAATTGTGTTATTATGTTTTCAGTTCTTGTGTCTCATTTGTGTAGTATTTTTTTATATATTTAGTTTTTTTACTATAGGTTTGATCCTATTTATGTAATGGATCTATTGTTTCTTTTTCTGTGTTTGTTTACAATGTTGTTAATTCTTTAAGTTCCTGAAGTCCCTTGTTGTGTGTGGGTAAATGGGTACCGTTTAATTTGCTTTTATTCCTATTTATTCACTGACCAATCTACATGTGTAATTAGTGTGGTGCTACATTTTTATTCACATTATATTAAAGAGACCTCACAATGCAATAAACCAGTAAAAGTCAGAACAACAAATAACCTAAAAATAACAGAAGGAACTCATATGAGTGCATAAATAATTGGCTTGGTCAAAAAAAAAGTTGCAGGTGGTAGGCATATGGAGAACGTATTATACATGTACATATCTTTTCAAGGTTTGTTATAATTATGCTCTTACATACCTGATGTAAAACTGTTTCAATTGTCTTCTCAGTTTCTTCACTAATGTTCCAAGGATCTCTTTCATGTACCATCAAAGCATCAAGTGTTCCTTTTTCTATCACAACATCAAATGATTCAGGGTCATAGGTCATGTTAAGAATGTCCATTACTTCCCATTCCATGTCAGGGCATGTATGTTGACATTTATTTCTCATGTTTTCTATGACAACCGATGAATAGTCTGTATTGATTATGTAAGTATATCCATCACTGTACATTTGTTCACTCATTAAACTGTTACCACAACCTAAAATAAACAAACATCATCTATATGACACCAAGGTTATTAATTCATTCCACATGTGTGTTTTGTTTAGTAAAGACTCATCAGAAACATTATGTTTGTTTGAATGGTGTTAAATGCCACCTTCAGCAATTTTCAGATATTTGATGTCCAGTTCTTATTTGGGGAGGAATCCTAAGTACCTGGAACTGAGGTAAGCACTGGCAGTCCTTGTCAATTAAGATTTAGACCCTGTCCCCAGTGATACTCCAACCTGCAACCTCTGTGTTGCCAGACCATGTTATTAAAAGTTGATGAGATAACAAAGACATACACAGTAATTAGTACATGTTATATTTTAAAGGTTCTGGTTCTTTAGGTTGCAAACAATGACACTATTACATGTGTAAATATAAATGTTTATTGTTCAACGGTCTGCAATACACACAACTTACAATTTCATATCTTTGGTAAACATAGAAACAAGTAGATAAAATTGCCATGGTAAAGTATGCCCTTAAATTCTTATTGCAAGACATTACAATCAGACTCAGTGCACATGTTCAAAGTAAACATATCAAAGACAGAGTCATAACAAGTGTGGACTGTGAGCACGCTCACAAAGGTACTATTATACCCCCGCTTCACTTTCAAGTCCAATTATCTCCCCTGAATAATATCCAACAGAAATGAAAATTCTTCATGCACATCTACATATGATGTAATTCCTTCATGTAAAGTTTCATCAAAATCTGTCAAACAGTTTAGGAGGAGAAGCGCTTACAAGGGATGTGGACAGACAGACAGACAGACAGGGTGATTACTATATACCCCCTAAACAAGTTTGCGGAGGGGTATAATTAGAGCTTATAACATTTTATTTATCTGTTGCTTAATAGATTTATCAGATAATAACACAATTACAGTACATATGACCACTTACCGAGTATGAGGATTTTGTCTGTAGGTTTCACATCCTGCTGTAATAAATGTTTAAATTTTTTATAGTCTGAGAACCAATCAAATACTTCCTCCTTTGAATATCTGTTGTCCCAGTATGACTGGTCACGATAGTCTGTATTTTTGTCTGGAAGGTCCATACTGTAGAACAAATTACAAGTATGGTCTTAATGAAACATTTAGGATGTGTCACTGAATAACTCGCTGACGTTTGTATTTCCTCTGGTATAGTATTATACTCAAATGAACATTCTGAAAGATGAAAATAGTGGAACATCAATCAACATGATCTATATACACAGCCATGATATGATAAAAATATTTGAAGGAATTCCTATTAAAAGGACCAGTATTTCATAACTGGGTGCAGGTAAAAATGCCCCATTGTAAAAAGGCCCCTTACCAATACACCCCCAATTTCCAAAATGCTCATAATTTCAGTTAAGAAAATTTCCAATACATGTATACTATAGTACATTTTAATGATAAATTTGTGAATATACATTATAATGATAAATAGGTGATCCGGAGATGAATGGAACATCTTCTGAATGTAATTTAACAAAAAAGTTTGTTAAGGCTTGTATTATGTAACCAACATCAAAGGGGCATTGTTTATATTACTGTTTAGTGTTTCCTTATGAAGAACACGGATTGCTCATCAACAAAACAAAAGGTAATTTAATCAGGTAGGTCATTGCTTTCAATGGTATGCAGCTATAAAATAATGTACTAATATGCAGCTATGCATAACAGATTGTGTTCTACTCAAGCCATTCTGGTATACAAATAAAGACAATAATAGAGTAGAATCTTAAAACAATAGAAATGTTATTAAAGCTTGGGAGGTTGAGAAAATCTGTTAGACATTTGTTGATAGGTTAAATCTAATTATTCCAATTAAAATCCATAATTATGATTGAAAACTTACATAAGACAGTCCGTTTTCACTTGCATCTAAAATCAGGGATTCTTTATGTACTGCTAGTATATGCAACCGCTCTGTTTGGACTCGACATGTACTGTTAAGATTTATTTTATTTTATTGCCATTCATTACTATAAATAAAATATAAGTTGTTTTATGATTACAATTTTTTTAAAGAAGCTTACTAAAATTCTTTCATTTATAAGAAATATCGATTTATTTATTTTTTATATCTCATTTGTTGAATTGCTTTACAACATACTTTTAAGTAAATTCAATTGTAAAAATTTCACTTAAATATTATTTTAACAAAAAAATCATTAATAAATTTAACTTTGTTTTTTCTTTTTAATTTGTATTACTGTTATTTTTTAGGGGGGGTGGGGGGATTGGGCGTTTTGGAAAATAGGGGCATTGTGACAATGGGGCTTTTTGACTTGAATTCTCATAACTTACATGATATATTGATAAATGTTCTGAATTTGTAGGCTAACATAGCATTCTGCTCTGAGATATACCATTAAACTTTTTTGGCATGTTGTTTTAACAACACATGTCACTGTGCCAAATAAAGATGTGGTTAAACTTTAAACAACACCAGAAGTTAAGTTTTGATAAATTTGTTTAGGCCAGTTGGAAAAACTGAATCAATCCTTCACAGTGGCATAGATTGTATGCATGCTTGTATTATCAAGCATCTACATCATTTTGGTAAACAAGCACCCCAAGACACCCTCCCCCATGCCACATTTTATATGACTGAAGAATCATATCAGGCTGGCTATGCAACTGCTTCACGTAAAACTAATTATTCTTATACAAAACATAATTTAATAGCTTCTTATTATTCTATAAAATTGATTGCTATATTTGATTTGACAAAACTATAAAAATGGTGAAAATTCATTTCTTATGATTGACAAACTTACATCCTTTGGATAACACGAAAAACAGTAGGTACATGTTACACTGCCGAATACACCACACGCCCCAAACAACACTGACCAACTTAAAAATACAATAACACACTCTTAAAAAAACTGTTTTAATATTTTTGTATACATTTTACTTATCTTTGAAATTGTTTTCGAAATGTGCATTAATGCAGCTAAACATACATATTCCACTTGTTATTGTACTTACATAAACATGTTATAAATAGTTGCTGTGTTGTCTTACCATGCAGACATAAAATAAAGCTGATTATTATTATTATTATAGTATTGTTTACTATGTAACAGGAGGCCTATCTGCGTTGTAGCAGGTAGTCGTTATATAGCCAGTCAAGACTGAGCTACGGAGTACTTCTTTTAGATCACTTGGTTAGAGGGCTGGCTGGCAATACTGAGATCCCGGGTTCGATCCAAGGACGTGACATGATGTTATTTCATGATCTACCATTACAAATAAATAATTTAATATGTATACATTCATATATAATTTATAAATTTTATATTTTAATTATTTTAAAAATTTAGTATAATTTATATTATTACCGAGTTGCACAATTCTGTGTGACAAGCGTCTTGTAGTAATTATAAATATGTTTTTGATAATTGTAAATACTTGTAAGATAATGACGTATTTGTCGTTTCTTTTTCTCAAAACTGCTTGAACAATTTTATTTTCATCACATTCAAGGGGAGTGCGGTTCGGTGTACTAGCAAAAAAATAGGCTGACAAGAAGCGTCACAAGAACCGATAAGAAGCAATAAGAACCGTCAAGAATGTATGATTTACCAACCATTTTAGAAGTTTTTTTATACGGAAGTGTATTAGGTACATACTTTATTAATTGGTTATATCAAATTACTAACTGGTTATATCAAAATATTAAATTGGTTATATCTTATTAATAATTATTTATGTCAAATAATTGGTTATATCAATTATTTATTAGTTATATCAAATGGTTAATTTTTTAATACATCAAATTACTAATTTGTTATATTAAATTATCTACATGTCAGAAAATTACACTTTGATCTAGTAAAAGTTAAACCCTGGGGAAAAAACCAATAAACCCACGAATAAACCATTAGTCAAAGTTGGGGGGTTGGGGGGGAACTTGGTCTGAAAATGGGTAGGAGTGTGAGGCCAAGAAATTTTTAACCAACCCCTTTCATATATTAGTCAAACAATACACCCAATCATATATAATTTAATTACACTTATCCTACAAGTACTTAATAATAGCATTGTGTACCGATATAAATTTGAGTTTTTCGGCGTTTTTTGCTCTATTTATGACGCTCGGAAATTTTAATATCGTGCTTCTTTTCAAGCATTGTTGCTATGTCGTCAAATGCTAGATGCATTTGATAATAATACTCAATCAAGTATGATCGATCCATTTTACCAAATAAATTACGTATGTGTCAACCTGATATTTATATAGTAAATACTTCGAGAAAAATTTGTAATTTGATATAACAAATTAACATTTTGATATAACCAATTAATGCTTTGATATAACCAATTAATAAGTTGATATAACTACTTAATAATTTAATATTAAAATGTAAATAACTGTATTGTAGCTTAGCGTACGTTTAGACCTCACGACAGGGATGTGGGTCTACATAGAGGTCCAGATTTCATGACAGAGATGTGGGTTTACTTTAAGGTCCAGGGATGTGGTTTTACTTTAGAGTCCAGAACTCACAACAGGGATGCGCTGTTGTTCTACTTAACACTTACAGAATACAGGTATAATCGATCCAAAAGCTCACCGAGTCACAGGTAACAAATAACTGACAAGAGGGATTGTCTTTCCGCCATTGCTAACTACATCGAACAACAGAACAGTAACTACAATGCTTAAACATGTAGATTGGAAAAGCCTAGAAACCAGACGAAAAGCAGATAGACTTATCCTTATGTACAAGATCTTGCATGAAGAGCAGCAGTTTACATCCCAGACTACATCACCAAGATTCCAAACCAGGCAGTACAACAACAGCAGATTCAATAGACTCAATACCTCCACAGATGCCTACAAATTTAGCTTTCTTCCAAGAACCATCGAAGATTGGAATCAGAATCAGCTACCAGGCAGTGTTGTTGAGGCCCCTACCACATATGCTTTTCGAAAAAAAGATGTGGTAGGCATTGAGTGAGTGATCCGGCACCAAACATACTCTGTACAATTTGTTAGCTGTATATATGATAACCGTTGTCATTATTTTACTTTTGGATTTTCTTACGTAAACTCCAGTTTTTACTGTATCTGCGCAATGGTTCTCCGAATGCAGATTAGCCGTCACATATCCTGCGACGAAGTATATTAAGTAGAAACAGAATTGTAGAATTGTTCTACTTAAAGGTCCTCCACCGCAGACCTCTCGATAGGGATTTGTGTCCGATACTTCGCTATTTTCTCATAAAAACAAGTGGAGACATCACGTCTAATAAAACATAATGTCATCAACTTGATCGATTTGAATATACCACAACTATATAATATACTACTCTAGACACGCGTATACAATCATCTTCACGAGTCATGTGTCCACGAACAAATATGGACACAGAAACCCTGACTAGTGAGGATGGCGTACAATTATAAATCTTGTACAATCTACATGTACCAATACAAGTCGACAAACACAAAACCGATTATGTTTCAATTGTAAACCAAAAGCCGGGACTAACGTTTGGTTTAAAACAACGTTCTAGTCCATACCTTTATTTTAGGTTTCAAATTGGCTTCTATCCGGGGTAGGCCTACATGTACTCTTCATTTATATTTATACCTTCGATCGAGAGAGCCTAGCCCCGCCTCACACCATGCCATATGACTTTCAAAGAGCCTACCCCACACTCTATTTTTCGTAATGTCAACATTGGTCGACTTTGAAAGGCCGACAACCTTTTAATTTATCTTAGGCCACCGATCAGCCGAAACCCGGCGTAGGCCTACATGTACTATTCATTTGTACCTTGGAGCCAGAAACCCTAGCCCCGTCTCACACTATGCCATATGACTTCGAAACAGCCTACCCCTCCCTTTGACAAACTTTGACATGTGTTTCAAAGATTAGTTTACCTTGGGCCACAAATTGGCTTCTACCCGGGGTAAGCCTACGCGTACTTTTCATTTATACCAAAGAGAAAGAAGGTCCAGCCCCGTCTCACACCATATTAATGACTTTAAGGCGTTGTGGATTATAAATACTATGCGAGACTGTTTGAAGAAAAAAAAAATTTTCTGCAATGCATAAAGTTCTGTTACGATACAAAAATAAGAATTATTCCAGACATGATTGTTTTCATTTGTAGTCTGCACGGACTACTAGGGATGAAAACTATTTGAAATCAATCGAAGACGTGGTCAAATAATATTCAACATGCTCCTATTAATCATCTGCGTCGTCCTTTTATAATTTTTTTTCACAGGAACTTGCTTCAACCAATATACGATATATACGTCAGTATTCGACGACAGTCTCCCTTGGAAAGAAAGAATAAAACTTATCTCCACAGTATTATAAAGCAGTCACGTGACATCATATCAAAAAATATTATTGTTTTAAAGTAAAATCAACATTTTGCATTGAAGCAGTGAAGACAACACAAAACTGCATTCAAGGATTTACTGTAAATTTGTCAAGTCAGGGTGTCCTCTTCCTGAACGAACCCATTTGCGAGATAAATTTTACCTATTGTGAATTTTTACTGCGGGATGGCTTGACACTAGTGTTTTCGATAACTGGTTTAGTGTTAGCTCTGCTTGTTATGCATATTGCTACTTTTCTTTATATATAGAACCAAAACCCAAATATGTTACTGTTCACGTATGGGGTACATTTTTAAATAATGAAAGCATTCTAAAATAATAATTACATGTTTCTTTTATCTCATGTCATTATCAGGCTTTTTCCCCCTTGGCTACAGATTTTATCAGCTAATCACTCTAAACTTGAATTGAATTGATTTGTCATCTACCTTTCCGGGTAACCATGTGCAATATTTTCCTTAGCGATCATAACATGACATTAAGATATCATTTGAATTTGAGATTCTGGAAAGACGGTATCTTTATAAAAATTAACTACAAGATATCTTTATCACATTCCTAATGGCCATTAACTTATTTCAATTTTAGAATTCTTATTTTTATCAGTTTGTCTTAGTCTTTTCCCCCATGTTTTTACCAACGATGAAATATATATAATGGTCTCCTATTCTAATGGTTAATTACTGTGCTACTTTTATATTCATTTTTAGTCTTTTCGACAAAAATTAGATCTTAACCTGGGACTAGTATAACTTGAGTTATAAGTTCCTGTCTTATCCTACTCATCTGTTATGTTTAACGTAAATCTTTTCAGTTATGAAACACCTCCACGTGTAAATGTTACAATATTCACTAAAAGTTGCGTAAGACAAAAAAAATTCGTTTAAATTAAAATAAATTAAAAGGCAATATTAAAAAAAAAAGATATTTCAAAGATAGCAAAGAATAATAAGATGTATCTCTCTCGGTGCATATGTACAGTGCACAGTTTAGTCACCGTGGGCAGATCTTATCAAACTGATCTTGAAGCGGCAAATTAACGGTTCATTGTGATTAACATGGATTAAGAATTATTAGTGCTCAAAATCCACAATAAATTAGTTTGAAATAGAAAACACAAATTGAGCAAATTTGGTGAATTGAAGACATATTAATGTCTGCTTTAAAGAGATGCAAATAACGTGAACTGTCCATTTACAAATGTCAATCAGTTTAACTACTGAATTTTAGATATCATCATCCATCTTTACGGTATTTGGTTAAACCTTTGATATTGGTTTATTTCCCACCACACCGGACATTTAGGCTTAACTCCCTTGCCATTGATTTATCTTAAGAAATGAAAATAGAATGGCAATATTTAGTGTTTATATAATTAACAAAGCGGGTGGTCTTATTTATCAGTTTGATCACAACCAAAATCGTCCAGAATTGGAAAAAACTTTTGCATTCCCACTGACATTAGTTCTTAAAATATACGACGACAAAGTTGTGGTTGCTTTTGGGGAAGTGGATGGGATCAAAGGTACACATTTCGTTTTAGTTATATATAACTGTAGCGTTGGAAAACTGTTTTTGATTAAATTATTTGCGAATAAATGAAACTGTTTTATGTTAAATACTGTATAGTGTTCTCCATTCTAATTGATTTTGACAAGTTATTGTTGGTTATGATTTATAAACAAAAATGAAAATTCATTTGCATATGCTGGGAACATACTGTGAATGCTCGTATTGCTCGACCCACAGAGCACTTCAGCACGTCCCTAGGTGCTGGGTAGTGGAGACTCTCTTTAGGGGATCGTCGTATCACAATTCGGAAAGCTTGGCCACTGACCATGATAGTGGGTGACATATCTTTAGTGCCACGCTCCTTGCACAATAAAGACCCTTAAGTTGATTTTTTAAGCTCAGTAGAGCTTATGTTGTACTGTTTTTAACATATTGACTCTAAATAAAGCTTTCTTGTCTTGTCTTGTAGATTTAGAGGAAGACTTAGTAGGCTATAGTCATGATAGTAGCTGCCATAAAAGGCTTAATTCTCAGCCCATAGCCAACATTCCATATTTTTCCAGTGGCAGTAAAGTGTGTGTTCCTAATGTCCGATCCCACTCCTTTTTCCGTGTATTAACTATTTATTGTTTAACTTTTTCTTTTCCTGAATATAGCTGAAATATGTAAAGCAAACATCCAATCATTGAATGAATTAATCCATCCTTTACATAGGAATCACACTTTAACAACTTAATGTCCAGTCTAAACACGAACATCTCCATCCTATATAAATGAACACTATTTCAAGAAAATTGGAGACATACAGCAGACGTCACAGTGCTACTTAACGACGTCTTGACAGCGGGCTGAGATGGGCCCATCTCAAGCTAGTAGAGTGAGATGGAATAATATCGCACACAAAGATCAAAGGAAAATACTGCAAAATAGCGATAAATATTTTTATTTATAAACCTGAATTCAAAATAAATAATTTCTAGAAAACTTGTTTACAATTTGTGCTATATATATGTAGATTTCTTAAAATATGGCTTAAATATTAAAAGGGACATTACTTATACCTGGTAATTAGTCATACAGAACTTTGTCTTCAATGAAACAAAATGCAACAATCAATATGTCAAATGATGACATTTAAAAGTGTACACATTGTGCTACTTTCCACCCTAACAAGGTTAGACATTGTCCCATATGTTTTAAGTACTGCACATACAAAGATAGGTACAGATCTTTATTAGCCAATCAAGGAGTTCCATGTTGGACATAATCAATTACAAATTATTGAAATAAATAGAATAAATGATGAATTAACAAAACATAACATTATTATTTGACATTATTAGATTGTTTTAGATAAAATGATAAACACAAAGAAAAAAAAGCAATAATATCATAAATCATTAAATATATAATGGTATGTATCATTTTTTACAAGTTACAAGTAACTAGTAATATAAAAGTCATTGCACTGTGACCTAGATCAAGCATCCAAATTAGACAGATATACATTTCTTTTTATATATAATTGTGTATTTAGCTGCTAAAGACCTCAAATAACATTTATATCCTCTGATATAATAAGCCAGATGAATGGATTTTGAATTGACAACTGTTGAAAATTCTTAAATTCTTCATTTATATTTTTTATAAATATTTTTCTTTCTTCATTTAATTGAAAAACATTCCAATATGAAGTGTTTTTTATCTTCCTTTTTTATATAATTTACATATTGATTTTTTATGTTAATTCCAAAATAACAACCCTTTTCATTATCAAGGGATCGGTCACTTAATTTTGATAAAAGGCTGTTTTGCTGTCTGTTTCCATATTGCAAATATGGTGCATAATTAAAGGTTGTTTTAAAGAGTCTTATTAAATATTAGTTTATTAGCACATTTATACCCCAAGGGGTTGATGGCAATACAGTTACACAATTATACACAAACAATAAACAGATATAATTTTTTTAAGACATTATTAACTAAAATAAAATCCAAATCATGCAGTAACAGAGTCCACTTTCCTCAGTACTAACGACTTTTTTATAAATAGTGCGACATACTGCATCTTATTAATAAGAACATTTTCTGTTAAATATTCAAACAAGTTACAGAGTAAGCCTTGTTTAAATAAAGAAAACATTTCTTATGAATACAAGCATAGTGTTGACAGGCACATGATCAATACATGTAGTAAGTGACTCACTACATGTACCTTTACCTATTGGCAGCCAATACTCCTTTTTACAGTATAAACAATGTTCCTAAATTTCCCACAACCAATATAAAATTCAGAGACAATAAAATTATAGGCATGGAAATATGAAAGTTATTAGAATTTAATATACAAAATGGATTGTAAAAACAATGTAAATGTCATATAATAAAAATAATAATTATAATTTTTTTTTTCCATTTTTTTCAGTTGGACATTGTGTACTTAGTGTAAACGGAATACCAGCTGAAGGACGTTATCTTCAAGATGGGAGGGAAATTTTAGAGGTTCTGTCTAATCCAGAGAATTTTCCAATAAATATTAAATTTGGAAGACAGAAGTTATCTACAAATGAAAAAATTATGTTGGCTAGCATGTTTCATTCGTAAGTAGGTTTTGCATGTATTTAAAGAAAATTTTCAGAACAATCTTATCACTTATCACCAATATAATATAAATGCCAGTAGCGGACTTTAATTACATTCCATTTGTATCAAATATCTTTTACCATGACATTGTTTGTTGCATGTCTTAAAATGTGGTATTTTTTGCAGGTTATTTACAATAGGTTCACAGCTTTCACCAGAGCCAAGGTCATCTGGAATAGAATTATTAGAAACAGATGTTTTTAAATTACATTGTCACCAAACAATGACAGGTAAGACTTCTTATTAAACAAAGGCAGAAAAGACTTGTCACCTAACAAGAACTGGTAAAGACCTTTTACTTAGTACCAGAAATGGACAGGTAAGATTTTACCTAACAATGACAGGTAAGGACTTGTTATAAGACAGACGGGTAAGATTTACCACCAAGGTAAGACTTGTTACCTGACATTAGACAAGTAAGACTTGTTACCAGACAGAACAAGTAAGACTTTTCACCAGACAGGACAAGGCAGACTGTCACCAGACAAGAGCAGGTAATTAAGACTTGAGACAAGGTCAATTAAGACCTTTCAGTAGACATGCAGTACAAAGTAAACATGGATCTTTATAAAGGAAATATAAACTAAGTCACTATTTTTCATGAACAGTATTTTTTTTGTTAGAGGTGATTTATTTAAGCAACAACATACTCCAGAGCTATAAAAATTCTTATCAGAGAATTTTTTTATATTTTGTGTTTCATATAATAACATCTTCCATAGCCAAGGTTCATTGAATATAAGAGGATTAGAGTGTAAATCGTTAGTGAAGAGGATCTATTAAACTTCAGATTCCATTAAATGGCACTGTCTTTTCCTCACTGTGAAAAGATAAATACATACAGTTGTTATGCTTTGGAGTGTATTTTTTTATGAAATATTTTTAACGTAATAATTACATGTACAAGTTTCTTTATTTTCTTTTTAGGCATAAAGTTTATTGTGATTGCAGATCCCAGACAGACAGGAGTAGATGCATTTTTAAAACGACTTTATGAAATTTATGCAGATTATGCTCTTAAAAATCCATTTTATTCATTAGATATGCCAATTAGGTAAGTATTAATCCTTTAATATGATCAACCACATTTTAGATTGGACTCTAAAATTAGACAATTATTTTCTAATTATTTTAGTAATTATAAAGTAAGTCATCTATTATTGATCATGTGCCTGTCTTGGAGGTTGTGGATTGGAGTCACACCAGACTTTGGAAAAGGTTAACTTGAATTTAACCTTAATAGACAAATAATGCCAGTTTTTGTACTGTTGGTCAGGGGTTTTCTCTGGGTATTCTGGTTTCCTCCTAAAATAAATACTGGAAGTTGAGTCACTATAAAGCTGAAAATTTGCTGAAAGTGGCATTAAAACCCTTATTTAAAAAAAAACTTTGACAGTAAATAACAGCACAAGTTTCTTTTGATGCAATTTTACATGTTTTGCAGTGAACATTTCCGGCAATGGCTATTGCCTTTGTTTAGGAATGCAGTTAATCCCTGCAAAACATGCAGGAGTAAAGGGGACTAACAGTGCGAATATTATTATAAAGTAGATGTTAAGTTTGATATGGTTGAAGCTAAAATTCAACATCCTTAAAAAAAAACAAAAGACTATTTAAAAAATTAACGTACTATGCATGATTAATTGAGTATTTTATCTATTATAATATAGGGTTTATGATAATTAATTTAAATAAAGTTATCCATAATAATATTTTGCTGTTTTAGTAATAAATATTTTTGTGTAATGTAAAACAGAATAAATTATTACTGGTCAATGGATGATATTTTATGTATAAATATCACAGTAAATGGTAATTCTCCATTACCCAACTCTCTGTTTATTTCTAGTTGCAGTTCAAGATGCCTTACAATGAGTGTATCCTATTTTCCTTGCAGTGTGTCTTTCCTATTTTCCTTAAAATGGTTGTATCCTACGTTACTTACATTGGGTCTACCTTTTTTTCTTACCATGGGTCTATCCCATTCTCCGTACAATGAGTCTATCCTATTTTTTTTTACCATGGACTGCCATATTTTTCTTACCACCTAACCATTAGTCTACCTTATTATACCCTGTGCAAACTTGTTTTTTTTTTGGGGGGGGGTATATAGGAATCACCCTGTCTGTCTGTCCGTCCACATCCCTTGTAAGTGCAACTCCTCCTAAACCGCTTGATGAAATTTAATGAAACTTAGCATAAAGGAAGAACATTATATGTAGATGTGCATGAAGGATTTTTATTGACCTCGGTTATCATTAAGGGGAGATAATTGGACTTGAAAGCAAAGATAAGGGGTATCCCTTTGTGAGCATGCTCACAGTCCACACTTGTTTTCATTATCATACTATGTCTATCCTGTTTCCTATAATGGTTCTATCCTATATTTTCCTTACCACGTGTTTTTCCTACATGAATTTATTTCTAGTGGCAGTTCAGGTTCCTTACCATGGGGTCTATCCTTATGGAAGGGGATATCCGCCAAAAATATGTTCGTTTGTTCTTTGTTAATTGGTAGATTTGCAGTTTCTTACATGTTCAGTTATTTCTTTGTCAATTGTAAATTCTTCAATTGTTTATTTGAGAAATGCAATTTCCAGCTTGGTAGCCTGTAAACCATACGTTTTTATTTTTTTTTCATGTCGTTTCGTTCCTGGATATTATATTGTTTCAGTAGTTATTAATTCGTTCTTTGAATATTTCTCAAATATTTCACTTTCATTGCTAGTTTACTTTATCTTTTTGTAGCTATTTTACTTATTTTTCAAAATCGCCACGCTTACAAAGTACGCATTAACGTTGTACAAATTAAGAATGTACGCATTAACATGGTACAAATTAAGAATGAACACGTTACTCATGAGTGATTTTTACCGGAAGAGAATGAAATTTGCGGGCTGGTCTCGAAACATGACAAAGAAAACCATGACGGGACATTTTCCATATATAAATGGCCATAACTTTTGAAGTAATAAAGAGCATTAAAGTAAAAAAATATAAGCTGTAAAATGACATATAGCTTAAAAAATAAGGAGTTTAAAGGCAAAAATTTTTGACATGACGGGATTTTGTTGCATGGAAAATTGACCGAAATTGATGATAAATATTTTACATAAAAACTATTGCCTGCCAAGAAATTTTTATATACTATTCAAGCTTAGGTTATACAGATTCTAAAACTATAAAGTTTGATAAATTTTAATTAAGGTAAAATAAAAAAAAATGACATGACCGGATTTCGTTCTGATGACACACTGACATTTTTTTCTAGATTGAGGCCTGGTACCTTTTAAAACATACATGTCTATCAACAAATGTTTACTTTCTGCTAAAGTTGAGTTCACGAAGTTTACAAAAACATAAAGTTTGAAATTTAGTATCCGTAAAGTAAAAAGAATCTTGACAGGACGGGTTTTCGTTTGATGTGAAAGAGGCCCATATTTGTAGACCACGCTTAAGTATTAAACAATGAATTTCCATTTTACAAATTCGGATTATTTCATACATGTATATTTATCCTAATACACAATAAAACCAATAAAATGAACTTTGGGAGTGAACCCAATATATTATTTTAACAATTTATCATATAAATAATTGATACAGAAATGTAAAAATTGGCACGCTTCTTGTTCATGAGACATTTTACCATGGAATATAACATTTTGTCTCATATTGTCAATAAATCACTCAAAAAATGTCTGTATTTGTTGTGCCCAGCATTTGCTTGTAACACAGCCCTTACTCTTCTTGGCATGGATTCAATTAAACGTTCAGTGCGAACACGCGGTATCCTAGTTTTGCCACTCATACTAATGTGCCTGCTCTAATTGTTGCCGATTTTGCGGCGGTAGTTGTCGTTGGCGCACGCGCGATCCCGTTCATCCCACAGATGTTCAATTGGCTTAAGATATGTAGATCGTGATGGCCAACGGATCACATTGACATTCTGTTGCTCTAAAAAATCTACTGTTATACGTGCTGTATGTGGTCGGGCATTGTCGTGTTGAAAAAAATTCTCTTTAATGAATTTGACCGTATAATTTCGTCTCTAAAACCTAACAGAGTTAAGATTGCCTTAGATATATATCAGCTGTGTGTTCCTGGCGTAAGAGATAGCGGCCCACATCAAAACACTGCCTCCGCCAAAATTGTCTCTTTCTACAACACAGTTATGCGCAAAGCGTTCATTTCGGTGCCTGTACATCCGTATGCGACCATCTCGTTTTCAAGCTAAAAATATGACTCATCCCTGAACCACACTCTTCTCCAGTTCTGTAAATTCCTTAAACGAACGGTAGTACACCATCTAACCCTTGATTGGCGGTGTCGGCGTCTCAGTGTTGATCGGACGTAAGGTCTTTTTGCCCGCAATCAATGAGAGCGTAACCGATGCGTACTGTCTGTGGTGATATACGGCGCAACCTCGGGACGTTTACAGCTGTTTCTGCTGCAGTAATAGTCCTGTTCCGTAGATAGAATAATCTACTGTAACGATCCCGAGTTGTAACACACGAACGCTCTGAACTTAGTCGGTCTGTCGTAGTACCAAGCTGACGGTAGCGTCTCCAAAGGCGCGTAATTGTGCTACGATGAACAGTCATTGTACGTTCTGGCAACAGCATTATGTGATACCCTCTATAAATAAAGTATTATTATTATTATTATTATTATTATTATATTCCTCGGCCTCGATTCGACAGATAGCGATATTCCAAGTAGCAGCGTCTAAGCTTTGCATATCGTCACCTCATCAGAATTTTATTCTACTAATGCAGCAAAGAAAAGAAATAGCGGGGTTTTATACCGATTGTCTGAGTTAAAAAAATTCCCATGATTTGCACGTGAAAGTCGACGATGTTTTTAGCAATTCGCAATTCATATAGTGTGTTCCAGACTTCGACCACAGTCGTTCGCGGGTGGATGAACTTTCACCTTGAAACCTTTAATTAAGGTTCAATTATGATGTTGTGTATATAACAAATTTATCCGATGTTGCGTTTCTTTTTTGAGTGAGTATATAAAGTAATTGATCTAATTACTGGTGAGTACCTATAACGGTTATTGTTTTAACAAATTACAATTAAGTGTTCGATCGATCTATTGCTGATATGACAGATTGTAAAGTTGTCCGATTCCCGTCCTGTTTTCAGACCAAATAGCTGGTTTACATATTAAATTTGAAGAAAAAACATGAGGGAGCATTTAATATCTTGGTTAGAGAAGGATGAATTCAGGAGTAAAATCTAAGAATTCGGTTGTCGACATGAATTGTGAATGTGGTTTGGCTGATGCAATTGAAGATCTGGTGGGTCGTGACTGGAAAAAGGGAATAAAAAATCTTGTTTGGAAACAAAAACTTAAATTGGTTCTACTCAAAACATAATTAACATTCATTAATTAATTATTCTTTTCAGGTCTCTACGAATTGTAATATAAGCATTGTAAATACTTTTGATAACTTCCGGTAAAAAATCACTCATGAGTAACGTGTTCATTCTTAATTTGTAGAATGTTAATGCGTACATTCTTAATTTGTATAATGTTAATGCGTATATTCTTAATTTGTACAATGTAAATGCGTACTTTGAAAGCGTGGCGATTTTGAAAAATAAGTAAAATAGCTACAAAAAGACAAAGTAAACAAGTTATGAAAGTAGAATATTTGAGAAATATACAAAGAACGAATTAATAACTGCTGAGACAATACAATATCCATGAACGAAACGACATGAAACAAATAAAAACGCGTGGTTAATACAGGCTACCAAGCTGGAAATTGCATTTCTCAAAAAAAACAATTGAAGAATTTACAATTGACAAAGAAATAACTGAACATGTAAGGAACTGCAAGTCTACCAATTAACAAAGAACAAACGAACATATTTTTGGCGGATATCCCCTTCCATATATCCTTTTTTCTACATTTTATTTAATCTTTGTTAAATTGTTCTTATCCCAACTATAGATTAAATATTGTTCATTAAGTAACAAATAAATCATTAGTACATTACACAAATATTTTTTGTTTACAGGTGTGACTTGTTTGATACTAATTTACAACAAACAATAGAACAAACTGAACGACAAGGAATAAACAATGTATGAGGAGTTCACTTGCAATTGTATTGTATATTTTGTTTAGTTTTGAATACATGACTACAGTCAAACTAGTCTCAAGGGCACCTCTGTATACAAAAATACTGAGCAGTTTGGTGTTTCATAGCAACTTAATAAGATATGTTATTTAACCTGGATATAAAGGACACCCAAACAATTTTGTCTGTTTCATGGCAGCCCTCTTTACACAGGATATAAACATTTGATCACATGATATTTGTTAACTGCTTTTTATTTTGAAGATAAAATTATTTATGTTTGTATCATTTCCTGTACAATAAATATACACTATAAAATGTTGCTTTATTTTTCTAATTTATGGATAACTTTCCTGGTATCCTTGTTGTTACTGTAAATGATATTTATTATTCATGTCTGGTTCACGAAAAGCCCTATGCAATATTTGATTTTATTATACTAAGTGAATCTACTCTCTCTCTCGCTTTTGTACTGTTACTTTCTACTTGTGAAGATTGTGTGTCCAGTGTATGCTTGTAAGCAACATTTTTTTTTCTCAGCACACAAACACTCAAGTGATATTGACATTCACAGTTACAGAATACCTTGATCACACTTTTTGAACATAATTAACATAACATGTTTCATGTATAAATTTAGAACGAATAATCGTACCCTCGCTTTTTAGCTCACCTGGACCGAAGGTCCATGTGAGCTTTTGCTATCACTTGGCGTCCGTCGTCCGTCGTCTGTCGTCCGTCGTAAACTTTTTCAAAAATCTTCTCTGAAACCACTGGGCCAATTTTTTTCAAACTTGGCCACAATCATCCTTAGGGTTCCTAGTTTCAAGTTTGTACCCAGGGTGTTGATCAACAGACAAATATGGCCGCTGTTACTAAAAATAGAACATGGGGGTCAACACAATTTTTTGATCATTATCTAAAAAACTATAATAGCTATAGAGAAAACCGTTACTTCAAATTGATCAGCACATTAAGGTCTACAATAGTTGCTATTAGTGCGAAGTTGTGTATTGGCGTCTTGTAGGAGTTATTGCCCTTTTTTGACGATTTTTGACAAAATTTTTGGTATTTACAATATAACCTGAAAACTATACGAGGTAGAGTGAAACTGTAAATGGCAAAAATGATCAGCAATAAAAGCCCTACAATTCACTTAATTGGTCTGAAATTGTCAGATGACTCCTTTTATGAGTTATTGCCCTTAAATGGTAATTTTTTATGAAATTTTCCGTTTTTGTCCTGTAACTTTAAAACTATAACAGCTAGAGTAAAACTGTAAATAGCAAAAATGATCAACAATACAAGCCCTACAATTCACTGTATTAGTCTGAAATTGTCAGATGACTCCTTATAGGAGTTATTGCCCTTAAATGGCAATTTTTTATGAAATTTTCCGTTTTTGTCCTGTAACTTGAAAACTATAGCAGCTAGATTGAAACTGTAAATTGCACAAATGATCAGCAATAAAGACCCTACAATTCACTTCATTGGTCTGAAATTGTCAGACAACTCCTTAAATAAGTTATTGCCCATAAATGACAATTTTTTTATGAAATTTTCCGTTTTTGTCCTGTAACTTAAAAACTGTAACAGCTAGAGTGAAACTGTTAATAGCAAAAATGATCAGCAATACAAGCCCTACAAATTACTATTAAGTCTGAAATTGTCAGATGACTCCTTATAGGAGTTATTGCCCTTAAATTGCAATTTTTTATGAAATTTTCCGTTTTTGTCCTGTAACTTAAAAACCATAAAAGCTAGAGTGAAATAATAAATTGCAAAAATGATCAGCAAAAAAAAGCCCTACAATTCATTTAATTGGTCTGAAATTGTCAGATGACTCCTTATAGGGTTATTGCCCTTAAATGACAATTTTGTTAAGAAATTTTCCATTTTTGTCTTGTTACTTGAAAACTATAGTAGCTAGATTAAAACTGTAAATTGCACAAATGATCAGCAATAGAAGCCCTACAAATGATTGCTTAGTCCAAAATTGCAAGATGACACTTTATAGGAGTTATTGCCCTTTCATTATGAATTTGGACAAATGAACAGTTTTTTAATTATAAATTAGTCTATAACACACCTATTAGTAGAGTAAAACTGTAAATTTCTAAAGTACCCTAAAGGACAATGCCTAAAAACCATTTAATTTTCAGAAATTGTCGATGGCACCTTATAGGAGTTATTGTATTTAACAAATTTTTTGAAAAAATGTTTAGTTTTTGCACAGTAACTTAACAACTATAACAACTAGACTGAAACTGTTAATTTCAAAAATTTTAATTTAGTTTAAGTCATTTGGATTCCAGGTGAGCGATTACAGGCTCCTGGGAGCCTCTAGTTTTTAATTTGCTGCTATTTTTTGTTTGCTACATTACGAGCAATAGGACTGAATTCTGCCCTTAATCCAACAAATCACAAAACTAACTTCGGATTATAACGGCAGTAAAATTCGGCCCAGTATAAATTGCACACCAAAATCAATTAGAAATATAATCAAATAAATAACAAATATTAGAGGGGGCATATAGATCAAATGTTAACCCTAGAAAACCAGTATCAAATGAGACGACCCTCTCTTCTATATGTTATTTATATCAGGACATCATGCAGGAACTTGTATATGAAGTTATTCCGGTTCTTATATTATACACAAACACTTTTAACCCATAAATCAACTAACAATGCTCTTTGTTCATGCGTTTTGTTTTTTACTATTGCAAAGTTGAAGCAAATGTATACATAGTCACACAATATCAAGTGTCTTTTCACTGGATTTGAAACAGGCATGAAGTGCTTGACAGAATCTCCCATTACTACCTGTTTCTGAGCATGTACCAATAAACTTTATATTTTCTGACAATGAATGAATATTGTATATCGTATTACGATTGTTGATGACAAACAGCATATGTCACAAACCTATATAATGCATTTAATTATGGTTATATTATAGCACGTTTTTTGTCCTTGGCGTTGTCTGTCATTTTGATCTAGATACCGAATGTTTCTATGGCCTCTGCATATCGATTCTCCTTCAATTTCGAGCGGATTTCAATATTTATACACTAAACATAGTTTCAATCAAAATTGTTAACATGTAAGCTTGCAAGCGTTGTAGGTCTTTTCGTTTGTCTATAATGTGTGCGGCACGTCATCATCATATCAAGACGACATTCAAAATTTGGATCACTATCTGGAAGCTCAAGGTCTCATATCAGCATTGAAGCAAGGTATTAGTTGGTCACCCTTTGAAACAGGTTTATGTTAGTATTTGTTAAGTTTTGTTTACGAGGGAAAAGGAAAAATTTAGAATTCGACCTTGACCTTTAAATGTTTTAAAGGTTAATGCGAGATTACGTTAGTAAAAACCCGTCTATCACTTCTATTTCATGAACAACAATGACATACTATTATCATGCATTTAAGAAAAGATTGTCTGTTTGCTTGAATGTAGTTTAACGCCACTGTCAGTACTTTGTCAGCTATACCTATACATCTAGCTTTTATTCGGGGAGGAAGGGAAACCACAGTGCTTGTTGAAAATCCATAACCTTCCACGGGAAAACGGGCACGACCTACTCGAAAGAGATTTTAACCATGTGGGCACATTGGGCCGTAAGAAAATAAACAAGGAAACCGACCGAACAGCAAGAGCCAAACGTCAAGAGAAAGTGACTTATCCGGATATAGACAAAAATATTTAGTGCAAAGCAAAACCAAAGACACAAAAACAGAAACAGAAAGCGAGTAACCCGAGACTTATAGACATAAGTACTGATGATTTTAACTTTAGATCCAACTTAATCCTTGACTTCTGGTGAGATTTTTTGTAAGTTTAAGACCAAAGACGACGCCATTAACAGACGTAGTTAATGGTAACACATAACATGGAACTTTAGTCGCGGTGAGCAAAGCGACTAAGCATTTGCCGTAGACCCATAATGCGGATTTTTCCCCAATAATACACGTCATTAACGTATGTGAACTTTTTTCAAAGGATTAAACTAGGTTTGGAAAGAAATTAAAAAGGGGTGTATATATAGTCATATTTATTTATTTATCTTCGATGAATTCCGCGAAAATCAGTACCCGCGAAAATGTTCAACTTTACAAAAACGTGAAAATTAGAATCCGCAAAAATTAATAGTTACAGTATTTGTACGATAATTATTTACGTGTATGAAATGTAGCATTAAATAAAAATTCTTAGAAAATTCACACATAATTTCGGCGTTCTGTAGCAAAGAATTAAGCATAGGCAGGAAATCATATTCAATGCAATATGAACAACATATTTTATAGTCAGGAAATTTGTGCAATTGTAAACTTGTTGAGAGTAATTTAAGGACGCGGAGAATGTAACCTTTTGTAGCGTTTTCTTTTATATCTACAATAAGGATCCTTAAAGCACAACACACTCTCAAAACCCTCTCGTCGACCCATGTGTTTCGCGCCAGTATTTTCGTCATCAACCAACTCCATACTAACGAGAGGATATTCCGTATTCGCAACAAATACATATGTGTGTCGAGTACTGGAAATCATCCAAATACGCATGTCAATATTGTGTTTTTACTTATTAATTTTGTTAACAACTAAATACATATAAAACAGAAAGTCGTTAAATATATAAAAAGAAAAGGTAGTTAAAAATCTAGAGTTAATGTACCCAAAAGTCACTATATTTTCGGCCAAGTACATGTAGATCTATTGCATATGCAATTCTGGAAATTTACTGTATGTAACTATATATTTGAAAATGGTATAGTTTCCATCTTGAATTTATCATTTTGTATTTGTAATTTTTTATGCCAAACGAACTATAGTATATTTGTTGTTACAGATTACAATATTACATAGGAAAGGACTGAATAAATATTGCATTACAGGAAAAACAAGATGATATTCTTTTTTCCCTGCTTTTTACTAGCATTGCAAAATTGGAGTTGTATTTTTTTTTTTCGAACGATTTCAACGTAAAATATAGCTTTTCATTTACTCATGTCCTCGTTTAGGAGTATTCAGCATGATCCCGTATATATCTTTTGAGAGGACACTAAGTAAACCTGCAGTTAGTTTCCGCACTCTGACTCTTTAGATTCCTTGCGAATAATCCGGCCTCCTTTAACATTAAAAACTATATGCAATGATATATAATATACTCTTCATAAACAAAACGCATATAATGCATTTTTACATATCATTTTACAAATCAAGCTTTTACAAATACACGATCAATATGTTTGTTGTATGCAAAGTAACAGTCATTGTCACATTGTCACTGGTAATATAGACATTATGTCATGTCACTGGGTCAGTCAAATTGTCACTGGCTAGTACAAATCACAGTCAATTAATCACAGTTCGAAGTTAGTTCCGGTCAACTGCAAGTTAGTAACGTTTGTGACCACCTCGAGAAGCCAGCACTGCTCCGCATCTCCTCGTCATGGAGTCTATAAAAATACGTACATTATTGCGAGGTATTCTTTGCCATTCCTCTTGTTACATCTGCAAAAGTTGATCCAGGGTCTGCGGTGGTGGTTAGCGCCGGCGCACACGTTTGTCCAGTTTGTCCCATAGATGTTCGACGCGATTTTGAAGGCCATGGCAACACATTAATGTTATTGCGCTCAAGAAAGTTTCTAATCAGTTGAGCTGTCTGCGTCCTAGTATTGTCCTGCTGGATTCACTCCTTATGGTGGTTAATAATTGAAAGAAGATATGGTAGAAGCATGTCGTCTTTGTACCGCTAAGCCAATAAATTGTGTGGTACGTACATAAGCTGTGATTTTCTGTCATCTGAGATCGCCGAACACATCATGACGCTACCTCTGCCTAATCTATCCACTTCATGGAGACATAAATGCGCGAATCGTCGGCGGTATACACGTTTTCTACCACCACGTTTCTCTAACAGGAACCGCGACTCGTCACTAAACCAGATTGTGCGCCAGTCGATGTACCGACCTTAAAACTGCCCCAAAATAAGTTCTTCTGGGTCTAATTGCATGTTGTCGGAGACGGTTTCTCACAGTTTGGGAGCTGATTCTTTGCAATAGATGTATCCCGACTGCAGTTGTTGTTGATGTGACTGTTCGATTTCATACAATTTTGCGGCAATTAAATGTGTGTGCACTTTTCAAGTGTCATTTTTATAATGTGGCAATACAATGTATGTCAAATCTGAAGACAAGACACACAATCATTTTGAAATAACCTAATTTTTATAAAAGTAAAAAATTAAAACGTAGCTAAGCGTTTTTTTTGTTAAGAATAAAGTTAAAAATTGCAAAAGCCGTTACATTCTATTTTCAAGCAAAGAGACGAGACTGCCTTGTTTTAAAACTATTGCAATCATAATAGACACTCTCTTTTAGCAAAAGTGCAAGTAAATAGTTATGTATAAAAACAAATTGACGTATAATGATACATTTTAGAATGATTTAACTACATTTTACACAAAAGTGTCTGTGTTTGTTTCTTACCACGAAATAAAAAATAAATAAAAATAAAATGGATATTTGTGCTTAACAAAAGCTATTACCTTAAAAATTGTAATGCATGATTTTTCTGTGATATCTAGTTCCTGTCAGTAGTCTAATTCTTGTACTTGAACGTAATAATACGGACAACTGCATTTTTGCGTTCATGTTATTCGCCTTTTAATCAGCTGATATGCTAAATACTTACTACCATGACGATTTTCACACAATAGTATGTCTATTCATTATTCATTATGAACAAATATGTCATTATTTTCAGTAATACAACTTTCGACTGTTTACATATTCGGGCCTTGGTGGCCTAGAGTAATCATCTATCGATCACGTGCCTGTCAACATTGAGGTTGCGGCCAGGTTGTGTTCGACTGTTACCTTAATTGATGAACTCAATGTCATCTTTCGAAACGAAAATCCGGGTGTTTACGGATATTCCTGCTTCCTGCTACAAGAAAGGCTGAACACCACAATATAGCTTAAATATTGTTGAAAATGGCGTTAAATGCCATTCAAATAAGCAAACAAAACATTAACATAACGTGCAGTAACATTTATATGTTTTTAATTTTAATGTCAATACAAATATTTGATTTGCTTCTTCGAAAATAAGGAATATTTAGTTTGGGTATTTTCAGTTTTGTATAAAATGCAGTCAAAGTGTGAATAGTAACACTTTTTTTTAATATAAATTGAATATAAGTCCTGTTTTATTAATGTCTTAAAAACAAATTTTTATTTTACTAATCAATCTGCTGTATTCTCATTTAAAGAATCGAAAATTAATTATTTATTTTTATCTAGCGATCCAGAATGATGGACAGCACGAACAAGTTAACATATGAATTGGACAAAAGCTCACTATATCGACACAAAAGCAGTAAACAGCTAAATGTAAACAAAGAAAACACGAATCGTTTACAAACGAGGAGTTGTATCAACCTCGTTGACTTCTAAGTGTTTCGGACATCAGTTACGACACACTTCACGTTTACTCCTAAGTACGACTAACTCAGTGTCAGGACATAGAAAGACATACCCGTTGAAGTTCGTGGAGATTGACTGCATGATTCTGATAAGCTAATAAAATACATTTTTTACGAAAGATATCAGACAAAGGTTAGAAAACAGATGAGTCAAAGCAAACAGTGACAAAATCAAGTTTAAGACAGAAACATACACAAGGGAGATAAACCCCCACCCCAAAAAAGTGAGTATCTTGAACCCAATTAAAACGTGGGTGTACTCAGGTCCTCCAGGCGTGTAAGCAGTGCTTGCATTCAATTAGACAAGTTAGTGGGGTACGTGGTTGCGCGCTTCGTAAATTTAACGCGGCTGATTTTGTCGACCTGTTCATGTGCATTGCGAATTTGAAACTGTCATTTCCAAACAACATGTTTTACCTGTGTATTATTTTATTCATAAAAATATAAATAAATACTATTCATTTTCTGAAAGGAAACTACACGTAAAGGATTTAAAAAGCAGATTTTGTTGATCCATTTTTGTACGGAATAATTACATGTTTGCGGCTATTTCATGATAACATAGTATTCACCTACCAAAACGTTGGAACCAATCATATAATATATAACAAAATTCTTTGGGTGTACGCGGTTCCATTGGTTGCAGGAATCGAGTGACGTAGATCTGATGCTGAGCTTGAAGCGTCATCGGCCATATTGATTGTAAACATTGGAGTGTGTAAACACAGTAAAAACTTTTGTAAAATTAGAAGAGCGAATATTCCGTTGAAGAAAGCTAAGGAAAGAAATAATTATGGAAACTAGAGAAATACTAAAAATGACCAGTAATCTCGTGAAAGTAAGTAACGCTGGTCTACTAACACAATGTTGAATGAATGCGCGTGCAGAGTGTGGTTATATAGCATGTACATGAATTTGTCATTCGACATACAACCTGTAGCGACTGAAATGTTATATACAGAGAAAACATGGGTATTCTGATAATATACCAACTAAAATATTGAATCTAAGGTATTTCAACGTCTTTCCGCGAAAAGGGGGGGGGGGGATCAGACGGTCTTCCGTGTTTTTCAAAAAAATATTTTCAACGATAGAAAAACCCTATGTGCACGAATTAAAAGTGTAATCACAGGGGCTTGTACTTGCACTTTCGATTGACACTGGGTCGATTTTGTTATAGTGTGGGATTCTGTCACTTTAACAAAATCGACCCAGTATCAATCGAAAGCGCAAGAAAATCTATTTTTCCAAGCCCCTGTGCCTTGATGGTAAATGACTGTAATATTAACTGCTCAGTTCTAATGTACTGCCTGTGTTTGAGACACAGTACACAGAAGTTTGTGTTTTGATCTGGAACATAATCTTAACAAGATTGTATAAGCTTCAATGTTTGTTTCCCCCTTCCCCCCCCCCCACCCTTTTTTCTACAGTGCTTTACAAAAATCAACAGAATATGTTGACATGATCACATCAGTTTATGGTTTAAATACAACAAAATACAGATAAAAATAACAAAAAAATTAAAATACATGAACATGTTGTGTGTCAAAAACCCTATCGACTATTTATTATTGTTAGATATTATCTGTTTTTGTTTGCAGGAAACTATTAGTGTTTCATCATCTAGACCTGAACTGAGATGTCCACCTTCGGCAGTTATTGAAAATTTTGAGGATAGAGGTATTATCATGCAAATAATCCTTCAAATATTTTGGGTTTATAGCTAATGGACAAAATGCCAAGTAGACAGTCCATAAATAAATAGTTAATCAATAGAGTACTTTATACCATGTAAATATCAACAGTAGTTGGTTTTAGTGTGTCAAAATACAATATATGCTTTTTTTAACAGAATGTCAAAAAAATATGAAGTTTGCAATAATTACCATAATCTATAATGCTGGTATATTTCACTATAAGAAAACCCCAGTATTTCAAATGTCAAATTTAGATACATGTGTATGGACCAAAATTTAGTTTTCATAGAAATTTTTTTTTCCAAATGTGTCAATATTTAACAGTACCACATTAATTTTGATAAGGCATGAATTATCATATAATAACCAAGCATAATAAATGTTTAACATGCTGCTTACATTTTTTTAGAATGGAAAATTAATTTGGGGAAACATTTAAGCATGTTGTCTGCTGTCATCCTGGTGGAAGGCAAGTGCTCAGAAGCTCTATCAGATGCAGGATTTTCATCACCAGAGACCCCATTTATGTTTCAGTTGGAAAAGTCACTGTTGGATGTGTCATCACCATCACTGACTGATGGATCATTCTATTGTACATTGTTCCGAATAAACGATGTATATTACTGTAGATTTTTTGAAAGTGGTATTCTGAATGGTTATTTCTTATCTGAAGGTACTAGCCATATTTGTTGCCTATACTTTAAGTTTTCTCATTCACACATTTAATTGAGGAGATATGTTCTCCAGTTTTACTTTTAATTGTATCAGAAACTTTTTGTTTATATGTAATAAAATGTTTAATGTAGTTGATACAGACATTTGATTACCATTCTTAAAATTTGTCCAAGGATAAGTGGTGAAGACTGAATTTCAGGCCTAAATTAAAATATTAAATAGCCCATTAATTGCATTCTTTATATATTTCATCTTCATTAACTTTGAATTTTTTTTTTAATATTTGTTACCTTGTGAACACATTCATTATTGTTGTCTTAAATTATGGTATTTTACAATTTTGTTTTGAAAAATATTATTGTAACAAATTAAAGCATTAACATTTTATCACCACAGGTATTCGACATGTAGAGAACTATATACAAGAACAACAGAATGATTTTGCTGCCAGAAAACTAATATGGAGTCAAGTTTTCACACAAGATGATATAAACCAGTACCATCAAAGATATACGGCACGGTTAGAAAGAAAGAGAAGCCATCAGTCTATGAGTATGATATAATCTACTAGTATTCAAGTAGTTTACAAAATTGATATTTAATGATTTATTAAAGGGTAGTTTCATTCCATGTGCTTGCACCTCCATTGTATTTCTTTATGTTTGACACCAGTGCTGCCCTGCCACAGGTTCGAGTCCAAATCCATTACAGTTATTTTAGCAAAACCCCCAAAAGTAATAAACATGGTCTTCTTTGCGCTTTAAATAATGACTGTTTAATGTTCTTGTACAAATGTAAAATTGATAATTTACATAAACAACCATGGCTAACCAACAGTCAAGCTGTGTCCTGTCTGGTACAAAAAAAACAATCTTATAGACAACAAAAATTTAATGACAATTCTAATATGACGTGCTTTAAAGGCTTTGGGACCACAACTGTGGTAAAAAAATGATTTATCTATGAGCAACGCGTGATGAGAAGGGCGTGTTTTAAATGGCTGTTCCAATTACAAAACTGTAACTCCCTGTAACATATAAATCTTATAAATAGCAACACATGCTATAATTATCCGTTGCAATATATTGTGTGTTACATAGACGGAACAGCCAGTTTATGGCGGAAATGATGTTTTCCATTGGTACGAAAATATTATAAATGTACTCTAATTGTCTTATTAGAATAGAAATAATTCACGGAGGCTGTGATTTATCATTGTTTTACCACATGATGACCATTTATGTCGTTATTTTATCCCTCGCTATCGCTCGTGATAAAATAATACAACATAAATGGTCACTCCGTGGTAAAACAATGATAAACCACAGCCTCCGTGAATTATTTCTTAATTATTCCCAATAGGTTTGATATATTTATTTGACAATTACTTTTTTTTTAAGGAAAAGGGAAGATTTATTTTCAGTAATATGTTGTATTATTTTCAGGTAATCCAGGTGCAGATGTTGGTAGGCGATATAACACGTTGATGGAAAAAAACAATACAGGTGTCCTAAACTCTTTTCGAAAACTGATGGCTAAAGCACAAGTCAACGATTCCTCATCAGAAGTCTGTAGGCTGTTAGGAACTGTGGTTAATGTAATTAAACACAATTCACACAAAGAAAAGAACCCCCATAAAGCAAGGTACATGTATTATATTTTATCCCCTAGTCATATTGGCGCAGGAACTTAGTTATTGGAAATTGTGGTCACACTGTTTATCATTACCATTATTAATATATGTTTGCATTTCACTTGCTCTGCATAAATAATTAAATCAAAACTAAACATGCTAAATGAAGATGCACAGTGAGTACAGTTCAAATTTCTGTGCAAAAGTTTTAAGTTATCTTTAATTTCTTCAATCTACAGTCTGTGGGTTTATAATAGTGAAAAGACAAAAGAATGATTTCTTTTCATTTTGTCATTTAGTATATTAATATTACTTTGCGTGTTCACCCGCAATTACAAAAAATCTGTTACCTACATGTATATTCGTCTAGTATAACAATATGTTTATAATTGAGTTGTTTTTGCTTTTATTTCAGATTTTTAGATTCCTTGGGAGTTTTTCATCCATTATTACATGTTTGGGAAAATTCTATTCAACATTTTCGTACTGATGGTGTTCCTGCTCATATACCACAATTCAAATCTCTTTTTGACCCACCACATAGTTCCCTGTATACCTGGCATGAACAGTGTAAAATGATTTCATCCATACCAAATGATCATTACTGGAATGAAGGTACCCATGCTCATGTTGGTTACAATAGAATGTTGTCTGTCAGAGATTCATCAGGTAAATACAAACCGGCTTCACTTCGCAATTTAATTCTTATGCATCATAGAGAGTCAAACCACCACTGCATTTTCCAATTAGTCAATAAATTTCGTAACCCAGAAGTAACCAGCTCTAATTTAACTATCAACATTGAACCGAATATTAATCAGTCTGAAGACAATTTGGAAGAAAATCGAACACACCGCAGTTACAGAGCTAGAAGAAAGGCATTAACTGAAGAAGACATTCTTAGGAACATACTTTTCATCAATCCCCATTTTTCAGCAGAAAACAGAGCATCGGAAAACTCTTTGTATGACCAGTATAGAACCACTCAAATTGAAACAGGAAAATTGTTTTGGCGAATACATCAACCAAACTTGGATATAATTTGTTTAAATGATGTCAGCATGAGCAATGGATCTTTCTTGGAATCATCATTTGTACATATGTCAAGAACAACTATCGGAAATAATTTGCAATATAATTGTACATGTAATTTATTTACCACATTACTTCAGCTTGCTACTTTAAATGACCAGGAAGACGAAATAGATTCAATAAATATCAGATGTTGTCACATTCGCTTTTTTCAAGAAATCATAGAACCAGACCTTCCAATTTACTTCAGTCAAGACCTTTTTCATGTTCCAACCAAAACCCAGAATGCTGTAATTTTATCAACAACATATTTAGGAAAACCGGTATGTGCACTTACATCATCACTACGGACAGAAAAATTTTCAGTAATCTCCAAAGATGGCAAAGACTGCAAATTTGTTAATTTATCAAAAAATCGTTTGGCTTGTCAATCTGGTGAATGCAGCTCAATCTACAGTTTTTCTACCAGGAAGATATTATATTTGGATAAAACAGCCAACCTTTGTCCTCATTTGGAAGCAATGAAAGACAACAAGGATGTTTGGTTTAATGAAAGATCTGGTGTAAATGTTGAAGAAGATGAGGAAGATGATGAGAATGATATGCCTTTAATCAATGAGGATGATGATATAGAGGTTGATGAGCTGTTTCAGGCAAAACCTGACATCAAAAGAGGACAGGTATATTTTTTTATATTTGAAATAAGAAAATAACCTTCACATGCAATCTTTATTGTTTTAAAATATTCATGTTCTTATATTTGTTTTCAAATGTATTAACTACATGTGTATTTCATGCTGGAATCAGCTCAGTTGGAAGGATTACTAATGAGGCATAGGTATTTACAATATTATTTTTATATGCAGATAAAGAAATACATTTAGTAATATTTACTCTTCTTATAGCCTTTGTTTTATTTGCATTTATTAAATCATGTAAATTGGACAATCATATAATATGCAGTGTATTTGTTTAATATTCAGACAAACAACTTCAACCAAGCCACTGGACTCGGGGATTTTCCAAGCCTAAGTGAGCACCAGCCCAAGAATGAGGATGACCCTTTGTTACAACTTGCAATAAAGAAAAGATTGGCAATATTTGATGGAACAGAAGGTGTTGGTAGAGATTCCAGTGGATATTTGACAAGTGATAATTGTTTGTTGTTATGTCCACCTGTTTTGCAAGATGGCTGCCTTTGTGGGGTAATTATTGACGTTGTTTTTATTTGACAGTTCAAATTATTTAAGAATAGAAAAGAAATAATATGTTAACTATGGTATTATATTAAATTGTATAAATTATTTGGACAATTTTAAATAATAATAACTGTAGGTGGCAGGTTGGTCTTGCTATAGATAGATAGCCAGATCTAGCTGCACAGACAACTAAGTCTGTATAAAATTTGTTCCTTCCTGGAATATTTATAATCTTTTTTTTCTTAAAGGCTGGATATTTTAATGATGCTCACCCCGAAGGAATATTGACAGAAGTAAAATACAGACCCACAGTGTATTTAACAAATGGACCAGCGAGATATGAAGTAATAAATGTTCATTTTTACAATTGGTTAAAATATATGTATCTAAGCAATATTGCAATACACAATCTGTATGCACACAAGGAAAGTAACTATTTCATACAGTATTATCTTTGGAGATAAAATGAATAAACAATGCACATGTATTTAATTTCTACAAGTTCTTTTAAATGCTTAGATAACATAATATTAATAACTAATAATAGTAAAAACTCTATATTATCCATTTTTTCAGTCTATATGGTTAGAATACAAAAACAAGTAATTATAGAATGAAAGTATTCGTTATTAATTTTTTGTCTTTTCAGTATTGAAAGATTAGTTACTTAAAAGTGGTGCCAAATTTATTTTCAGGTCAGAGATCGTATGTGTCTTGCCAGCAATCCAGAGTGCAACATTCAGTACAACGGATCTTCAGACAGCCTCCACTTTCTCTCAAAAGAAACAGCTGCAGGGGATGAAATAGGATGGGATTATGTTGACCATGCACTCAACACACATATTACATTCAGTGCATACTGCAAAATAATGACAAAAAAATACAAAAGAAATAATATTGTTTCAGCTAAATTTATGTCACCCCAAACATTTATATCATGGTGGTTTTCATGGAGCAGTAAATTTAAAATTGATTTTAGGAAACCATGTTCAATTTGCAAATATAACCCTAAATTTTTAGCATGTGATGGCACAAAGATTGGTATAAGTTTTAAAAATGCAGATATAAATCCTATAGAGACAGCCACAGCAGCAGAATTAATTGATCCTAGTCACAGAAGGAATGATCGGTCTTTTATAAATTATGATGTTAACCACCCAGAACAGTGTGAAAACAAGAGAAAATGCAGAGAACATCTTGCATACATGTCGAAAAAGGCACTTGGTTTGTTAAACACGAAGGAAATTTTGGCTTTTGCAGAAGAAGTTGATAAGAGCACAAATTTAATTGAATGTATGCCTGATCAATGCTCAGATTTGATGCGTAGATTTGTTTGCAATGAATATCCAGAAGGCGTGCAAAAGAAATTGGCTGTAATCTTTCAGTTTTTGGCCACAAGTCATTCTTTGTCATCACTAATTCCATTCCGCTATGTAGATCTTTTGGAATCAGTTTTATTGGAATTAAGGACCACAACACAAAACAACAGAATAAATTTAATATCTGAATTTTCCCCTGAAATTTGCAGTGTTTTGTATGCTGCTCTTTCATCTGAACAATCTCTTTCTGATGTTATTTCTTTATTCCAGTACCTTATCTCAAGAATCAGAGAAATTAAAGACAAGAACAAAGAACCATCTCCTGCAGTCTGTCAGCCAGGGTCATATAATCCTGAAAGAAATGGGGTGGCTTATTATTTCACCCCAAGTGGAGAAAAGCTCAGAGATATACCAGTATATACCATGAATGAAAATGCACATTCCAAAAACTATGATGATCTTCCTCCTCGAGCTGATGAGCAGTGCAATAAAATATATCCAGAAGTATCTAGACGAGGGACCACATACTTGTTTCTGTGGTTTTGTCCAAAACATTATGGTCATTGTTATGGTTTTCACATTATTACTGGTTCCGAGGGGAGGAAGGATCCCTTTTGTTCAGCATATACTTATCTAGAACAGGCCCCAGAGGAATTATTCTATGATTTTTCTTGTCAATTGGAAGAATATTGTTTGAACAGGGAGCCTGGATTTTGGGAAAATACAAGGTTTTGGCACGATTTATTTCATGGCTACAGTCATAAGTGCCCATTTTGTTACAAGTCTCAGAGACTCTGTCCCTTGCAAGGAATTAATACAGAAATTTGTGAACAGTTCAATTCATTTATTCAAAAAATAAAGTATTCAGCTAGATCTATGTCATTAGGAAAATTTTGTTACTATATCCAGTTTATGATTTATCAGTGGTGTGAAATGAAGCGTTCATCTTTTGAAAAACGGTGTGATATTGCAGCTGCATACTTAGCATAGAACTAGAAGCATATTATTCATTTAAGTGTCAAGTTTTTAAAAAAATAAATGGTTATATAAACACTGTATTAATGTTTTTTTATATTAGTTGAAATTTAGGCAAGTCAATATTTATTGAGACACTGTTGTAAAAAGTTTGGCAATTAGGTAAAACTGGCCTCCAGTACATAGTTGATGATTGTGTGCTTTTTTGGACAATTTTTCATTTATGGTATATACTGGTGTATAGAAAACAGAACTCTTAAGGTAAAGCAATGTAATATGTACATGTAGATGAATATTTATATTAACTTGCTGATTTAAGTGCATATTTTTCTAGAGTTGATTTTGATATGTCGTTAGGGACAGCAAGAAGTAAATGGTAAAAAAGATAGCAATATATGGCTTCTGTGGATTATTTCAATTGTCATATGGATTATTCTTATGTCTAATATTTGCTTGTTTTCATTCATGTCATTTTTACATATTTTTGCTGCTGTTTCTTCTCTTATCTTTTTCAGGTGCAAAGAAGATGTCGCTAAAGTCTGTCATTTAAAAGAACTTATAAGACTTGTTCAATTTTTAAAGAGATTAAAGTGAAGTTATGTAAAAAAAAAACATTGTAAAGTGTAATAAGAGATTGATGTGTAGTTATATAGAATTGTTTTTCTTTATTGTTTGTTTTTGTAACATTTGTAGAAAGTGTGTAGTTTTGTAAAAGTTGTTGTAAAGTGTAAGAATTGAAGTGTATTAGTGTAACAATTATTGTATTGTGTAAGAGTTTTAATTGTATTAGTGTAACAATTATTGTATTGTGTAAGAGTTTGAAGTGTATTAGTGAAACAATTTGTGCCGGAACGAATTCCGGAAATTCTTCAATACATTTCCGACTCCGGGCTCATTTTTAATATGATCATTTACATTTCCTGTAAAAAGAACGCTATGAATTTTGACACAAACATTCCCATTTTCTCATAAATATGAGCACAGTCTTTTTACCAACATGTCCAACATGCTTATTGGAATAAATGGTTAGCTGTCTGCATATTTTAGTTTTTTATGAATTTGAGGCAGCACAGTAAAAAGACTCCCTTAGACACACTGTTACATTTCTTCAATGGCAACAGACAGTCAACAGGAAGACACAGAGTCACGAACTCGAGAGATGACAGAAAAGGGGGAATCGTTCTATCGTCAAAATAAAGAATCATTCCTAAAACATGTACAATCATCAGAACATATGTTGATTCAAACTATAGACAATCTCAAAGAATTACCTAATTCTCTGGCAGCATTAGAAAGTGCAGAGAATGATGTCTACAATGTTTTCAAACGTTTTGATAAAAGTGCCAATGAATACATGGACTTTCTTGATAGATCAAGCCATTCTGAAGCCAAAAGTGAACTGGAAAAATTTTGGATAACAGTGGCAAACTTGAAGAAACAATATCAACTTATGATGGACAAAATTCAGTTGAAAAAGGAATCCTCTGAACTTCGTTCAGTCCGTTCCCATAATTCACTTAGATCTAGATCACACAAATCTTATGCGTCAGACCATGAAATGCATGCTGTAAGTCAACGAGCTAAAGCTGAATCTGAGAAAATTAAACTTCAGTTTGTCAAAAAAGAAGCAGCGATTAAAATAGAACAATTCGAAAAGAAAATTCAGTTAGAAATTCTTGAACAACAAAAAAATGCCGCAGCGGCAGATGCTGAAGCTTCAGTCTTAGAGAAACATTCACAACATTCTCAAGTTGATCCTCTGGAATCAAAGGATAACATTTTACTTAAAGAGGAGTTGTCCCTTTGAAAAAACATTAAATTATCTTGGCAGTCTAGAAACAGCACAACAAGAGAAGCCACTTTCAGTTCATGCAAAACCGTTCATACCCATGGATGAACCTAATACCACACTCATGGACACACAAGTAACTTCATCAACGCCCATAGTAAATCGCACTTACACACTTTCTGCTAAGCCGATAGTGACAAATTGTGAAACTCAAGGTGACTTTAAATCCCAACCATTACATGATCAATTTGTGACAACAAAAAATACTGATCAGCATGAATTTATTAGTCAGACTAATCAACAATCAGATTATTTTATTAAGAAAAACTTGCTCTTTGAAAGTCTACAACAGCAGAAATTTGACGACAAACCAGAAAGATTCATTGTTTGGAAAAAACAGTTTTGTTCGATAATTTCAGACATACGTTGTTCTCCATTTGAACAAATAACTTTGCTTACTAATTGCGTTAAAAGAGATTCAAGTGCTTATCAATTGATCATGAGTGCAAGGGCTTCATGTGCAGGCGACCCAGATGTCTGTTTAGTGAAAATCTGGGAAAGACTGGACCAACGTTTTGGTTCACCTGAATTGATTGAATCAGCTCTAAAGTCAAAACTATCAAGCTTACCACAGTATATCGATCACAAAGCTTTGTACGACCTTCATGACTTGTTAAATGAAACTCAAGCCGTCAAGGATATCAAGGAATATTCAGTGATATTTTCCTATCTTGACTCATCCATAGGCATAAGACCGATAATTCAGAAACTGCCAAAGTTTATACAGGACAAATGGGTTACTAGAGTAGTCAAATTTAAACATGAAACAGGAGCAGTTTTCCCACCGTTTAGTGAACTTGTCAAGTTCATCGGTGAAATTAGCGTTATCAGAAATGACCCCTGTCTTGTGTATGATTCTCCGTCAACAGTGAACATTATTAGAAAACAGAACAAACAAAGTATTCAAGGCAAACAACTTGGAGCGGTAAAAGTGCATAAAACTGATGTAAATTCAAATATTGTAACCAAAGATCTGAAGTCAATTTGTGTTATTCACAAAGGATCAAAACATTCCCTGAATGAGTGTAAAGCATTTAGAGCAAAAGGCATAGAAGAACGCAAAAACATTATTCGTAGCCATAATCTTTGCTTTCGTTGTTGTGAAACTTTTGATCATTTCGCAAAAAATTGTTCAGCTAAAGTACAATGTAACATATGTAAAGCAACCTCACACTGTACAGCTTTTCACAAGAATGACCTGACCGAAAATCAAACTTCTTTCAAAAGTAACGTAAAGCATGGCGAGGAGGTAACATGTATTTCAAAGTGTACTGAAATATGTGGAACTCAGAGTTTTACAGGCAAATCATGTGCAAGAATAGTTCCTGTGCGAATTTTTCAGGAAGGACAATACCATAAATCAACACTAGCATACGCTATGCTAGATGATCAAAGTAATAAAACACTCTGTAGTACTGACTTATTTGACAATATGAATATTAGTACTCCTCCAATTCAGTACACAATCGACTCATGTTCAGGTAGATCTAAGAGTAGTGGACGAGTAGTAAACAATTTGGTAGTTGAAAGTGTCACTGACAATTTACGACTTAAGTTACCGCCAGTTCTTGAATGCAACTATTTGCCAAATAATCAAGCTGAAGTTCCTACTCCAGACATCGCACGTCATTACTCACACATGACCGATATTGCAGATCGTCTTCTTGAATATAACATGAACATGAAAGTAGTGTTACTTATAGGCCGAGATACGCCTGAGGCACATCATGTCTTTGAACAGAGGCTGGGTCCACCTGGCTCACCGTTCGCTCAACGCTCAACGTTAGGTTGGACAATCATAGGTGAAGTGTGTTTATTCGGAAAACATCGTCCGTCGTCAAGTGAATCAAATCAAACATTCACAAACGGTAATGGACGTCCGTCAGGTTTGAAAACATGTGAGCAAATCATAAATGTAAGGAAAACCTTTATTGACAGTTTTAAGCCTCAGCCTGTCAAAGCAGACATTTTTGAAATAACAAGCGATGATAACAAACCTGGACTATCTATCGAAGATCGCAAATTCCTAGATATTATGAACTGTGAGTTCCGACTTAGTGATGAAGGTAAATGGATAGCACCATTACCATTTCGTACACCACGTGATCCTATGCCAGATAATTACCAACTAGCGTTAAATCGAGCTAAGGCTTTAGATGCTTCCTTGCACAAAAACGAAACAAAAAAGAAACATTTCTTAGAGTTTATGCAGAAGATTTTTGATAATCACCATGTGGAAATAGCTCCATACTTACCTCCAGAAACTGAACGTTGGTACTTGCCATTGTTTGGCATTTATCACCCTCGCAAGCCGGACCAAATCCGTGGCGTGTTCGATTCTTCTTCGAGATACAATGATGTTTCACTTAATGAACAATTGCTTCAAGGCCCAGATCTTATAAACAGCCTTCTTGGCATTTTGATACGATTTCGAAAAGAGATGGTAGGCGTGGTTGCAGATATCCAGCAGATGTTTCATTCATTTCTTGTTGATGAAAAACATCGTGACTATTTGCGGTTTCTTTGGCATATTGACAATGTCCTTGAAAATCCTCTTGTTACCTACCGTATGCGTGTGCATGTGTTTGGCAACCGCCCTTCGCCCTCAATAGCTATGTATGGTCTTAGGCGCATTGGTGAACTAGCTGGAGAAAGTCATGGCAATGATGTAAAGCAATTCATCATTAATGATTTCTATGTAGATGATGGCTTAAAGTCATGCACAACAGATCAAAATGCGATTGATTTGATAACCAAAACTCAACAAGCCATGAAAATGCATGGAAATTTACGCCTTCATAAATTTGCTTCTAACAGCAAAACTGTGATGGATGCATTTCAGACTGATGATTTAGCTAAAGGAATAATAGATATGGACTTTGAAAAAGACAACCCTACTCAACGTAGCCTAGGTTTACTTTGGGATTTGAGTGCAGATGCATTCAAATTCAATATTTCTACTCAGCTGTCAAGACAAGTCACACGTAGAAGTGTACTTTCAGTAGTGAATAGCTTGTATGACCCCATGGGGTTCATCTCAGCAGTTACTATTCAGGGCAAACTTATTCTTAGGAAGGTTGTTGCTTCAACAAATGACTGGGATGATCCGCTACCAGATCATTTATTTACTGAATGGAACAAATGGAGTGAATGTTTGACTGAATTAGAATCATTGCGCATACCTCGAGTGATTGTTCCTAATCTTAGTACTACCGTTCGCAAAGAGCTTTTGTTATATTGTGATGCTTCGGAACAGGCAATTGCCTCAGTGTGTTATCTACATGTCACTTACCCTGATAGATCAACGTCTACAGGTTTTGTCTTAGGAAAGACTAAAGTTGCGCCGGCACATTGCACAACTATTCCTAGATTAGAATTGTGTTCTGCCGTTTTGTCAGTGGACATTGCCCAAACCGTAATTGATCACTTACAGTTAGATCTAGATGATATCAAGTTTCACAGTGATAGCCGTGTAGTTCTGGGGTATATTTACAATAATAAGAAACGGTTTCATACTTACGTCGCAAACCGAGTTGCGAGAATAAGGCAATTTTGTGAACCTACTCAAAAGATATATGTGCGTTCAGAAGTAAATCCTGCAGACATTGGAACAAGAGGTATTCACCCATCGAACTTACAACAAAGTGCTTGGTTACTTGGTCCGAAAACATACATCAGTGACTCTAATCAAGACATTGCCAACTACCCTCTTATTGAGCCCGACAAAGAAGTGCGTTCTTACAAACACGATTTACATGTAAAAGTGCAAGGAACTGAACACACACTAGGAGATAACATTTATGAAAAGTTCTCTGATTGGGATAGAATGATCTTGGCATTTGTTACTCTCCGTGAATATATCCAGAAATATATTGGCTCTAAGCGAACACATGTTTCAACAAAAATTGACAAGGTCGACTTAATAGGTGACACTGAGCAACTTGTCATCAAGGATATACAGCGTCAGTTTTATGCCAGTGAAATTGAAAACCTTCTTAATGGAAAACCTTTAAACCGTAATAGCTCAATTTTGAGTCTGGATCCTTTCGTTGATAATAATGGAGTTGTGCGTGTTGGTGGACGATTGAGGCATTCTAACTCTGATCCACTCGTTAAAAATCCTATCATCTTGCCTTCAAAACATCATATTTCAACCCTAATTGTTCGCAAATGTCACAAGGAAGTAAGTCATCAAGGGCGCCATCTGACTGAAGGGCGCCTACGATCCAAAGGATATTGGGTTGTGGGATGTAAGAGACTTTTGACATCCATCATACGTAAATGTATTATTTGCAGAAAACTCAGGAGAGAACCTCAAACTCAAAAAATGTCAGACTTACCTATTGACCGAGTTGAATCAGAACATCCCCCATTTTCTTTTGTTGGCGTGGACTTATTTGGCCCATGGGAGGTTCTAACAAGGAGAACTAGAGGTGGGGCAGCCAACAGCAAAAGGTGGGCAGCTTTATTTACTTGTCTGAGCACAAGGGCGGTACACATAGAACTAGTTGAAGAGCTCTCTGCGTCTTCATTTATTAATGCAATGCGTAGGTTCATTGCGATACGTGGCCCTGTTAGAATTTTCCGTTCAGACAGAGGGACAAACTTTGTAGGCTCAGTAAATGAGTTGGATGTAAATGTAATTGAAGTCGAAAATGGTCCAGTTAAGAACTTTCTTCTATCTACTCATACCTCTTGGATATTCAACTCCCCACACTCCTCTCATACGGGAGGAGTGTGGGAACGTATGATAGGAGTTACACGCCGTATTTTGGACGCTATGCTTTTGGACTATGGATCTCGCAGTTTAACTCACGAGGTACTCTCGACTTTCCTTGCAGAGGCTAGCTTTATCATAAACTCTAGACCAATCGTTTCAACTTCCACAGATCCGAATGAACCATTCATTCTCTCACCGCAATCTCTACTTACACAGAAATCTGATGTTGTAGATTCTACATATAAATTTCTGAATTTGGATATTGACAATATTGATAAGAAAGATCTTGTTCGCAAACAATGGAAAAGATCTCAGCACCTTGCTTCTGTATTTTGGAAACGTTGGAGAGTTGAGTTTCTTAATATGCTTCAAAATCGTAGAAAATGGACTGTTGTTCACAAAAATGTTTCTGAAGGCGATGTTGTTCTTGTTCGTGACAAAGAGACTGCTAGAATCAGTTGGCCAATGGCCATAGTTACTCAAGCGCTTCCCAGTGATGATGGCTTAGTGAGAAAGGTTGAAGTTCGAATGATGGTTGATGGAAAACCAAAGACATTTCTGCGTCCGATTAGTGAAGTCATAGTTCTCATTGATGATTAACTCAATGTGAAACTGCATTGATCGTTTAGTATCAAATTATTTACATGTATTGTTCATTTGAGAAATATTATTTTCTTTTCTTGAACTGAAGAACAGTTTGACAGGGTATTTTTCATAAAATGTGAATGTTTTTTCAATCTTTTACCATATTACTATTTTGGCACTTAATAATGTGATATTTTAAAATATCAGGCGAGGAGTGTGCCGGAACGAATTCCGGAAATTCTTCAATACATTTCCGACTCCGGGCTCATTTTTAATATGATCATTTACATTTCCTGTAAAAAGAACGCTATGAATTTTGACACAAACATTCCCATTTTCTCATAAATATGAGCACAGTCTTTTTACCAACATGTCCAACATGCTTATTGGAATAAATGGTTAGCTGTCTGCATATTTTAGTTTTTTATGAATTTGAGGCAGCACACAATTATTGTATTGTGTAAGAATCGAAGTGTATTAGTGTAACAATTATTGTATAGTGTAAGAATTTGAAGTGTATTAGTGTAACAATTATTGTATTGTGTAAGAGTTTGAAGTGTATTAGTGTAACAATTATTGTATAGTGTAAGAATTTGAAGTGTATTAGTGTAACAATTATTGTATAGTGTAAGAATTTGATGTGTATTAGTGTAACAATTATTGTATAGTGTAAGAGTTTGAAGTGTATTAGTGAAACAATTATTGTATAGTGTAAGAATTTGATGTGTATTAGTGTAACAATTATTGTATTGTGTAAGAGTTTGAAGTGTATTAGTGAAACAATTATTGTATTGTGTAAGAGTTTGAAGTGTATTAGTGAAACAATTATTGTATTGTGTAAGAATCGAAGTGTATTAGTGTAACAATTATTGTATAGTGTAAGAGTTTGAAGTGTATTAGTGTAACAATTATTGTATAGTGTAAGAATTTGATGTGTATTAGTGTAACAATTATTGTATTGTATTTGTGAAACAATTATTGTATTGTGTAAGAGTTTGAAGTGTATTAGTGAAACAATTATTGTATTGTGTAAGAGTTTGAAGTGTATTAGTGAAACAATTATTGTATTGTGTAAGAATTTGATGTGTATTAGTGAAACAATTATTGTATTGTGTAAGAATCGAAGTGTATTAGGGTAACAATTATTGTATTGTGTAAGAATTTGATGTGTATTAGGGTAACAATTATTGTATAGTGTAAGAATTTGATGTGTATTAGGGTAACAATTATTGTATAGTGTAAGAATTTGATGTGTATTAGGGTAACAATTATTGTATAGTGTAAGAATTTGATGTGTATTAGGGTAACAATTATTGTATAGTGTAAGAATTTGATGTGTGTATTAGTGTAATAATCATTGTATTGTGTAAGAGTTTTAGTGTAAGCGTTTGAAGTGTATTAGTGTAAAAATTATTGTATAGTGTAAGTTTGTTTGATGGTATTTAAACGCTACTTTCAGCAATTTTTCAGCTATATCATAGCATCCAGTTTTTATTGGGGGAGGAAGCCGGAGAAAACTCCCGACCTGCGGTAGAAAAACTGGCAATCCTTGTCAATTAAGATCAGAGTCGAGGTATAGTGTAAGAATTTGAAGTGCATAATGTAACAATTATTGAATTGTGTAAGTGTTTTAATTGAGTAGAATTGCATATTGTAATACTGAGTGCTGGTCTGGAGAAGTCATGTTTTTAACTGGTTTCATAGTTCAATCTATACTTCCTAAGAATTCCTAAGAATTATTCTGTTGTGTATGAGTTTGAATGTGGATATACAACTTTGTATATTGTAAAATATAGATAAAGATTAGCAATTTATTGGTTTTATTATACATTTGTTGTACATCAGAATAAAAAAATTGTCACATATTGTTGATGTTATTGTATTCATTGAGTTGACAGCCTTTCAAACAAATACATATTAAAGTTCAGTCTCATTTTTGTACCTAATGCAATCTCAGTGATCCTGTGTATTCAGATAACAAAACACCGAACACCATGGAAACTTTCAGAAAAGACGATCCACAAATGAAAGTCAAAAAAACTAGCAAACTTGAGAACCAACAATAAACAATCTAGCAACTTCAGCAATGATCCTGACTTGGTACAAGTATTTAAACAAAAATGGTGGGTTAAACCATGTTTTATGGCATGCCAAACCTCCAATTCCATTACTGTAGTATACAGTTTGTTAATGAAAATAGAAGGGTATATATACCACTAGTATGAAAACATTAATTCTGCAGGTATATTGCAAAGTATACTTTTCAAATCACCATTCTTAAGCGGATTTGTCATGGTGTATGAAAGAAGAGATGTACAAGACATGTATATGGTGTTATTTTCGTGATAGGTTTTTTTCTTATTATTATTTTCGATCGTTAAGATTAATTTTACAGTAAATGGGAATCGGAGCTTTGGCAGATTTTGTCAAATAGTAGATAATATAATAAAACACGAAACGGCAATTTTTAAACGTTCAAGAAATTTCTTTTTTTTTTAAATTGTTCCAGTATTTCTCTCCATAATGTGGACAACAGGAAATTGTATTCATTTACTATCCTTCTAGCAGCTGTTAATGTCTACAAATACTGAAATAATTTAATAATAATAATGATTATTTTCTTAATTAAAGTACCATTTTTCAAAAAAAAAAAACGACAAAGAGCACATTTCATGTTGTTTCTACCAACGCCGTATTCGTATAGTCTTACATTTTATTCAAATTTACTTTATTCATAAGCTCAATATCATGTTGTTGATTGTAGTTCTCATCCAATTGGGCAATACACATGTTGAATCCCGTTTTTAGTAGAACATTTTGTAAAAGGCTGTTGTCTTAATTAACATGAAATATTTAAATTGTTTTTATAAGAATTTGAGTACCGGTAAATATATGCAGATAAAAAAAAAACTATTTGAGTATATATGTGTAGATAAATACACAGCGACATACATAGAATTTGGGGCTTCTCCGACAGGCAATGCAGCAATCTAGAAGGAAGCCATGCAGGACACGGGCATGAGATCCGAAATCTAGAGACTTTTAACAGTTACTCCAGTGTGCAAAACCCATCGAAATACCGAACCTATTCAGTTTGTTAAGTACTACGCAAAAATATTAAGGTTCCCATTCGTAAGTTGTATAGCCGATAAACCGCTCACTATGCGTTAAACAACATAAAACCCACTCACGTTACTGATTGTTTAATTCCCTTTCCTTACAAAGTGCATATTAATTGGTCAAATTTTTGAATTGCAAAAATGCTTGAATTATTTATTAGGTTCAAACCGTAGACAAAGAGTACTTAACGGAAAAAACAATATTTTTGGCATCCCTTTCCTTATTATTTCTGATAAATATCGACGACAATAAAATATGCAAGTGTACACTTTAATGAAGAATATGTGGACAATAAACTAATACGCTTATACTTTTGAGTGTCATTCCCACATGAAAGATCATTTCATGTGTCGAATATTGAAGAACCTAAATAACGTTTAATTTTGTAGGCCCCATGTTATGTTAATTCTACCATCGGATGGTTTCTGTTTCGTTTAGATTCTTGTTGGCTACTTCCTAACTTTGCATCTATATTTTGTATATTTGTGTTGTTGCTGACTTGAAATGTTCAACAGGATACGCGTTTTATTATTTGGTAAGAAAGACTTAAAGAAAAAAAATGTCCTTTTGAATAGGCAGACTTCAATGTACCAAGAAACTATAGTATTTATACTATGAAATGTTAATTCATGTACATGTATTAATGGATCGCGTAACAAAAAACTTACTTGAACTGATGACCGTGTTCAATTTGTTAAATTTGTTTTAATGTTAAGTATACCCGACTTCGTAAAATCATAACAAGCGACGTTTTATCCGCGTACTTGGGTCCGCGTATTGTTAGACATGTTAAATGGATTATAAAGCATACGAGTCGAAGAAGTATTGGAGTGATTTAGTCCTTAAACTGTGGTAATCATATTTTCGAATGCGCAAATATTTCACTTTACTATTAAGCAAACGGAATGATGCCAACTGGCAGACAGTTGGATTCGCATTATTTGGCCTGTGGTTTTGTTGCAGAGTAGTTTTTCGTTGTGTCCGAATATACTTCTGTGTATAAATACCCATTAAAATAGAAACAAGACATTGTAATACCAACAATAAGCAGGAACAGGCGCGCGTACGGGCATTAACACTAGGAAAAATAACAGCACATTGTTTACTGTAAAGATTATATTGCAAGAAAGTTATAAAATATGATGTAATGGTTTGTATTTCTCTGAGGCAGATAATCCACAATTCAGACAACCCCTGCAACATTTGTCCAATTGAACGTCATATTGTTCAGTTCGCATTTTCAATAGACGACAACTTTTGGTTCTGTAGGTTTTCTAAAGAGATCTCCATTTATCGCATATAGCACAAGTACCATGTTTAACCAAGTATAAAGTGCATTCGTCTTTATCCTAGGAACATATCGTTTCATCTATCAATGGCCTTAGTATACTAGCAAATCAAACAATAAAACTCTGGCCTATAGAAGCGTGAGTGGTTAAGTTATCTACTATTGATAACCTCCGTGTCAACACCAAAGTTTTGAATCTTGCAGCGTGAGGGGTGTGCTCGACTCCAACCTCAAAGGACGAGGTTTGTCATATCTCCTGCCAAATGTTTTCTTTTTTAACCTGGTACTTAATACATGTGTGTCTCTGAATTCGGTTCTGGGTTATTATATATCCAAACATTAAATATAAATTGGAAACGGTCATCTTGAATTATAGGTAGAATTTATTACTTCCTTTCGGCATGTCCGAAGGGGACTAGAGGTTTACACTCCGTCACACACGAGTGACGAACTTTTTCCTATACGCTTGCACTGAATATTGAACTGATATTGGTCTGAGAGTAAACGTGCGTTACAAATCAAGTTTAAATTGTTTTCTGATCCAATGATTTTTGACGAAATTATGGCCATTGGATATAGACATTTTCTTTCAAAAAAAGGTTTGTGTCATCAGTTATGGTTGTTTTTGTCAGATTATTTTTGGGGATATTATTGCCCTTGGACTTCGAAAATTTAGCTTAGTATTACTATCCCGAGCAATAATATCCACACTTGTGTTTTTAGCATTTTTGGTACAGACTCCTTACAGTTCGCAGTCATTACTGTATTAATGGTCCGGATTTATTGTTGTTTTACACCTAGCAAACAGAATTTCAGCTATATGTAAGGACATAAAATGGCCATATCAGGAACAATGAAGAAGACAACTAAGAAGCATTAATACATTGATTAGCTGGTCTTTGCGATTTCTTACAATCCATTTAAAAGTTTTCATCCGAGTCCAACGTTAAATTTTAGTTGTGTAGTGGTAGCCATTTTGAATTTCTAATAGACATAAAAAGATATTAGTCTAATTTACCATTTCTTGATCAGCTTTGCAGGTTTTTAGAACATTTTGCTATAGGGTCCTATATGTAAACAATTGAGTGGTGTATATTTCCAATTTTGTATTTGATCATTTTCTAATAGAGTCACATGCTATCTAACAGTTGTTGCTATTCTGAATTTGTGATTTGCATAATAAAAGAAACACTTTGTAGAGATTCTTTTTGAATGTAAAAAGATATACAGAAGTCATGACGAGCACTGTCAAGAGACTGATGGTCATTTGAATTGTTTGTTTGTTTGAATGGTGTTTAACGCCACTTTCAGCATTTTGAAATAGTAAGGAACCCATTCACTTGTTTTGACAATTCCTGTCACAAGTTGTATATTGCTTCAAATCAAACTTCGGGTAAAATAAATGGACAAATAAAACGCCATAAGTTTTTTTGTTTATTGTTGATTACATAAAAATTGTTAGTATAAGAATAATGGCTAATATGGGTATAAAATATTCAACTTAATATGGATAATAAATTAATGATTATTCTTTGTCATGGTTTGTCCATACCCATGAAAACAATGAACATTGGTTTCCCACGAATAAAAATTACACTGTAATAAATTATCAATACTGGGGCTGTTTGTTTGTTTGTTTTTTTTACTGATGTTTAATGCCACTTTCAGAAATTGTTCAGCTATATCCTGCATCCATTTTTATTGGGGGAGGAAGCCAGAGTTCCTGAAGAAAACCCCAGACCTGCAGTAGGAAAACTGGCAATCCATACTGGGGCCAATGAGCCCTTAGTTTCAATTTAAATGAAAGAGAAGCCTTATATTTTACATAGAAGTAATTAATTCAAATGGAAAACACTGCAATATAGCTATATATTCTGTTGAAGTAGTGTATCTAGTGAATCCCTACAATATGATTGGTTAATCAGGGTGGGGATATCATACCGTATTCCCTGTGAAACCCCTGGGATATTGAAACCAGTTTCAAAATGGTGTCTCGGCATTGTCTAATTTATTTGTTTTACATAATATAAATAGTTAAACATAATATAAGGATGAAATACCGATTATACCGATTTTAAATACATGCATTTTACGGAATCTATCATATCCGTCTGCAATTTGTCTTGAAATTAGCAAGGGAGATAACAGATGTATTCTGCAAAAAAATGGCAACAAAGGCATTTGCATCGCACTTCGAAAGTGAAATTTATCATAAACAGTTTTGCCGGGAATAAAAAGTTGTCAAAAATAACAAGTGTGGACTGTGAGCACGCTCACAAAGGGATACCCCCACTTCGCTTCAAGTCCAATTATCTCCCCTGAATAATATCAGACAGCGATGAAAATTCTTCATGCAAATCTACATATGATGAACTTCCTTCATGTAAAGTTTCATCAAAATCTGTCACACAGTTTAGGAGTTGCGCTTACGAGGTCTCACACTGAATACCATATTTAAACAGTCCAAGTCCAATTATCTCACCTGAATAATATCCGACAGTGACGAAAATTCTTCATGCACATCTACATATGATGTACTTCCTTCAAGTAAAGTTTCATCAAATTCTGTCAAGCGGTTTAGGAGAAGCGCTTACAAGGAATGTGGACAGACGAACAGACAGGGTGATTCCTATATACCCCCCAAAACAAGTTTGCGGGGGGAGGGGGGGTTATAATAAGTTTATATAATTAAAAATGCCATAAAAACTTTCGTTGGAATTAAAACTATGAAAATTTATCAGTTCATCTAATTTAACTGTAGTACACCAACATTTTATTCCATGATACTTTTAGCTCAATCTCATAATTCGTTTTCCTTACAAAGTATAAGCTTGAGACAATTTTATGGCAGAGTTGTTCTTACACAAATCTACTTTTGCCTTACTTATAAATCAACATCAATGCTACAATATACCTGAACAGTTATACATACTAATTACAGGTAATTACTAACAAACAACTAATACCTCAACTTTTATACCTCAAATTTTACGATGCAAAATAATACATTCCCAGTTTAGCAATGTACATGTACATGCTAAATTTCCCAATTTGTGTGATAGGGAACCCAATTTTAAAAGGATAAAATCATCCCCGATTATAAAATCAGAACATATACATTCTAAGATATATATTGATGGTGAAAATATTCACTTTGGCTACTACTTTCAGTTTACATCAATTAAAAATAGTTAACTCAGAAATGCTTAAAATCAAATATATTGTACTTTTCATATTAAAGATACATAAACCTAAACAATCAAAATACAACACATAAAATAATTAACAATCAAATTTATCACTCACAGAAAGGAAAACAAAAGACCAAAATTTTAAAATATAACCGCATAAATGAAAAGCAAACAGTACTACAGACATGCAATAACATATTTCATGTGTCAATCCTTGAAGCATAGGTAATTTCTGCTCCATTCCATATGACGTATTACGATGCTAAATAAGCATGAGCTTTCCCAAATTAAATGGGCACTGTTATTTGAAAAATCTTCTAAATGTTTGTCTTAAATTATTGCATGGTAACAACAACAAAAAACTTCACCAAACTTAAGAACTGCGATCTTCTGTCTGCATTATTTAATAATGTGCATCAGACTATTTATTTTTAACAATAAGCTTAAACAAATTAAGTGGTTCTAAATTACTATACTGATATCAATCATATCTTCAGAATATTAAAAACAAAGTATAAATAAATAAAGGTTATAAGTCGTATCACCCAAAAATCATGTGTGGCCAAAGTGTTACCAAATATGGAGCAGAATGGATATGATCACTAACATGAATACTGCACACTTACGTAATACAAAATGACGTAAAATAACTAAAATCTATAAAATACAAAAAATACTACCAAAAAAAAAAGAAGCATCTGTATACATTTCTTTGGGTGGACATGTAACTGCAGAAACAAGACATTTTTTAACAGATATTTGAAAAGTACACCTATTGGTAAAAAAATCTTTAAATTGTTGGATATGTACTGATCATAAGTTAAATGAATTAACAAAATTCATAGTATTCATATCAATTTGTCGATGAACATCAGCATGTCACCATCATTTTAACAAAAGGACAAAAAAAAAATTATTCAAAGGCCACCACAATGCAAAATGGGCAACTTTGGGCAACAAAATAACATTACAAATTGTAGCCACCAAGCTGTACTTGTTTTTCATTATCAAATCAATCTTTCACATTTTGGCTAACACTGTTGTAGCTTTATATTTTCAAATTCTACTATATCCTTTGGTGCCTTGTCTGTTGTACGCAGGTACCAGTATCAAACACAGGTTCTGGCCTCTACAAATAGAACATTTTTTACAAGTCAGTTAATTTTTTTAAATGATTTTTCAACTTGCTTACAGTTTACATTAAGCATATACAAATATCCAGTATACTTATAGAGTAGACATCCATTATTCATATAAAATTAACTGAAATTTTAGTTTTCATTGGAAAGATTAATATGTTCTTACATGTTGGAAAGAACAGGTGTTTCTCTACAAGTGAGAGAAATTTCGTGTCTTTCTGTGAACCACTTGTGTAAGATATACAAATATCTATCATGAGTGGAAGATCACACTAGCTTCCCAATATCTATTTCATCCATAAACAAACAACTTTTACATCCAGTTATCCTATAGACTCACAGGGATATACACTAACCTTTTTATAATGGTTGCCACCTGGTCTCCTAACTTAAAAAATTTTGGCGCCCAGTGAAAAAGTTAGGCGCCCACATTTTTTCATATTTTTTATAATAAAAAGAATACACTCCCATAAATTAAAACTGTTCAATAAAATGATAGGATAGAACCAGAAGTAAAAAAAGACCATTGTGAAACTTTACTCGCCCATGCAAATATTTAGTCGCCTTGGGCGACTGTTAGTGTAAATCCCTGGACTCACCATTGTCATTTACTCCATTTTCTCCAACATCCAAAGAGAACACCTGAAACAAGAACGTTAAAATGTTATCAAAACAACCTTCTTGTTTCAGGCGATTTGATTGGATTAGCATTTAACTACACATTCTTCAAATAAACCACAAGCTGACAGTCCCTGCCAGTAAAATAAGGAGCAGAATTCTAAATGATAGTATAATAAAAGTCTAACCGGCTTGTGTGTCAAATTTACAGTCAGTGTTTAAAATGTGGTTGAAGTTTTAAATGCAAATAAAAAAAATTAAAGTTACTATGTATCTGTTGATAACATTAAAAAATGTATTTTGTTAGAGGGGTATTATAAAGCAGGGGACTGCAATGAAAATATAGCGCTAATAAAAAAATCTGAATCACCATTTCGCTTTGTTACATTAAAAATAGATGCATAAAAACATGGTGCCTTTTGAGACAGATTTAGCGGGTAACACCAATGTCCTGAATATATCCACAAAATTATATTTATGGTCGTAACTTTTTTTACTAGTTTGATTGCGCTCAAACTTTGATCAGTTTGAGAAACATGTTTTGATTTTATTTTGGGCTAGTAAATTTGAATTCCGACTTCCAATTTGTCGAAGTCCAGAAGTTAGACTGGCTTATGGCTTTAAAAGTTTTTAGTGAAGGCTGACTACATCATTTGAAATGCTTACATGTAGCTAACTAGTCAGTTAATCTCACCACATAACCATTGTTGATTCACAAACTGAGCAATTGAAGCACAAATTTCTGATTTCCCAGCTGAAATTCTACTGTCTATGGTGACTGGGTGTCCGTTGAGTTTCTACCTCATGTCAATTACTTAATGAATGCATTTTAGATGGATCTGCTGCATTATCAAAAACATTCTTTCAACAGAGAGCACAACCGTTGGCTATTCTGAAAATACAGAAAATGAAAAATGACAAGTTATTATGGTATACGAAAAGGTCTAATATACATGATTTTAGCAAGGCACAAAATGAAAGTTGAAAGGATGGAAAAGGGGGGGGGGGGTTAAAGGTTAACAAAAATGTTTTTCTTTTTTTTCTGACAAAATCCAACTACTTTCAAAAAAAATTTTTATTCATTCATCTGACCTAACAGAACAAAATTCATATTTGCTGGACCAAAATCCAGCAATATGCAAACAAATTTAAATTAGTAGACGTAAAAATATTATATTTTTTTACAAATAAATAAAGCTGATGACAGGTAATAATGTTTCTGAGAACAAAAATGGTACCAATCCTGAGAAGGCATCTTACGAAAAGTTTTTGGTGAACAAGTTCGCACCTTCTTTTTGAAACCAAAATTGCATTTAATAAGCACGGTTATCAGACTGGTGGATGCATTAACTTTATTTGTATTTTAATGAGTACATAATTTACATTATCACCTACAATACACCTACCTTTTTGTGCATACAAACATCAACATTATTTAAGGATGACCAAGGTTCTGGATTTACATATTTTATTAATGGATAGTTTGGCTGTTAGAGAAGTCTTAAACTAAAACCCAACTGCATATGATTGGGGTAAGCTATGTAACTTGTACTAAAAATCGGATTAGAAATTGTGGCGAGACAAGTAAAAGAGGGAAGTATGACAGCCCACTATCCTAAAAAACCTACCTAAAAAGTAAGGAATATAGACAGGGACCAGAGTTTCTTAATCTTCCATTCTTTCCAGTTCCAATGACCTGTGTCTTAACACTAAAAGTAAGAAAATAATCTCAGGTTAATTTAGAACTGCCATAAAAAGCTGTGTATATTTTTCATTTACATATTGTCTGCACCCTTTTCTTGAACCAGAAAAATGCAGAAAATTCTGATAATCATGTACAATCTGCATATACAAGTTTTCACAAAACGATTGTAATAAATAAAAGAAAAAATAGTGCATTGTCATATCATCTGTTTTGATCATGGTTAAAACGAATACTACCACATTTCTAAAGCAAACCAATTTGTCAACTTTCATTTATCAGCAAAACAATGAAAACAAAAAAAGATTACAGGTTTTATGTTAATCCCTCAAAGATTACAATCAAAACATCGATCTTCAACAACTTAAGTTTACATAACGACACCATTAGCATTTTACACAAAAAATGTTAAACATCCGCTATTTTCATGTTTTAATTTTTATTCATCATATATCATTAATATCATCATGATCATATTACTAAAAATAATTTTAGTAATAATATCAGTACAAAAGTATACATATGAAAGTTTATAAAAGAATCATGTTAGAATAGTATGGAAATAACACATATAACACAACAAAATTGTGACCACCAGCAAAAACAATGAGTAAAAAAAAACCCCTATCAAGTCTGTATTTACGTATATTCTGCACCCTTCCTTTCCAACTAAGATTATAAGAAAAAGACCATGGACATTACATACCTATTTATGGTACTTTGATGAGAGATATCATATATCTTATTTTTCATTTTGTACATCACAAACTGTCTGCTGTAGCATCCAGATTTAAGTCATAAATTAATACTTTCATAATGAACTGTATTTTTTTCTCATCCTTTCTCCCTAGTACAAAAAATAAAAACTGAAATTAAAAATGTGTTACCTTTTCTACAATACTTGCAATACTTATGAAGCCCCCAGGGACTAATTATTGGTGTAAATTTTAAGTCTCCCTTATATGAACAAAGTTCTCATGAAACAAAATTCTAAATTGGTACAATGTACTGCTAAACACTTGATAACACAAGAGCAATGATATTTCATGTATTAAGGATTGTGTCACTGTCAGGGATAAAAGATAAAAGTTGAACAGTCAGCGATGATACACAAATTTTAGCGGAGTGATAAAATTCTCCTTCAGCAATCATCTAGTAAGCAACTGGTATTTTCTTGTGTGGTTGGGGCAGCTTTTGTGATTTTGTTCTTCCTTCCAGAAATAACACAGTAAACGGGTTGATTTTTAACATGCTTTTACTCCTTTAAGCTATCAAAGTAATGCCATTCCTTAGATAAACGCCCATTCTTCACTTGAATATCACTATACTACAAGTGACTGTAATTTGGATAGGGTTTTTTGCGTAACAAATGAGAACTGCTTACCGTGCATGGTTCGGCTTATGCTCCTTTAGTTTTGTAGATCAAGAAGGTTTCTTTTTGAAATCAACAATTATTATTGAGATATTCAGCGTTTTAAAATTTTGATGGAGGGATTGTCCGTACTCAAATTTGACCTCAATTAGAACAGAAGTATACATTAGGAACAATCGATTGTTGTCGAATGGAAATCCTTCAGGTGTTGTCGTCTGCAGTTAGGGTGGGAAAAAAGTAGCGGTTTTGTCTAAATAGCATTGTACATCATGAAAGCAGGAGAACATTTGTAAACAACACCAGGTCCATTTAGAAACAAAAATGGCTGACTTATTATGTAAAATTCCCGTAACAAAAGACAAGGACAATTTGTAACAACTAAACAACAGAGGCATAGTATAAAACATGGACAAGTCATCTATCAAAATTTTTCTACTGGATAATTAATGTAATTTTATGTCTCTGCAACAAGCAAAGCAATGCACTGCCAAGGAAATATGTTTGTTTGTTTGAATGATGTTTAACGCCACTTACAGCAATTTTTCAGCTATTTCATGGCGTCCAGTTTTTATTGGGGGAGGAAGCTGGAGTACCCAGAGAGAACCCCCGACCTTCAGTAGGAAAACTGGCAATCCTTGTCAATTAAGATTGGAGTCGAGTACACCCTCAGGGCTCACGCTGGGTCAAAATTATAGGGAGAAGTCACTTCTCTTTTGGGTGGCTGACAGGGAGAAGTGAGGATAGAACAGGGAGAAGTGGGTGGAAAACAGGGAGAAGTTGCAGTATATGTCGCGAAAGCGTCCTGTTTACTTGGTTTTTTTTTTAAATTAGTGTTGGCATTTGCATTTTTATTATGTTTTTTTAGCAGTTTAATTTATTGAGAATAAAGTAAGATTTGATTAACTATTCAGTATACTTATTTCACACATTTTCAAAAATACATGTATTAAACATAACAATAAAAATAGAATCAACTGTCACAAAACTGTTCATTAAAATAAATGTTTCTTTGTCATTGATACACAATTTGACTGATTTATAATGAAGTACTATTAGAACTAGAAGAAGAAAATTACATCATTGTGACACATAATATATTATTTAAAATTGTAAAATTCACTATTAAAAAATATTTAAACATATTTAACTTAAATTTGTTTTAAGTAACTGCGAAAATACTATTTTTACTACGTGTCTATCATTGCAAAACTCATTTCACCACTATCGGCGTAGTATATTTGCAATCTCCGGCACCAAATTCATATCCGCTCCGGAAATTTTCACAAATTCTTGTGCTCTGAACTGGTTTTCGGTTATATTGTAAACCTACGCTTTATATATATTAAATAAAAGTTAAAAGGGTACCAGTTCAACTTTGGCGCGTAAACATAATAAACATGACGCGGTATCAAAAATATGAAGATTTCTTACCAAAATGGGAATAAAATTTGAAAGGCGACATTAGGCGATTCTACAAAATGAAAGGGCGACTTCACTTCGCTTTTGAAGATGATCGACGGCGAAGTGGGACCACGATAAGGCGACTTCTTCGCCCGAGTCGCCCTCCAACGCGAGCCCTGCACCCTGCCTGCAACCTCAGTGGAAATATGAAAAGGAACAAATGTTGTATGCGATTTAATATGATATGTTGGTCAGTAATACTTTACTACTTTTATGATGGCAACAAAGTACAAAGCTTGGCTACTCATTTTAGAACATAGTATAGGCTTGTGATTATCTAAAATCAGGATGAATGGGATTGGGGCAAAACTAGAACGAATAATCGTACCACCCTTTTTTTTGGAGAGGGTACAAATTTAGTCCCATTACTCGTAATGTAGCAGAGCGGGAGTGAATCACTCCCGGCATTTGTGTCCAAAAGAAATTGCATATACAATCAGACGTGGTCGATCTTGATATCTTTCGAAAGTGTAACCATTAATTTTTTTATCTGTTTCGTGTTTAAAATGGATCATTATTGATACATGATGATAATTGTTGCCGTTTTGAATAACCCGCTGTGCGTTGTGTATTAATTGACATTCGTGTCTCTTTTTAACTATATTTTCTACATGAAAAACATTAAGAAACTTGAAACTGAATGGCGTGTTGCATCTTGGGTAATACATATGTAAATTGTAAATTACTGGATTCTTACTACGGAATGGTTGTTCAATAAAGATCGTTTCCCGTTAGCTTCGCAATGTATAAAGCTTTAACAAAGTAAAGAATATGAATATTATGTTTGAATTTTGTATAAATAGACCGAAATTATATTTTCTTATTTGCTACATTACGAGCAATAGGACTGAATTCTGCTGTTAATCCGACAAATCACAAAACTAACTTCGGATTATAACGGCAGTAAAATTCGACCTAGGTCAAAACAACCCTGTGCAAACAGGAATCGAGGTAAATAGACTTTTCATACAGTTGCCAAAGACGATTCTGATTGTTTTAGAGAGTTCTCAATAAATATGATTTTATCTAAGATTGAAATGTTTTTTTTTCAGTTTTGATGGAGTAAAAGTACGCAAGTAAATGCTTTGATGGACAACATATAAAGCCTATACCAGCCAGAAAAAAACATTGCTGAGCAATTACGCGTGTATAGGCTCCTGCATGGCAATCATAATGTAAATACAAAACTACAAAAAGTCTTTTAAAGTTGAAATATAAATGCAAGTCCATACTGACACGAAAACACGTTTAAACTGTCGAGCTTACATTGAAATTGCTTCTGAAACGTGAAAGTCTGTAATGTTACGATGTACAGATGAGATGTTAAATACTGCGGTAGGGTATTTCGAAAATTCGACAATCGAAATTTTAATGTTAATTTGGTAAAAATACATTACCTATAGATAATTTTCTTTATAAATGTGTTCAGTAAGTAGCGTTCAGTCGGCATTCCTGATTTCGGCGCTAACGAATATTGTTCGGTCGGTTTTCTTTGCTATTTTCCTTCCTCCATACTAGAGAGTCTATACAGCATCAGATTCATAATGTCAGACCACACCCCCGGCCAATCCAAACCATGCTTACTTTTATATATTATCTGATTGGTTCCAACGTTTTGGCATGTGAACACCCTCATAATGTAGCAGACATTTTGTCAATAATACCATTAAATAAAACGGCAGCAGCATCTTGTTTGATTAGCCATTTCTAGATAAAATATGCTTCCTTTTGAAAGTAAATATCAAAGTTTAACCAAGAATTAGGCGTCGACTCTGAATCAAAACATTTTTACTATTCTGTTGACTGATATTTTCATTGCTTTGTATATTTGTTATTTATTCTATGTATGTATTTAATATTGTGTAGTAATTTTCTTTTGTTGTCATCTTGTGTAATAGTTTGAAGTGTATCTTCATAAGTGGCGGGGGCCTCGGTGGCCGAGTGGTCAAGGTAGTTCGTCTACTATTAATCACGTGGTCTGTCAACACTGAGATTGCGGGTTCGATTCTCACTGCAGGCAGGGTGTACTCGACTCCAATCTTAATTGACAAGGATTGCCAGTTTTCCTACCGCAGGTCGGGGTTCTCTCCGGGTACTCCGGCTTCCTCCCCCAATAAAAACTGGACGCCATGAAATAGCTGAAAAATTGCTGAAAGTGGCGTTAAAACACCATTCAAACAAACAAACAATCATAAGTGGCAATAACTTCTGTTCGATCTTATTGATTATTTTGACAATAAAATATATTAAACTAAACTGATATTTACAAATATTATTTCCTCGTATATTAAATAAGATGGTACAATGGATGTCTGTAAAGCATGGACACAACTGACATACTATATCGTAACCTTTTGGTCAGTCAAGTATGAATAGAATCATTAAATGATTGTCAGTTTTATGTTTATAATGTAGTTCCGTCGCTTTTTTTTGCTTAATAATTTAGTGATCTAGATGTTTTAGAAGAAATTGGTAATGCAATGAACTTATAGTTTGAGTTAGTATACCAGGCCGAAAATTTGGACCGACTTCGGTTGCTTCAGTTCATCTAGCTTTAATTTTGCTCGAGTTCTTTGCGCATCCAATTTCTATTTTCTACCATGCTGTGACGTGTATCACTGTTATGTTCTCTTTGTTGTATCCAATGTAAACATTAATCTAATTCTAATATATTGTAGAAAGGAACTTTTAATCCAATACTGACAAAAAAGGAAATAAAAGTGATAGGGCATCTGATAACACTACCAGCATAGACATCCATCAAAATATGAAAGTAAACGTTTGAAGATAAATTCCATTATAATAGTTAGTACGAAATATGATAATTTATTTGCTATATCTGCAAGAAAAATTATTTTAAACTAAGCCACATTGTATGGGCTCGTTTTCTTTGAAAATTAGTTACCACATTATTTTGCTTTTTACTGCGTATAGTACAAAAAAGTTGAACAAGGGTTCTCCTAAATTCACCACTCATTGAACAATACAAAATGAAATTAACGGCATTATTTATCAGCGCTAGTATATCCATGGCATCTCCTAGTGGTATATACACATTGTCGAAAAAGCCCTCCAGCACCACACTCAGTATTATAAGAATTCCTTGTGGAAATTCAGTCAATAAGAACAATACCATGACAGTAAGAAGCATTGTTGTTGTCTTCGATGTTTCTATTGGCTTATTAATAAACACTCCATTTAATAATGTTCGACGAGAAGATACATTTCGCCTTTTTACTGTCTGTAGCAAAAGGGATCCATAAATGATCATCAGAACACACGGAAATATCTTAGCAAGAGTACTGTATAGCAACAAGTTCAACATGACAACAGGTCGTACGTTTGATGTTCCCAAATCAAGATCATTCAAAACAAACATTGTTGTATTATCGTACCTTATAAGCCTGTTAGAAATGTAATTCGGAATCGATAAAATCACAGAAGTGATAACTATGATAAACACTACCAGCCTTGCCCTGATGAGACGGCGCATGCGTGTTAATGATCCTTTTGCTGGTGATTGAATATGGCGATATCTCAAGATGGCTAATGAAACGCCAAGCCATATGGAAATTGTATGAGCTGTGGCTGAAAAATTTACATGGAAAATAAGAAATGCCATCCAACCATATGTGTTTTTATCAGCAGATATATACCCAGGTGGATATGCGCAATAAAAATGAATAGCAAACGGAACATACGAGCACATCGTCAAGATGTCAAAAACCGCCATTGAAAAAAGAATGCAATTGATTGGAGTTTGCATATGTTTCCTGGTTAAAACCGTAATATTGATGATATTTGTTGGAATGCCAAAGAAGCATACAAGGAGACTAAGGTATCCATGAATGGCCATATATCTAAAACTTATTTTCTGTAAAGTTGGGCTCCAGTAGCGTCTATCTTCGTTTTGAATAGTTGCATACCTAAAGTCTGTTACATTATAGATATGTGTTGCAGAATCCATTTACATTTACCAAATTCAGGAATTTAATTCGCCCACCGTTCCAAAATCGGAATAATCACATCAATCGATCCGTAAGCCTGTAATCAAAATACACATGAGTGGCAGTGAAAATCAAACACAAAACTTAGAATTAAATAAATAACCCAAAGACATAAAGGACACAACAGCACAAAAAGCAGAGCATACACTACTGGCTGGAAACAATAAAATGAACACATTTATGGTAGGCGTAAGCCATTTAAAATAGTTAAAAATACATACATATTGAAAGTATTATATAAACATAAAACATTACTTGAACTATAGAGACCGTCAAAACAACCTAAATTGAACTTTTTAAGCGTTACTTAAAAATAAATAGCACTACATGTAGCGTACATGGAAACATTTCATATGACCAATTAGTCTCCTTTGAAGCATCTCGTTTTATGTTTTTTTCCGGTTTTCGAATTTGTAGTGTGTCTCCTTCACTTTTTCCTCGTCTGTGATGTAAATTTGAGGTAAACTAGGTTTGTTTTTGAATGTCACGTGCCATATATTTCATATTAAGTGATTAGTCAGCTCCAAATAGCTACAAGTTAGCTTTATATAAGTTTGTCACCTGAACGTTTAGAAAAATGAAACAGCCAAAAAAAGTAAACATAAAAAACATAATCATCAGAGTAATTACATAGTAGACGTAAAAGCAAAACCAAAATATGTAATTACAAGCCATTTTTAATAGAAAAATAACAAACAGGACACTCAAAACAACAAATATATCAGCAACACGAACCCTCTGAAAAAGGAGTAATTTCATGCTTCCTGAAAGGTAAGCTTATCCTGCTCCACTAGTATTCTACATTTATCAAAATAGTTTGAAGTTATTGAAAAAATGCAAAGAAAACCGACCGAACAACAAGAGCCAAAAGTCAAGGAACAGTTACAAATCCGGATATACACAAACGCAACACAAAAACTTTCAAACATTTTAAAAAATTTTAGTAATCTCCACAATATAAAACTTAAATATATAATTTTAGGGTATTTCATTTCCTCCTGATTGTAACTGAACCATGTTCGTAACAAAATAGGATTACATCAGTAATTTCCTACTGGTGGTTTAAAAAATCTTTATGGATCAATAAAAATTAATGATCGTTTGAAATCAATCCACAGCATAATGAATGACCAGAACAATTTCCAGGTAGCCAATGTTTAATGATTTTTTTCCCTATGATTCAAATGGAACAGGGCTCGTTTCGTAACGAAATGTTAATGCATCAAAATTGGGTACAAAGGAAACAATCGATTTTTATAGGTTAAGAAAGTAATAATTTGTAAAAGAATTACCTTATTCCCTGGTCGATATGAAGTAGGAATGGGTTAATTAACTCAGGAGATCGATGTTCAAAAGTATAAAACGACGTCAATTTGAAACAAAACGACCATTTTCTATAAAAAGCATACTTATTAAACGCTATCAAGATTAACTGATCAGAAATAGGAAATTTAAATGTTAATGTTTCAATAGAAAGATTTCCATATTTGGATCGTTTTCTGTCATCGTACGCAAATTTACATCATTTTCATTACCCTTTCTTGCAATTTGTCACTTAAGCAAACAAATACCAATAAATTCAGATTTAGAATCCGTTGAGCGGAAAATATATTACCATTGTTAACAATGTTTTTAATCTGTACCGCTATTATTCATTGATTTTGCTAATTCTCATTCATAGTAATATATAATATTCGGTAGATATATAAAGAATATAAAATATACATCCTTACGGTAAGCAAGTTCAAAACTAAAAATACTAAAAAGTAATTAAGATGTTAGAGCTTTGATTCCGGCAAAAACCATTTATAATAAACCATATATAAGGTATATAGTGTTTATCTGCGTGTCGAACATTACATACTATGATTCCTATATGCTATTGAAATATAAAAAAAACCAATCATATCTCGAACGGATTAGGAGCAGTTTTTGTTTTAATTGCTTTCGACGACTTTTCTTGTATTTTGCATTGCTGTTATAAAGTAGGTGAGTGAAATAATACACAGACTAAAATAAGTGATGTGAACACATATAGTTAATATCAATATAATTTCGTGAAGGAAAAAAAAATATATAATTTTTTAAGACCAAACGTAATAATCAATATAAAAAGTTATTACTTCTGGAAACAAAATATGCACATATGAACGGATTTGGAGCATTTTTTGTTTAAATTACTTTCGACGACTTTTGATGTATTTTGCATTCCAGTTATCAAAGTAGTTGACTGATACAATTCACACACAAAAATAAATTTGAAGAAATTGAAGAAAAAATTTATTATTTTAAGACCAAATTTAAAAATGTTCATCGATATTAAAAGTTATAATTTCTCGAAACAAAATATGCACAATTTCAGTTGTAAACTCACACCATTTACTCAAAAAGTAATTCGTCGAGTGATCGGTTGTACTTGAGCATGCCGAGCTATGGCTTTGTTTTATTATATAATTTGTATTTTTTTAAAATTGGGTGTTACCCATTGCAGCCCGCACACTAAAGTGAGACCGCTTGTAAATTCAATTGTGATAATTCTCAAATAGGGCTGATATAGCTGAAATACAGACACAGCTCTCTAGACTGTAAAAGCTCCGTTGTGGCTATTTAAAACTGTAATCCTTTATCTTTGTATCATCTTATAATAAAAACACACAATAAGCATAGCATCAGCATAATTTGATTATTTAAAATTATTGTGTTTTAATAATTTAAAATTTCAATTTTATTTTAAATTCCCCTCGGCTAAAGCATACATAGTAAGTGTAATAAACATTGCAGAATAAAGAAGAAATCAATGTCTTACCTAAAATATATGGCACTCAAACACCCTTCATTCTGTCAGTTTGAGTCCTCGTTGATCAAACAAACAATGATTGATATAACAGAAGACAACTTTTGGATCAAACCCGTCAACAGCAGAGATTAACTATATTGACTGATGGCATAACCGTTAAATGTACGAATTGACAAATGACAGCTACCAAATAATCATTCTTAGATATAGCACTGTGTGTTTTCTTCTTATGTTTAGACAGATGAAATTAAATGTATTGATTGATTGATTGATTGATTGCTTTACGTCCAGCGAGCAGTATTTCAACAAAATTTAGGACGAGAACATAAACGAACAATAAATAAACTGAAAAGGGGGTGGGATGGGAAATAACGAACATCATTTTGACTGCCGCAGGAAAAGTATGGAGTATTGGGTAGGGACGGAGAAGTTAGCTTTTTTAGCGGCTACAATGCGTGTTCTCTTTTTCGAAATCAACTAAAGGGGTCTTTATCGTGCAAGAAGCGTAGCACTCTACAAGAACATCACCCACTACGGTCTGCGAGAGGCTTTTCCGTATTATGACATGACAAACCCCAATGAGAGGGTCTAAAGTCTATGCCACACTAGGAAGAGTTGGGCTGCTGTTGGTCTAGCACTGAATGCCCTCCATACCTTGGATATCGTGATTTAGATCTAAGCCATGAGTTAATGGTCATTTTGACTTTGGGGGAGGGGGGCAAGGGAATAGGGTTTAGGTTTTCAGAAATCAACTATTTAAAACATTTTTTCCATATTTGTCTATAATAAACGTGGTCCTGATGTAATAGTTTTGCTTTTAATTTAAATAAAAGTATCAACCAAATCTAATTGCAAGAAGTACGTAGATCCCATCACTTAATTAAGGTAACGCCGGATACCTGTTAAAGATTTGATCCTACCCAAACATATTTGAACATATCCTATACATTGTGTTCTTCCATAAGAATCAGAACTTGCGATATTATCGATATTTAAAAAAAAGATTGAAATGTAAATAGTTTAAAAAACATTCCTCAATCGTGAAGTTAGTTGTTTTATTTATTGATCGATTGATTGAGTTGTTGATAAACGTGCAGTGAGCAGGATTTCAGCTATATTGATAACGACGAAACAAGTTAAAAAATAATAAATAAGGGAATAGGATGGACTGAACGACAGACAATTAATTTTGTGTTGTACGTGATCCAAATATTTATAATAAAACATTGATTACATGATTATATATTCAATTTTCTTTCAACGCCATGTTGAAATGAGAAGACTATTTACCTGTCGTTTTAACAGCACATAAAATAGTGTGATACAAACATTTTAACACGAATCAACCAACGGTTGTTGTTATAATCACATAGCTTTTTAATTATTATAAGGGTAAACGTTTTAAATCAAGACATCAGACTATCTATACAAGTGTCGGATACTTAAAATACAACATAAACAAACATTAGTATTTGTCAACTTACCTTTTACGATTTCAATATCCAACGCCCATACGCAAAGAATTAAACAAATAGTGTGATTGAAATATAAATACCAATACCAGTGCGACAACATACAAACCTTAATCGGAGCACCAGGGTTCGCTAATTTAAAAACAATGTTTCTTTAAGTTTTGTTCGCAGAGTAAGCCGTGCATTTTAAGAAAGTGCAACTTAAAATGTATACTGTTCTTTTTCCGTTTATCTAACTTTTAATGTAATTGACATTTATTGGTTATTTTCACGTATCAATAAATGTTAATAATGTGTTGTTGGTATTATTCGTTTTCGCATGTCTGTGATGTTAGGGTATTATACGAAAGTTGGAGAGATGTCATAGCTTTAACCGGTTCAAACTTATGGAACATCAATGGACACAACAAGAGGGATATCTGTAAAGGATGATGAGCGCTATAAAGTTACAATTTACTTGGCCTTGCAGTTTCAAAAGAAAATAATTTCAAAAGTTCAGCCAATTAGACATACAAAAAACCTAAAAGACATAATTTGTACTAACACATTTTAGAGAAGTTTTCTTTAAAATATCAGAAAAACAGAAACAACTATTGCCCGCTACGGCCGTATTTTTTGCGCGATCAAATCTTAGCGAGAAGTTTGAAGAAGACCTCACATACATTATTGATGTAATTTTACAAAACATCTGATTTTGTGGCTTCAGAGGAGGATACATTAAATGATATAATGATAATAATTTGTTTTCCTGATGAGATTTCATGATACTAGTTTTTCCTTATATTTTATTGTACTAAAGGTCACCTTGTCTGCACAGGTGTTTTTTGCGTGACAAATGAAAAATGCTTACCGCGTGTGGTCGACCTTATCCTCCTTGTGACAATCCAAAATGGGACAAATCGAAACCAACAATTATTTTCCACAATTAATCAGCGTTTTAAAATGCGGCGTTTTTTTTAATATGCCAGAGCGATTTACAACAATAAATTTTAACTTTTTTGTCACATAGGATCAGTCGATTGTTGTCTGTTCGAAATACTTAGGGTAATGGTGTTTTCAGTGGATTCGGCAAAAGTTTCTCAGTTTGTCAGAACAGGATTGAACGTCACAAAAGCAGACGTACTTTTGTAAACGACGCAGTCTTTAGAAACAAAATGGCTGACTTCCCTTTGTAAAATTCCGGTAGCAAAAGTCAAGGACGATGTGTGACATGTAAATAATAAAGGCATCGTATGAAATATAGACGTGTTATCGTGAAATTCGTTTTCTATAGGATTTTCGTAATACAAAGATAGAATATTAAATAATGCAAAATTCAAGCAAAAGTCTGAACGCATAAGGTTGTGACTTAAAGTATAGGTTTCATATTTGTACTAGGCATTATGTTACTTAAAACATGACCAATAAAATCCTCCACTTTTCTCCGATACTTTTGACTTCATATTGTTCGGTTTCTAAGGCATCAGCTAATATCCGCTTGCTTAAAAGATATGCATTGTCCTCTCCCGCAATCTTTGTAACCTGACGACCAGGCGTAAATACACAAATCGACTTTCTTAACACACTTTTAATTTTCGTGGGATTTATCAAGAACACCAAGAACAGGAGTAAAATGTGAGAATACATTGCACGGTGTTTCTAAATGGACTAAATAAGGAAAAACCTATTACACTAAAGTAATATAGATGATTTACCCTACTTTGGTGTTCTTGGGGTATATATTTCTATACAATAATTCCATACGTATGTGACTTCTTAATCTTAAGTATTTAAACTTTGGGATTAAATTGCCCTAATTACAATACTTATTATCTGTTGTCACGAAACCTGTAATACTCATCAAAAAAAGAAAATAATAGAAGACGAATATCTAGAATGGTTATAGTTAGTTACTCGTTGAATGCGACGTACATGTAAATATACAGTTACAAAAATTATCCTTGCAAGTTTAATGACAATGACCTGACACCTCCTATTCCATATGAATTTCTATTATTATTTAGGACATTCTAATTACGGACAGGAATACTAATGGAAATTAGCATTGATGTGTACATATTAGTGTAACTTAAGCTTACTAAATACCAAAAGCGTAACAATGTAATTAGGAAAGGAAAAAGGAATGGCATGTGGAATCAATGTCATCGGTACAAGGAAGTCATTACTTTAATCTCGACCATTTAAGATTCGTAACACATACCAGTAGTTGCAAGTATTATTAACATTTGTAATAACTCATAAGGTTGATGTTGTACAAGTTTTGAAACAAATAATGTTCTATTCATCACTTGTATCTATGTTGCTTGCTGCACCATTTGACAAAAGCATATATTTCATTATTCTCATATTTTGACCTATAGCTAGAAATTGGTTCAGAACCAAATCTACGACAAAAGGGATAATTTGTAATTTTCTATTCGGCTGAAAAACAACCAGAAGGAAAATTTTTGTGACAAATTTAGCTAAAAATAAACTCACAAATACCTAGGAATAAATCCTTTTTTAACTTAAACTTTTCACACAATGACTTCAAATTGCATGAAAATACATCATGTGTTTTTGAAAAATGTGAGTTTATGTCTAACTGAAAAAAGAGACATCGAAACCTAAATTTTGATAAACATTAATTTTTTAACTGTAAATTTACATTTTTTTCGAAACTAAAATATAATCTATCAAATGTTAGAATAAATACATGGTTTGGTGAAAAAATATTCAGAGCAAAGGTTTCCATTTGTCCTTTTAAATGGACTTGAATACATCTGCGAAATTATAAATCTGGTTTGTTGATAGTTTCAATTATTATACGAATCATATAACTGTCTAAAGAAAGACAAACAGCTTTATCAAATTATACTTAAAGTATGATATCCATTTTAAAATGGCATATTTTATCATCAGAAGAAAACCTTAAAAGGTATAACAGAACAAAAAAATGAAAATGCTAAATTGTGATAAGTTCCATAAAAAAACAAGATTGATATGACATGGATAGAATGATCAGGTTTGAACGTTAAGGAGACAATTATTGTATTAACAAACAAACACAAATTGTGAATTGCACATCATCATTTAAATTGACTGTAGAAATGTTTGTTTAAATATTTGACACTTATCAGTTCTCACACTTAAAATAGGTTATAATTTGCACTTTAATTATTTGTATATGCGATTAGTTAAATGCTAAATATATAATGATCTGTCAGAAAGCTAAAAAAATCATTTTTACATAGACATTATATATGTTTTTAGGAATAAACACATTTATAATTATTACTATCACTATCATAATACAGTAGCTAGGGTTATGGACTATACTATACATGATATTGTATAATCCTTCTTCTCATTCCTGTAGCATAACTTTTATAAACCTTAAATATAAGAAAGGGAAAAATGATTATTACAGCATTTAATAATTCATATGCAGCTACATTAATGTAGGCCTACGGACAAAAAATAGCAAAATTTCGAATCAAACCTTGCAATAGTACTATACAGACAAAACCAATTAATTGGATTTTACAATTTAAAAAATCACTTTACAAAAAAATTGTCGTTTGTTGTTATATATGCAAACCTAATACAAAATATTACAGCAACTATGCAAGAACCCTACAAAAAATGAAATTACCACACTTGGGTGCTAATACCATTTCTTCTATAACTTTATCATGTTTTTGATAAATCTAAATCGGTAAAATGTCAGATGAATTGTACACAATTATTCAGTTAATGGTACGGAAGCACAAGATGTGTAAATAGATAGACTCGTGAAATTAAAATTTAGATATTTTTTCCTTCTTGTTTAACCATGGTTTGTCTGTCCTTGGCTCATCCTTTATGGAATACCCCCCGGTATCCTAGATTCATAGAATGTGTATTATCATGTTATACTTGTTTATTTGCTGTATCGACACTAGAAATACTTTAAATTCAGAAATGTTTGGGTCGGCTGATTTATCAGCAAGACCCATAGCAATCATCGGCATGAACAATTTGAAGAATGCGTGGAAACCTGATGACCGTGAATCATGCGGCATAATTTAGTCATTTAATATTATGTTACACTAATTATGATAAAAAGCTGAAAACAATAAATAGAATTTATAAATGCAATTAAAATTTCTGTATACAGTTGTCCATTTGTCTTGAACAGTGGCCCTTATTGTTTCGATTGAACATTTTTCCATCCTCTTGTCGAATGGGTAAATGTGAACAAGATACTTTAGATCTATTTTATATTTATTTATTGTTTTAAAAATCAAAATCATGTTGATATCTGTTTTATAACATAATGTTTTATTCTTATTTCATTTGTCTTATTTTAAGTTATAATTTTCGCGCATGTGTCTTCTATATAATACGTGTATTCGGTCGAGCCTTTACATCTTATATGAATGCTGACATTTTAAGGACATCTGATAGCATAGTGCAGTTTCATTTAAACAATCTCAAGATGTTAATAAAATGTCTCTAAAGACAAAAAGGTTATACAATTTGATATGTTGTTCTTTTAAACAAAATAAACCAAGTTAGATTTCAACATTTTCCTTATACAGTATATTAAAAGGACTTATGACCTAAATTTGTTGACGGTAATTGTGCCACCTATTTAATAAAAAGCCTATGCATTCAAGGACAGCCGACTCAAGAAGACCTAGAGGTCTTTGATTTACTATTCCAAAAATGCGATCGACCTACGATCGTTATAAATAACACTCCCAATTTTTTTTCCGTTTCTTCATTGACAAAGTGTACACATCATTCAATACATGTGTACTTCATTCCATTGGGCACATTAAGGACATTATACATTGATTTCATGTTTAACGTGTCAATACGTGAATGATTTCAACCGAGATGTTGACATTTTTTATTTGAAAAGTTTTTTAATTGGAAATAATTTGAGGTTTACTTAAAAGAAATTGATAACAAAAATATCACGCCGATTTTGTATAAACATATTTCTATATTTTCGTAGCTTTGGGTGAATAAAAAAATATGTATTTAGATTTTGTCTTATGATGATAATTGATTTAATACACCTTAGTTTATTTGAGCATTTAACTTCATGTCTAAACACAAATGCAAAACGTGTATAACCGTATCTAGATTCCAAGTAAATAGTTTTTTTTGTAATGAATACTTCACAGTATAACTGTTTGCATCCCCAGTCGATCACAAAAATAAAAACTAGCACTCTTAGAATGATGCCAGAATTGCAATCATAAATGTTCGCAATAATTTTCGAATTTACAGTAGACAGAGCGTGAGATGAAAAATGTCTAGTATTTATTCCAAGACATAAATTAAGAAAAAATAGGTTGGGTTATTGTAACTCGATTGCCCAAAAAGAGATTTTTATTCCGGGTTTTAAATCCACAGCCAACATCTATCAAATAGGAATACTTAATGACAGAAACAACAAAATACCGGACACTAAGGAAACTGTCAAATTGGCAATCCACAAATCAAATGTCAATAAACCTAAAACTTAAAACTCCGATGTATTTTGCAACTTCAAGGTCACAAACACACAAGACTTTACATGACACACATATACGGATACAAACAATAACAATACATATACATAACGCAATAAATACACATACTGACACCAACACACACACAAAATAAGAAAATACCTCAAACACTAATATATACACAAGACATAACAAAATAAACCCAAACACGAAACACAAAACATAATAAACTAGTTTAATGTTCTATAATTGCAGGTTTTAAATACTCATAACAAATCAGAAAAATGGCGGCTTATTATACAATGTATTATGAAACCAAACGTCAAACCGCCAAACTAGGTGCGGAATAAAGATAGCAGATCCGACTTAATAGTTATAACAGAAAACAAGCAAGACTGCAGTTTTCGTTGAGTACAAATAAAAACTTTTTGAATGATCTCGCTTCATATAAAATTTTTGTTTCATTCCTTCATTAATTAACAATCACTGTTGAATTCTTAAATGTAATGGAACATAAAATAGTTTATGACCACTCACAAATCGGTAATTAAATATTTGGCGTTGTATTCGGGATAGTTTCATTATTTTATACTTTTATTTACATTATACTTATTTCTAACCAATCAAGTTATTTCGGATCAGCTTGCCAACAAACTGGTAGAAAATATTTGAAGCAGGACATTTTTTTCAAACCCAACTCCACCCCTTCATCCATCAATTAGGAATATTTTTTAGCTAGGCTATAATTATATTTGGTTTCTAATCCGAAATTTAGCCTTTATTGTAATATTTTATCTAGTCTTTTTATTTTAGTTTTGATGTAGGCGTGTTCTAGGCTCTAATCACAGATTTAACGTTCAATATTTACAGTATTTTATATAATCTTTTTGTCACAGTTTTTATGAGATTTATAATCTGTTGTTTATGCACTGTTATAACCTTTATACCATTATTGTGTTCTGTGTATAATTTTTATCTGTTTGTCTGCATTTTAAATAAATGCAATTTCAACAAACTTGTGTTGTTTTAGAGCAAACATAGCTCCATTTGCCTCTTACATGAAGTAATCATAAAACATAAATTAAAACAAAAGTAAAATGCAACTATCATAGACCTTTTGTTTTCGATTTCTGAGATATTAAAGTTATTCTGTACGGCTCATAGTGTGAAATACCTAATGATATTTTTATAATACACGCAATACTAAGGTGACATATCAGCCGCTTTACACTACATGCACTCAGTTGTTTTGTTACATTTTTACAATATTTTTGTTACTGCGAGTCGTTAGAATGTCAGTTTAATGACGCACAATTGCTATATCTGTAGTTTTGTAAATGAATTTGAATCAATTAGAATCAATGTACTGAAGCGAAAAAAAAACCGCTGACATATAGCAATAATAGAGAAATGTATTTTAGACGTAATCCAATCCATCGCAATTATTCACTACAAGATAATTCAGGTTACTTACAAGGTCGTTTTGAAAGTGACTCAAGATGTCGTTTAAATAATCGAACTTTTTGGAAACCTTATTCGATTTATGGTTACTGTAATTACTTGAGGTAAAAGGCTGTCTAGCTTCTGTTATTTAATAATATCAATTCGTCAATTCCAAGTTATACAACAGGAAAAAAATAATGTGTGCAAAACCATAAACTTTATATGTTGTACATCATTACCGATTTTGAAAACCTATCACTTATTATAGCAAATTTGACCTGTATGTCTGATGTTATAGATCATATTATCTAAGCTTATTGCAATCAGGACTGTGAAGAAATTGTTTTATCCAAATAGGTGAAAGAACAATAAATCTTTTTCAATAACTTTTTCCTTCTTTTTTATATCTGCAGTCATATTTACGATTTAATTAAAAAATATTTCTTATATTGAATCTACGTTTAGCTGTAGAAATTGGTTTCTGGTAGATCAAAACATCAAAGGTAACTAAGAACAATTACAGTTTCCTCACATTCCAGGTTTAAGATTCTCCAATCAAATCTAAATCAAAGATATAATAAAAAAGCAAATACAAATAATATACGCAATACTACTGTAAATACAAAAGATAAAAGAAAACCACCGTAAAGAACAAGAATGTCAAATTATGAACGACAACTAGAATTATAAAAGCAGGCGCTCCAATGTGGCAGCCTTTTTGTTTTTATTTTTACAACCAAAATTCATATATAAGGTTGCATTTATGCTGGATGTAAGAAAATCTCCCCATCGCTAAATAAGAGGTTAAACACTAGTAAAATTGAGGTCATTAAGTTTGACATACAATTTTTTATTTTAATCGGTCGTTTACGCTTATTTCCGGTTGAATGTAAATTGGTTTAAACGAACTTGGGAGTATCTATTGTATAATAAAGTTCAAGTTCTTTAGTTAGATGGTTACGGTCCAGAGAAATCAACGACGTGTTAAGTAAAAATTGTTACAATGGAATTGAATGATTTAATATTTTTCTGTAAAGTGTATCAGCGCAAAAAGCTGAAACCCTAAGCAAAGTAAGACATTTGGAGAAGAAAAGAAAGCATTAATTTGTGTTTATATTGTGAAAAAATAAAAAAAAGTACAGTATTTTTCGTATTTTGTCTGACGTTCGAATTGTGAAGTCTTATCTAATAAATTATTTGGTGCGTTTTTATCCCTTGAATTGCATGATAACAGTCATTTAGGATGTTAAATTTGAATTTGGCAGCGCAATTAGCGTGTATTGTGCATAGGGTTAGTTTTAAAACTAAATCAGGCATCACTCTTGTCTCAACGCCTGTTTAAAACCTCTTTAGGATTATGCACTTGAAGTGGAAGGAATAGACCCATTGACATCTAAATATAGATTGACTAGTATCATTTGTGGCTCTCCGTCTTTTTACAACTGTGCAGACAGAGAGTGTTCTTTATGAGAACAGAAAATTCCTTCTCATGAAATTTAGAAATAAAGGAATTGATTCAGTAAACATCATCAATATTTTTAATAGAAAAGAAATGAAAGATCAGATCCCTTCATTTTTCAAAACTCAATCTATTCCGATCGTGTCTTATAAAAATACGAACAGCATTTGCAGGACCTACACATACAAACATACCTCAAGCAACCTACTAGTACTAAATGCGCTTGTTATTCTCCGTTCATTAACAATCCCTCTGGTCATGAAGAAACTTAGAAACTTATTATTCTTCGTGGTCTAGAATTCAGATAACGTCAACAAGTCGACTGGATTTTAAATTTCAAAATTATGATGGATTCAGTTGAAGACTATGCCATTGAATTGATTACGAGAGAAAGAGAAAAAGACCCAGAACTAGATGTACTGTCTAACTGCGTAATGGCCAAAATGACTTTAGTACAACGTCGAATTAAGAATCTTATACATTGCATTAATGACCGGCCTATATCCGTATTCAAAGGGGAGGATGCTATGAGGTGCCTCAATTCCCTCCATTACAAATATGTTGTCGTTCCTGCAGACAAGGCTTCTAACAATATTGTGTTTGTGTGTAAGTCACATTATTATGAATGCCTTATTAAAGAACTAGGCATCGAGAATAACTCTGGTTATTCCACATACAAACGTACCACATTGGACAAAGATAAAATTCTGGCTTACCATAAGTCCATCGTGACTTCCTTGATTATTAATTATGACAAAGAGTCTGAAGACTAACCATACTTGTATTAGATTCCTTAATGACATAAAAATGATTACAAGGAAAGATACATAGCCGGCTCATCTACTTGCTCTACCAAAGAGTTGTCAAAACGGTTGACTAAGATATTGTCTGCAGTGAAAGAAGGACAGCAAAAATAATTTGAAACTGTTTATTCGCGAGCGAAGTAATATTAATCATATTTAAATTCTTAAAAATTCAAAAGAACGTCTGGAAAATTTAAAATCAAGATCGATATCTAAAATTTCATCTGTTAGAACCTTTGATTTTTCAACTCTTTATACTACCTTGCCGCACGATAAACTAAAGTCTTGTCTTAAGGAAATCAAACAAAAAGTCTTCGCTTTCAAATATGCCTGCAAATATATAGTTTTAGGTTCGACAATACGGTTTGTCTACTAAATACGAAAATGCAAATTATGGTGCAGTGAAGAACACGTCTCTGCTAGATTTTCTGATCGGCAAAATATTTGTAACTTTTGGAGGATGTGTTTTGCAGCAGATAATTGGAGTTCCAACAAGTACAATCTTTGCCCCACTCCTTGCCGATTTGTTCCTGTATTCGTAGTATTCTTATGAAAATGAATTACTTCGACGTCTTATTAAAGATAATAAGATAGCAAAAGCTAGGTCCTTTAATTTTATATATAGATAAATTGATGATGTCTTAACAACCCTCAATTTGCTGAGTGGCTTCTGTTAATATATCCTTCAGAACTAGGGATTAAAGAAACCACAGAACTGTTTGTATCACTTTTAGACGTATACCTCGAATATGATGACATCAATGGTCATCTAAGCAGAAGAATTTACAACAAAACAGACGATTATAATTTTAAAATTATAAAATTTCCTTACATATGAATCAATATTCCAGCATCTCCTGCATATGGTGTCTATATTTCTCAAATGATCAGGTATGCAAGAGCTCGCAGCGAGTATATTGATTTTTGCAAATGTCACCTATTTCTTCGGGATAAATTTATTAACCAAGGTTACAAGAAAAAAACGCCTTTAATAAGTTTACTATAGATACCACTTCCTGGTCGAAAAATATTCTCGTTTGAAAATATGATTGCAGATAGTTTTCCAAATTTTAATTCAGTGTACAGTGAATGCGCTACGATTATTGTTTGATAACCTATTAATGAGTAGTATTATTTGATACATATTCATTTTAATCTACTAGCCAACTTACATTATACTGTAATTGAAGCAGGAGATTTTTAATGTCATAAATCCTGGTTTAACCCACTATTTCTTTTGAAGTGCCTGTACAAAGTCCAAACCATTGCTGTATTTACTATATTATTTGTTATTGATTCTGGAATTTTCCGATTTCTAGGACTTTGATTTGTGCATTGTCGTTTTTGACAGTTTCATCGGTGTTTGGCATTTGGTATTACCTTCATTAAAGATAACCTCAAACATTATCTGTACAATGTTTCTGAACTTTGCAAGTATTTTTCAATAGGGTTTCATTTTGAATTGTGGTCAGTTGTGGTGGTCATATCGAAGTACATTTCTGATTGACATATACAATATCAAAATACCAAAAAATATAATTATTGCTTAATGGGAATAAAGTGTGGTACTACTTAAACGTTCCTCGATCTCTCTTCCGTTTTTTTTTGCTAAAACGATGTCAAAGAATTGGCTTCCAACCTTCCGGAACAATTGACATTTTTTGTCTGAATATGAAATTATAATCATCCCTTGACTTTCACCTGTTTTGGGGGGTGTACTTCTTTTTTTTATGTTTTCAGAAAAAATTAATTCAAAAATGAATACCTAAGTGTATTTTGTTATAAGATAAAGTGTCTTCTTATAAAATGACTTATTTATTCAAATTGATAGAAATTAGTTCAGTATTTCATTATTTCATTATAATTATAATTTATATTTTAAAGAATTAAAGACCACTATTAAGTCTTTTCTACATCATCGTTACGTGGGTTGAAAGTTTCATTACAATTGATAATGCTGGTAATCTTTTCTTCTTTAGTAGACGTTACCGTGTCTGTCCTACGGGTGTTTGCCTTACAAAATGGAAAACTGCTTACCGCTTTTGGTCGAGTTTACGGTCCTTTTGTGCATCTCAGATATCAGTTTTTGAAATCAACAACTATTTTCCACAGTTAAACGGCGTTTTGAAATGCGGCTGAATTTTTATCTTGATAGATCGAATTTCCATACTAGATTTTGACCTTGTTTTGAACGAAGTGTACGTTGGGAAAATTCCATTGTTCTATTCGAAATCCCTTGGGTAATGTCGTCTGCAGTTGAGGCGGAATATGTCTCGACGTTTGTCCGAATACCTTGTACGTTACAAAAGCAAACGAGCGTTTGTAAACAACATTTGACCCCTTTATAAACAAAAATGGCTGACTTTCTTTGGAAATTGGACGTTTGAACAATAAATAACATATAATACTAGGGCCTATGAAAATATGACATAAATCTAAAAGCGCAGTCAACGCGTCGAAATGCGATTTTTCCAGACTGGTTTACATCAGTGAAACAAAAGGAACACCAAACACACCAACACATTTTCTGCCATTTACCCTCATTTCAATCTGCTTCATCAATACATTCCTTCTGAATATGTCTCATACTTGAAAAAAAATTACCACAATCCAACAGTCAAATGTTAAGTTCCATTCTGCGTACTCCAAAACTGTACGTGTGTAATGACAAAAAAATGATAGTTAATAAATTTTTGTGTCGTACATGAAGCAATTTTAATTCTGCGATAATCTTAGACAAAAACTTAGTCACGGCCAAAGTAATTTCACAAATATTTCGACATTATCTAATATTCAAAATTAGACGTGCATTACAGGAGTGAGAGAAATAGATATCCGCAAAGATTGACGTACATTTCGAAAGATCAATTATTGTATTTGCATCTAAATGTAATTTATTGGGCATTGGAAGAAGTTTATTTCAAAGACAATACTTGTAGGATAATTAATTGGGCGGAGTGAATATCCAAAATATGATCACGAGTGCCGCATAACGAATCTGATTAAACGAGTGCGCGGAATTTGTTCCGCGCACGAGTTTAATCTGATGCTTTATGCGGCTCGAGTGATCATATTTTGGATATTCACGATGCCCAATTGTTATCCTATTTATTATATAGATCAAAATTGTTTTCGTAAAAATTTAATGCTTAATCCTAAATTTTATGAACGGCGGATGAATATCTGTATAGTACAAAACCAACTGATATTTTTCGTGGGAAAAAACCCGAGAGTGAAAATAAACGATAATTTTCACATGTGACGATAGCTCACAATAAGAAAGTAGCAAAGAAAACCGACCGAACAACAAGAGCCAAAAACCAAGGGACAGTTACAAATCCGGATATAGACAAACACAACACAAAAAACAAAAACATGAAACACAGAGAGTTAAAAACCATGGGTGCACTCAGGTGCTCCGGACGAGTAAGCAGTGCCTGCCTCTAATTAGACACCCGTCTAACTTATATTACGGTTAGATCAAAATTTGGATGGGTTCAGATGACAAATAAAGCTAATACCCTTAATGTCAGTGAAGACTTGTTAACCATTTGTTAAAATGACAGAACATATTCTAATAGAACGGATTGCTTGAACACGTGTCTGGCGTATTGAATGACAGAACATATTCTCATAGAACGGATTGCTTGAACGCGTGTCTGGCGTATTGAATGAGATTAACCTTGGCAGCTTTGACATTTTATTAAAGACCTAAAGTAAAAGAGGTCTAAATTGTTATCAAAACTCAGCATCCTATTCTTCGATTGTTAAGTCGGTCTAACACAAAGATCCACCAAGATATGAATAAGACGCAGAGGAACCTATTTAGGAACATCGAGGATTGAGCCTTTTTAGATGATTATGTTCAAATACGAATTTTGGCGTAAAAATATGTCGAGAATCGGGAAATAATATTATTTTACAGGGAATTCGGAAAAAGCTCATTTAATTCTCCGGAAATCATGATAACACCTTTTATATTGCCTCAAACAATTCAGCTACATGGCCAAAGAATTATTATGTTTTAATGTATGTTTGCATGTTTATTCAAACAACAGTTTGATTCGAACACTTTTCGTGTTAACACTAGGACAATCCTGGGAGGATTGCCAGTTTTAGACCCACAGAGCATCCCAGGGCAATTGGGATTGCGGATAGAGGAGATCCTCTTTTTGGGGGGTTGTCAGGTTATAATACTGAAATCCTAGGAGCGGACCATATTAGGTGACGTGTTTGGAGACTGTCACGATCCTACCAAGATAAAGACCTCTTTTAAATATTTCGAAAATTAATAAGCTCATTGTATCCGCAACAAAAGGATAAATTTATATATTTTGTTAAACATATAGGCGTATCTACGTTACTAAGTAAAGACCTGATGTGTACTGATGAGGAGTACATTTGCGTCATAAACTTCTAGATTGACTGAAGCAAAAGTATTTGTCAGCATCATTTTGAAACGGACAACTTAAAAGGAATCCTTTAGTTTGTTGTAACTGGTTCATAAAATATTTAATTATTATTATATCTTGCAAGACGTCAACAAAATTTTAATGTTTTGACAGAAATGTTATTGCATTTTGTAAATCGAAATTAAGCCTAAACAAAAATACTTTATAATAAATAAAACAAAAAGGCTTTATAAATAAATAAAACAAAACAGCAATATAAATAAATAATAAAAAAAGGTTTTTAGAAATAAATAAAACAAAAAAGCAATATAAAAAACAAAAAGGCAACATAAATAAATAAAAAAAGGCAATATGAATAAATAAAACAAAAAGGCCTTCCGTGCCTTTTCATGAGTACACGTCATGCACAAATATATAATGTTGACTAAAGCATTGACATTTAATATTACCCTTTATTTTATTTGTTGACAATGGTATAGGTCATTTAAATATTGTATATCTTTTTACGATAAATTTGGTAAAAATCCATTTTATTACAATAAGCGTACCATGTAACTGCCAACCATATCACACCTGGATTCTAGTTTGGAGTGCATGCAATATGGGGTATATAAATTTTAAGAACATTAACTATAAGATCAGTTTCCTTGACAGGATGTGGTAAATTTATATTGTATGTCGCGTATTATTATTGACATATCATACACAAACAAACGGTTTCGGTTCCAGTTGAACACATTTAATAAATAAGGAGTGACTTGAATTTAAATAAAAAAGACAGGCATGTTGAATCTATCTTTATTACGTGTATTTGTAAATGTTTCAAATCTATGGTAAGTTGTATTGCTACATGTATAATATGACTTTCTGTGTGAAATATGTTTGATTCTTCAAATTTAAATTTTTGGCTGTTTAATAAAACAAAGAAAAACATATAACTTCACATATAACTCGTATAACAAATCAGCTCACGTATGTAAAACGTGAACATCTCACCAAACGGATGACACTGTATGGCGTTTTTTATACGCATCTTTGTTAACAAAAGGCACCGTTCTGATACTTTATATGTAAAGACTGTATAAAAGGCGTGGTTTCTGGTCATTACTCTGACTAACTGGATGCACAAGGCGCGAGTTTTAATATTTAAGATCTAAACCGTCCACGGGTTTTAAGCTACAGCTATTATCTATTTTGACTTTGGGGCTTTCCTTCTGACGTTTAACTTATATTTAGGACTTTTTAATATTATAATTGTGTTTTGGACATTCCATAATTGTTTTAAAACACGACATAGTGAACCAATGGTCTTATCTTATTACTTTACAAAAGTTACTTTTATACATTATAAGCAATAATAATATGAACAATTTAACTTTTTATTTTAATCCGTCTATTTAACGTGGACATATTTTCTCTTGTTATATTTGTTTATTTTCGTTGTTATTAATATCTAGGTATAACACAATCATCAACCGGATTTTCAACCCATTATTCAAAACTATATGCAAAGAATTAAAATTCTTTTTAAGTTTAAACCGAAAGCACAAGCCCTTTAAATTTTTTGCTGACAAAACAAAATCTTAAACTGATGATTGACATCTATTTTTACCCAAATTTAATAAAAACCCAACCTCAATTGGAAAATTCTTAAAGTATTGACATGTTTATTGCTTTATTAGACATGAACATATCAGGTTGAAACACATAAATTCTAATGAAGGATATAAATAAATGTACGATTTTCACGGAAGGAAATTTGTTACCGATAAATATAACATCAAAACATAAGTTTGTATGTTCTAGCTTGGTGGAGGCGAATTGTTTTCGCTAATTATCTTAGCAGATTTCCATATTTTCCAACACACCCAAGAAAAAGGTAGGTTGTATATTATTTTTTTCTGTTTTGTATATTTATTTATTCACTTTAAGGGGGTTACTTTATGCTATTTAAGTGAGAAACATTTGCACTTAACTGTATATTATAAAAACAAGATATTTGATAAAAACAGGTTCTTACATTGGTACGAGTGGATAAATGTAACTATCGAGATAATCCAAGAGTACCAATCAACAGAATGAGAACTACATTTTCACTAGTGACGCGAAATATAGAATCTAACATTGATACGAGTTGATTATCGGATTTCTACATAAACGTTAAATAACCAAGTATCGCGATGCTTTTGACAAGTATCGCGATAGAAAAAAGCAAGCCGATATAAATATCCTTATTGTTACATGACTTGATAGTGATGTATTTGTATTTATCTTGCAGGTTTGAATGAAAATATAAGGTTCTAATTGACCAAATATTGCAGCGAGCATACTGAATTTTTAAAGTGCTTTGTAAAGTTTTATCTAAGATACAAGCACATGTTAGTGAAATATAATAAGTCGCAAAAAATACAATCACAATTTTCGTATTTTGTGACACATGTTAGTGAAGTGTAACAGGACCCAAAAATAGATTGTCACAATTTATCATGAAAACTCAGAACTCTTAGGGGGTGATGCATCAGAGCAAGTTTGGTATATTATTCCGTTAAACGTGTAAATGCACCAAAACAGTTCAAAAGAATGTGTTTTGAGTCTTTAGCATATATATTATTTACTTGTGTAAAAGCGGTTAAGGTTATTACCAGGAATATGGTTTTTTAAAATATTGTTTTGTTCATTTTTTTACTTCGGATAACGCCGGTTTACCTGTAGAGAACCTCGAACCTCACATTGTCCGCTAAAACTCACAGATGTAAGATAATTTGATAATATACACATGTCTATATAATAGTGTGAACATTGTGTTAGGGTTACCTAATTATTTGTTTTGCTCTTAACTGGACGATTATCAACACACTCTCATTTACAACGTTAGCTGATTTAAAAAATAGAAAAACCTTAGAATGACTGTCCCTCCTTACCAGGCAAGGAGCAGAATTAGGTAATTCCTTTTACTTACAATGTCGCACATAACATTTAGTCTTTATACGGCTTTTTATTACCTTAGTTGACTTTAGTTGACTTTAGTTTAAAATCTCTTATTTAATAACTGATAACTATTGTGACCTGTGATGACCTGATATGTCGTAACAAGGGTTTGAAGTATGTGATTTATTCTTTGTTCTACTTTGTATCTTAATCTTTTCCTTTTTTAAATGCATTTTTACAATAACTCGTTACACTTTCGTCATTTGAAATATTTTACACTAAATAATATGACACATTATCTGATGACATTTTTAAAAATATTGTTAACATCAATAACTGTAAAATAAAAGTATTCAATATAAACGAAACACCATTGTTTACTATTACAGATCATTAAATTTGTATTCAACGATTTTTTTACAAACATGAATAATGATTTCAAAGTTAAGACTTTGATTGATGTTTATTTAAAATCTTTGAATAACTTTAGAATTCTATTTGTAATGTTTAATTTTGAAATGTCAACTGGTATTCATGTTTGCGCCACAACTGGGTCCTTTAAAGTCTTAGTAGTACATTAGTATAGTATGAATGATAATGATAAGATTTAAAAAAAATTAGCAGTGCAATTATTAACATATACAATACTAAATCGGATCATTATAAGCAATTTTATTTAAATTAATAAAGTCATTTGACGAAGCGTGTTACGACATATGTAGACAAAACAACACGTATGTATGTGATCTTAACTTAATTTTCTATTTTTAGCCTGTACGAAATAAGTAAAGAATGAACATGACCTCAAATTATTCAAATAATTAGCGTTAACTTTGCCTTCCTCATTTCATCCTCATTTCATAAACATATAAGGTACATGTATAAGATAAAACAAGACTAGTTCAAATTGCGAAAAAAAATTTCCTCAAAGTATTTGAGATAAAAAATACAAACTAACATATATACGTTGAACATTAAAGTAAAAACAATAATAGTAACAAGTACACAAACTATACGCTTGGCATAAATAGGGTAAATAATCCCCTGTACAATTCAGACCATAAATGAATTGAAAAACCTCCTCTAAAAGAAAAGAAATATGTATACCAGAAGCATACTAATACATTAAAAACAACACATAAATGATAACAATATCCTCCAAAATAATAAATGATGTCTATATATTACATCATCAAAAAAATATAACAAAATGGGCGATGAAGAGGAAGGTACTTGGGTTAAAAAATTCTTCAAAAATTGTATTGAAATCGAAATCCTTTATTAATGTTATTTTGACCTGGGCTAATGAATAATTAAATAGCTAACCATTATCTCATGTATCTCTTGACCAACGGAAATCATATAATCTACCTCTTGTCTGAGGCTCCAAAGGGGGTAATAAAAATCTTTTGATTAACCGCTTCGAAAATATAATAAGATAATAAAGTTGGCATAAAAAATGTTCTTAGAATATGACTGCATTTATGCCTTCCTCATTTCATAAACATATAAGGTATAAGATAAAACAAGATAGTTCAAATTGCGAAATTTGTTTATTCCAAATAATTGAGATAAAAAATACAAACTAACATACATACATTGCACAATGAAGTAAAAACAATAATAACAAGTACACAAACTATCCGCTTGGCCTAAAAAATGGGTAAATAATCCCACCTGGACAGACTACTTGTCTGTCCAACCCCACAAGGGCCAAGCAAATTGCAAAAAGACACCTAATATAGAGGAAAAGAAATATTTACTAACGGGCCAAGCAGCTAGGCAACATTACATTTTATGACATTATCCCCTTTTTAAATAATGTAAACAATATAGTGTATCAATTGAAAACAACCATATATATAAACCAACTAACAAACAAAGTAAACAAGAAAGACAGGTCACTTAAAACCTACTTGTTTAATAAAGGTACATAATATGTAAGTCTGTAAATTATTAACCACCACAAATAACCTGTGAAATTAACGAAAAATAACACCTGACATCCCCAGCAAGCAAGCATTTTGAAAAAGTATCTAGTATATAACATCTGTATAAAATGTTAAGGAATGATAACACACTGCCATGTTTTAGATAATACTAAAACAGATTACTTCCCAAATCAAGTAATCTATAATATGTGACCTAACAGTTGTTTGTTCTTATATATTTTATTAAAGCATTAGAGTTCCACCTACCCATAGATCGAATTTGACTGTCTGACAGACCTTGATCTGCAACAGCAGTCGCTGCTCCTATCAGAAAACTATGTCTTTTATATCGTAAAGAGTCTATTTGGCAATCAGAGAGAAGACATTTGTGTAATGTTTTGTCAAGTATAACATGGATAATGGAGCTTCATGAGCAAGACAGAATAAGGCACCTGGTTTATTAGATTTCGCGTTTAAGTAATCTATCAGATTATGTACATAGCTTATTGCTAAGAGGTATTTTGTTGTAGTACTTGGTGCAAACTTTTTGCGAAAAACGTAAGCAACGAACAATGATATTGTAGACAAACAAGGGTAAAGGAATAGATTGTCCTAATATAGAAATAGAATTGAATGATTACTACACAGAGATCCTTATAACTCAAGAGCTATTATAATGGGATAGAAGTCCAACGTCATAATGTTAAGATCTTTCCAACTATCTGGAAAAGATAAAAAAAAACACCCGGTATTGTATAACCCACCATAACCTAATAACTGAGCTGCATCAGTGTAATTCCAATATATTACTTGAAAGAAAATTCTCATTCAGAAACATAAATTTACCATTGTTCTCATTTCAAAATTTTTTCCATATTTTCATATCTTCTTTTACTTCCTCGGTTAAATGAAGAAATCGTTGTTTTTCTGAGACATTCATAGTTAGATTGATCTTGCGTCCAAGGAAAACTCGACCTTGTTGAACTACTGAGCAAACAAAATTTAAAACATCTACAAAGAATTGTATTTCTTTAGGTGTACATACATTAATTTGTATAAATTTATCAAGAAGTTCAGTACATTTCCTAATTTGGTCTCCTGGCAAACGTGTTTCCTGTTTTTGAACATCTATCGTTATACCAACAAACGCAATAACTTGTGAAGGCATCTCTGTTTTTTTCTAATGCTAAAGGCACACCTAATTTCTCACAAAGGTTAACAAAAGATTTGAGTTTGGATAAAGCTGCAGATTGCGATGTTTTTATGAGAAGAAAGTCATCCAAAATATGTAATACTACCCAGTTTATAAATAGCAATCCATTCCAGAGCCGAACTGAATTTTTCAATAATTTTACAACTGGTTCGACAACCCATAGGTAAACATCTATAATTATAATATCTATCATTCCAAGAAAAACCTAACAACTCGTAATCCAAAAGATGTACTGGAAGAATTCTAAATGCAATTTATATCGGTCTTGCATAAAAATGCATTTTTATCAACGTTTTTAACACACGAAATTGCTTCATTTATGCCGGCATATTGTACAGCTGCTGAATCATCTGACATACCAGCAATGATTGAACCTTCTTTTATATTGGGAAAAGACAGATGATGTATGAGACGTCAATATCCCTTGGATTTTTTAGGAACAAGACCTAATGGAGAGATATGAAGGTTTTTATATGGTACAAATGAGAAAGCATCCATCACTCTACCAGCCTTAAGTTCTTTGTCAATTTTGTCTCGCATAACCACTGGATTTTCATAAACAGATTTAAGATTGTTGGCATGAAAAAAAGACCTTTCTCATTTGAATTAAAAAAAAAACTCTGTGTGAACTTCTTCAGAAGATATAACGTATTGTCTGATCATAACCTTCAAGAAATTATAGCAAAGGCTTAATTTTTATGGGTGTGGGTAACTTAAGATTTGGATTGTTTTGTGGTGGAAGTTTGCACTGTATTGGATTTACTGAAGTTGGTTTAGTCAGCTGTTTAGGTTTGCTGTCCTCCCATTTGTGGCCTTTTATGTGGGCAAACCTGCATAGAGTGTTGTTTGTGACAGTGCCACCATAGGTGCAGGTATTCCCACAAACAATTGTAGGGCCGCCCACGTAAAATTTGTGACAAGTTTTACGGGAGGCGGAGTTATGAAAATTCTTTGAAGTGAGTTGTGTTACACGAGGTTTTAGCCTATTAAGTGATCATGTATGCAATACTTGATCAACATAACTCCTTGACAGTGTGTCATCATTTTGTATAATTTGTCTAAAGTTAGTATCGTAGAAATACCAATCCCCTCAATCTTTTTGAAAACAATATAAATAGCCTAATCTTCAGCCAATGTAGGATGACTGGGATTGGCTTTTCTAAGAATTGAGGCATGTTAAGCCAATTATTATTTTTCACTGCTAAGTGTAACTCCATAACCGATGGTTGATCGTCAACTAAGATATGCGATAAATAAATATAAATTTTTGGTTTCTGATATTTTTCTTGTAATTTTGTATTGATTTTGGTAAATAATGGTTTATAAATGGGTATTGTACTTGTGATTTGAGCACATAAATCTTGTGCCGGAATACTAATTGCACATATATTAATATTATTATTAATGTTGTCATGACTCTGGACATCTGAGGGGCAACCAGAATATATAGTATTACCAGAGATTTGACTGTCTTTGGGAAAAACTGCAGACTTCCGTAGACTGTTCATAACTTTATTAGTAACAGCCTCTGAAATTGCATTGGCCATTGCTACCATCTTGACCTTCTGTCCTCTTATGCATTCATAGCACTATTATCTAACACACTGGTATTCATAGAGGTTGACGCATCCATGGACAGTCCTCTTCTTTTAGCAGGTCTTTTCGACATGGCTGTGAATAAAAAACCAATATCTATTAAACCTAATTAACTTTTCTTTAACTTATCCTGTACCTGTAAGTTGAGTGGACCAAATACATAGACACAATGTTATATACCAAAATAATTGTCATGGCGTAAGATTCAATATGACTACCTATAGCCAAATACATGTACATGGCTAAAAATTAACACTACCAGTCATTATGACAAACTATAGCCAAATACATGGCTAAAAAGTAGCATTACAAGTCATAAACACAAACTATAGCCAAATACATGGCTAAAATGTAACATTATAAGTCATAAAAACAACCTATAGCCTAATACATGGCTACAATGTAACTTTACAAGTTATAAAGACAACCTATAGCCAAATATATGGCAAAAATGTAACATTACAAGTCATAAGACTTCCTATATCAAAATACATGGCTTAAATGTAACACAACAAGTTATAAAGACAACCTTTAGCCAAATACATGGCTAAAATGTTACAAGTTATAAAGACAACCTTTAGCCAAATACATGGCTAAAATGTTACAATACAAGTTATAAAGACAATCTATAGCCAAATACATGGCTAAAATGTAACATTACAAGTCATAAGACAACCTATAGCCTAATACATGGCTAAAATGTAACATTACAAGTTATAAAGACAGCCTATAGCCAAATACACGGCTACAATGTAACATTACAAGTTATAAAGACAACCTATAGCCAAATACATGGCTAAAATGTAACAATATAAGTTATAAAGAGAACCTATAGCCTAATACATGGCTAAAATGTAAGATTACAAGTTATAAAGACAGCCTATAGCCAAATACATGGCTAAAATGTTATATTACAAGTTATAAAGACAACCTATAGGCAAATACATTGCTAAAATGTAACATTTCAAGTCATAAATACTACCATTAGCCAAATACATGGCTAAAATTTAACATTACAAGTCGAACACATAACTGATAGCCAAATACGTGGTTAATATGTAACATTGAAAGTCAAACACCGACATATAGCCAAATACATGGCCGAAAAGGAACATTTCAAATTATAATATTGATCTTAATCCTCGCTAAACTTACTAATATCATACCTTTATTTGTAGTTAGTTACTTATATATATATAACATGAATCAAAATTTCATAACAAAGTTGAATTCTGCTGCTTGCTTATCATAAAAGAAATCTGAAAAGAGAACATGTTTAATATACACCTGTACAGACCATCACCATCATAAGATTATGAATTATAACTACAGTAATCAGAATCAATCAGAATCAACCAAATAAAATTATAAACATATAATGGTATAAAAATGTGAAGATATAACTTAGGGTTATAATGAATTTCGTTAAACTGAGTAAAATTTGCAACAATTTTAAAAGATAACGCCTTTATCTTCAAATGTGAAAAATCTACCAACAGCGTAATTCCTATATAATTCAAAGGGCCGCAACTTTAAATCCAAAATCGCGGAAATATAATCTGAAATATAATCTAGGTACTATTTAAATGTCAACAGCACTTTTTAGCGAATTGGTTTGTAATCTTGAAATTAGATATTGTATTGTTATACAATTGATATAGAAAAAGTATGAGAAGCGTATTTTATTGATCATGAATTAGTAGTCACACACAAAATTATTACATGTATTTTTTCAGATTCATGTAATAATCTAAGTTGGCTCAATTATTGACTTATAAGCATCATTTCAATCGCTTTATATAAAATTTGTTGTTGTGGAAAAAATAATTGATTTCAATTTCACCACATGAAAAGTCATAAAGATTTGATTGATTTGGGGAGTTTTTACGTCCTACGCCGACAACTTAATGCCCCTGGTCGGACGGCATATTGATTTTAAATCTACAGACGTTTAGAGGAGGTCAAACCAACTGCTTAGTCTATTATACACGATCTTAAGGACATATGCATTATGTAGGCTCAGGACAAATACAATAAATTAAATGTATGAATGGATTTCGTCAAACGTACTTCCCGCATTAGTTAGTTTTTCCAATGAGAACGTATAATTACCCCTCTTTAGAAACTTCCAGTTATCTAATGTATTGAACACGTATGGAATTAAAAAATCACCATAACGTTGATGAAAAAATGTTTTATCGTAAAGCAATTTTATTGACAAAACAATTACCTTGTCAACCAAAACATTACAACTGTTTTTACCGAATCATTTCCTTGCTTTAGTTTTACATGTTCTTTCAGTTGCCTATAATTAAGTCGTTGTAGATATTAATTTATATTTAAACTAGTAATAATTTGATATGGTAGTATAGGTATATGTTTATAGTAAATACTTTAAGTTGATGTAAATGAAGAGCAAACTGTGAGAAGCAATTGTTTAATAATATAATCATCAATTTAATAACTTAATTAAGAAACAAATGGCGGTTGGTCACCACACCCTCTTTAAATATTGATAAGCATACGAACATTATGACGTCATTCAACTATAGGAGAAAAAAACGACAGAATTCATTATCAATGTTCTTCCGTTTCTACTTTATTTTCATACCTTTGTTTAAATATTAAATCTAATATTTGGATACACATGTTTAAAGTGATAAGTTAAGTGTGTATTTATAAATAATACAATGTGTTGAATAATGAGCAAAAGATACCCAAGGGGCAATAAAAAACTACAAATCCATGAAACAAAAGCAGCAAACACAGAACAAAACAACACACATAGAAAAACCAGCGATTCGAAATCGCAATAAAATGAGATCAAACTCGTGTGCTCCGAAAGAGACAGCTTCCGGTTGCAACACATCTTTCGTGTCGATGGCAATCGATTTAGAGTATGTCTTGTCCAGAAGAGATGATGTATATATTAAATGAAAACTAGTCTTAAAAGAACGCGTAGAGATAGACACTGCGATTTCGAAAGCTTGTCAGGATTAACGCTCTTTTAAATAACACACACAATGAATTATTTTTTAATTTGCCTTCTACAGAGAAATCACAACGACATTTATTTGTAAAGGACCGTGGTATTCAAGATTATTGTAAATATTTGTCGGACCGCGGTAAGACCGTTTATGTTGTTAGTGTTATATTTTATTGATTATCCGTTACTTTAACTACCTTTATTTAAATAAATGATTCTCCTACTCAAGGTCAGGGGCGTTTTCTTTGGGTGCTCCGGATTCCTCTGTCAATAAAAATTGGACCGCAAATTTACGTAAATTTAGAATCTACTTTTTTGTTTTAATAATATTGAAACGTATTTTTTAAAATCTTAATAGTACATTGTTATAGTATTAAATAAAATGATACGAGTTAACAATTATTAGTCGTGCAATTATTAACAATTTAATACTAAGTGAGATCATTATAAGCAATTTCATTTAAATCAGCTTACGAAGCGTGTTACGACATATGTAAATACAACAACATGTATGTTTAGAATTTTAAATTAGTTTTCTATTTTCAGCCTGTAGTGAAACTTAAAAATTAACATGACCTCGAAATATTCAAAAACAGCGTTACATTATATTCATGTACAACATAGGTTCGTAAGTATTATACATTCTTAGAATTATTTCTAACTTCGTATTTTGGTCAAGGTACATTACTATTTTTTCCTTCTAAATATTTCGATTCTACAGATGTATTTTCAAATTTTACGACCGATACATTGCAAATTATTTTTGTCATCGATAAATTTACAAAAAAGATTGAAGGAAGAACTAGAATGTTATAACGAACAATTATAAAAATGTGTAAAAGATATACTATAGTAATTTCTTAATTTACACTAATATAACACAGTTATTTAACGGCACTGAGAGATATAGTAGGCGGAACGACAAACAAATTCGATTTATCCAGAGATGCGACTGTTTTATTATACTGAGGAAATTTCGAACTAAAATTATAAAGATATGATGGTATGAAAAAGCCAGAATATTAAGGTCCTTGATTTTATTTGTTATTTATCGGAAATTAGCTAGTCAAGCAGAAGTAAAAAAACCTAATACAGAATAATCTCCCTCGATCAAATTTTAAATTTTCCTTAATTTGCATTTTACTAAGTGGTTGTAGAATTATTTTCTATTTATACTAGTAATAATTTGATATGGTAGTGTAGATGTATAATTATAATATATTTAGAAAAAATATTGTAATCTTATTTAAGAAAAAATGGCAGTTGGTCACCCAAGGCTGTTTTATTAAGTAATGATAAGCATACAAACATTATGACATGATTCAGCATATATCAGAACAAGAGCAGAAAAAAAGATAATATTCATTATGAATGTTGTTTGGTTTCTTTTTTATTTTTATACGTTTGTTTGAAAATTAATTTTAATATCGGGATACACATTTTTAAAATTAGTAAGTGTAAATCAATAAATAATGAGCAACAAAATACGAAAGGGGTGCAATCAAAAACACCAATACAAATCCATGATACAAACAACACCATACACAGAACAAATCAACACAAAAAACGACAGCGATACATATTCTCAAGAAAATGAGATCAAACTCGTGTGCTCCGGAAGAGAAAGCAGTTTTTGCATCTTGCAACACACCCGTCGTGTCGTTGGCAGTCAATCCATGTATGTCAAGTTCATTCTAGTGGAGTTGAGTTATATATAAAATGACAACTAGCTTAAAAAGAACGCATGGAAGTCAACACTGCGATTACGAAAGCCCGTTACGATTAACGGTCTTTTAAATAACACACACATATACATACAATGAATTATTATTTTATATTTTAATTTGTCTTTTACAGTAAAATTACAACAACATGAATGTGTTAAAGACCATGGAATTCAATGTTATTGTAAATATATGTTTAATTACGGTACGACCTTTTATGTTGTTTTTTAAAAGTGTTAGTAATTATTATTGTTAGTTGGTTATTTTAACTACCTTTATTCAAATAAATGATTTTCCTACTGAAGGTTCGGGTTTTCTCTGGATGTTCTGGTGTTAAACAGTATTAAATTAAGCAAAACACACAATCAAATAAATGATCATTGCATATTTACTAAGATTTATATAAACACCTCGCCATAAATTAAGCAACACCTACAATTTTTTTCTATAATTTAAAAAATTTGAATGAATATTAAATTTGTGTTGTTATGATCTAAAGCCGTCATTCGAGCACGGGAAAGTTACTTTAATTAACTCCTCACTAAATCTTTAAATAGCAAAACTAGTTTGTAATACGGTAGACGAGCAAGCATAAGAGCCTCGTTTTCCATAACGATTTAGTGTTCATCTCCTGGTCTTTTTTGACTTTATATTTAACAATGTTACAATGCCTAAACGAAAATTATGTGAAGCTAAGAAGTGGCAGATCGTTAAAATGCGTAATAGTGGACAGAGCTTGCGTCAGATAGCACAACCCTTTGACATTCACTTTAGTATTGTAACTATCCAGCAACGTCCTAGATCAGGTCGACCACCAAAAACATCTGAACGGGGGGATAGAGCATTCGTTCGTGCAGCCAAACGCCAATCGTTTGCCACTGCAAGATATCTTTGTGACGATCGGAATATTGCAACCAGAGTCGAACAGTTAACAGGCGCCTAAACAATTCAAGGTTGAGAGCTCGTCGTCGCTTGAAACGTCCTCTGTTGACCCAGAGACATCGCTAAGATCGTTGAGAGTGGGCACGATATCACCGCCATTGGAATATTCGAAGCTGGCGACGAGTACACTGAACCGACGAAAGCAGAGCCCTTCTAAGTCATATTGATGGGCGCATGCGCATTTGGAGACAACGAGGCACTGCTTACAACCAGAACAACATCATAGACACTACAGCGTTTGGCCGTGGTGGCGTTACTGTGTGCGGAGGGTTATCATACGACTGTAAACTGAATATGTATGTGGTTGATAGAACAATGACAGGACAAAAATATTGAAATGACGTCATTAACGCTATTATTGTGCCACATTTTTACAATCATGCACTTGGTTACAGACCCATCTTTATGGATGACATCGCAAGACATCGCCGAGCTGCAATTGTACGTGATGTTATCGAAGCTATGGAGCATCTTCCATGGCTACCCATGTCCAGTTCATGAAATTGAAGTATGCCATCAAACATTTTGGACTAATGAAAGTTATATTTGCACTGTTTTTCGATATCTTTGCTTTGAACATTTGTTCATCAAACAGTAAGTAAAGCGAGTGTAAATATTTTGTTTGATTGTTTTATTTATCATTAATGTTCATTAAACTGTCATTTCTTAAAATAAATATTTAAATCTTAAATGAATCCCTGGAAAATAATAGGGTGTTACTTAACTTATGGCGAGGTGCATATTTTGATTGATCCTTGTTTAAAAACAGTGGTAGTGTTTCAGCCATTTTGTGACGAGTAAATCAACGTTGAAGTGATTTTTACGTCAATATATTACAATACAGCAGTTACATGTATGTTTGATACCAGGACATGTTAAAATAATAAGTAGCTGTCGGACTTGTGTAAGGTACATTTTGTCCACGTTTGTGATTGATTGTTGTATGTTTTAGGATCTCACGGTTTCATGTTCAGGTTCTATTTTTCATTTTGATAACCGAATGTTTGTCTTTTTACAACATTGATATTTACAGGTTATTGCTGTTGTTTATCCAGAAAAGTTATGCCATCCGGTGTATGATTGTGGACCAGGTATAAAATATATCAGCTTAAATAACTTCGAGAAAATTAAACACGCTATATTTTGACAATTATAAGTTTTAAAAATATACATTACATTTGTTGCTTACATGATAATGACCAGTTATTTCTAACGCGCAAAAATGAGGTTGTATTTTTCATGCATCTTAATATGGTCCCAGTTAAACGTATAAATCGCCTTTTACAACCGAAGACAAATGTATTTCATGTTAATGATAAATTATTAATTAAAATAAGTTCAGTTTAAACCTCGTAAAACAGGATGCAGAAGTTGTTTGGTTGATTTAATTAGTATTTGAGATAAATATATATCACGAGAAAAAGCTTACAAACAATATATTAAGATGGGTACTGTGGATGTACTAACGATCAGGAAATACTGTCAAACGTATGATATGAGACGGATAATTTAACTTTTTTAACTATGAAACTGTTTTCCAAAGAAAGTATCAATAGTAATCATTATTGTACAAGGTGCGCGACACTTTCTTTATGTGGTACTGACCATTAACCCTCCTCCAAACTTCCTTGACAGAAAAGGCAAATAGCAAAATTCATCAAAACTTTTTTTATCTAATTTTGGAGGTTCTGTGTTTTTTTTGTTTTATTTACAACGAACAAGTACGTGTTGACAGTGAATTTCCTTTTTATTTAACAAGGTTACGAAGTACAGTCATGTTTGCTTACCAACACTTTATATGATACGTGTAAGAAATGTGACAGTGGATATGTACAACCTGAGTATGTTTCATCGGGTATGAAAGAAAACAAATGTTTCAAACCAATGAGTATTTGCAGTGAAGAAGGTATTTATGCAAACAATTTGCCAACTTATTATGCTATTTTTGACAGCGCCCGTTACCCGTTTACTCAAAATTTTGATCACACTTTTAGTGAAATATATCTTTTTAGAAAAAACTATGCATTATGTATTATCATTCTTTCATCGACGGCATCATCGTCTGTTATATTTTGCTAGTACTTTAAAATCTTCTCTTAAACTACAGGTCCAATTCAAACAAGACTTCTTACAATATTCATTTGATGTTGCTCTTGAAAGTGCTTTGGAAATCAAAGTTGACCCTCGTGTATTGAAGATATCTGTATAACCTTACGGCAAGATGTTCAAATTAACTTTTGCAAATAACTACAAATCTCATTGAAGATATGTACTGGGTAACAGGATATTTTCAAGTAGTAGATAGTTTGTTTCTTTAACATTTATGATATAGAATTACGCATTTTATAACAACTGTGCTGGTGACTAAATACACAAGAAATAGTTTATAGTCTGTTTCCTATTTAGATCAAGACCTATAATATATGAATGGTATTATTGTCTGCAATTTAGTGTGAACACCGGGCTGATGATACCCTCGGGAACCAGCAAACGCATTAACTATGTAGTTGAAATTGAAATGAAATCAAAGATACCAAATTAAAAAAGTCTCGCTTATCGCCTGATGTTTCTTTACCAGTGGTCTTTAAACTCAAACAGATTAAATAAAGATGTTTTAAAGCAGTACCATAACAATTTAACAACCCTATACCTAAATGGACTGACAGCTACACATTTCGAGAAATTTAAAAGTCTTCGATATTTTATGCAATCAATCTGAAGACAATGATTACATCACTGAATGGTTTAATGATATCAATGTTAACATTGAATAGTGGGCTGGTGATACCCTCAGTCCACCATCATAGACAAAAAACAAAACATCAAAAGTAAAAACGAAATATTTAAACACTTAATCTTATATTGAAAAAATAAAGTAGACATGTTATCTAAACAAGCCTCAGATTTTAACGTACATGATAAAAAGGAAAAGAATATTCAGACTTTAAACAAAACTCCAATAAAGAAAAACATGTTAGAGCAAATTCTATTTTTCTTTAGATATTTCTAGGGTTTGAACTTGCTATTTCAGTGTTGACACGCCGATGAAAGTAGTATAAGACCTTAGTCAATTGCCCACTTAGACCACTTTTTAGCTTTAAATAAAAAATGGCTTCTAAGCACTTTTTCTTTTCAATAGATATAACGTACCGCCGTGTTCCGGAGACAGCATTTTGTCAAAGTCTTACTGGATGCAAATGTAACAATATACAATGCTTTTTCGGAGATCCGTGCATTTGCAACCGTAGAGTTGAATGTGGCATCGGAGAGTCCATGAACCAAAATGGAGGTATATATGTTTAATACAGTTCGCATATTATTACAAATAAAGCTGGGGTTAATGCCAGAAAATAAACAATAAAATTATGCATTTTGTTACGCATTGACGATTTGCACTGAATGAAACAAAATATATTGCAATAACTATTGAAACTATAGAAACTTTTACGAGCGCCTTCTTGACTTCGTTGACCGCTACAGAACATGTGTCCCAAATGACTGTTGATTTGTTTCGTCTGTCGTAACAAGTTTCCTTTTTTTACTGGATTATAACTACCCACGGATACAGTATTACAAATTAGAACATGATTTTAACCTGCTTACCCTTCCATGGCACCTGGACTAATCCTTGCTTTATAGTAGGGTCCTTGTTGCTCAATATTTGTTTTTGTTGTGTCTGTTTGTTTGTTTTGTTGTTGTCCCTTCTGTAGCTAAACAATCGTTTAGTCTTTCCTAGACTTAACAAGAATTATACTGGCCGACTAGCTAGGAGCTAAATATAATAATCTTTAAAGCGAGTGTTTGAGATTTTCCCGTCTTGCACACCCAACGGTGCTAAATATTCCATTCCTCACTAATCCTTTTAACAAACATAGATGCTGTTCTGTTGGAAGATGTCCAAAATAGAGTTATCTACCCTTAAAGTAATCTCCAGTGGCATACATTGGTCATGGAAGCTCAGATAAGTTGTGTTCATGTTAATATTTAAAAGACAGAGTACAAAAACACAACAAAATTACATATTTGAGGATTTATATTGCTGAACCGACAGTAGATGCCACAATACATCTTAATGGAAAAAGGAGGGTAAATTCTCAACCATGGTGTGAGACAAGGATATCTCAAACGGCTACAGAAAAAGGTACCACGCTGTCCCATTAGTTCCAAGAATGATTTTCTGTGTTTAACTTTAATTGATGTATTTTTACTTACGACTCAACATCTAAACAGCTTCTCGTCTATAATACAGATTGCTTGCCTTGTCAAACTGGAACAGAGAAAAACTTTTCGGGTTGTGGACCGTGCATGCATATAAATTCTGCATAGTAAGTTAGATTTGCGTTGTATATGTTATTACACCAAACCGATAAAAGAAAACAGTTTTACATGCTAGTATTACACATGAAGAGTAGTTTGTACTCGATAACGTAAAGTGCAGAAAAAACTGTGGACAGATCCTAAGTGTTCTTTGTTTGTAAAGATAATATCATGTACGTAACATTCATATTATGTTTTCATCAAAATAAAATGGAATGCAAGAAACTTGAAAAAAGTATACCATTTCACCTACTTTTCTTTCGTTTTCCGTTGCAGTTCGCAAACTATATACACCAGCAAACATGTAAATGTGATAGTAACAGACAAAAGTACTATGGATATTCTTCCTCAAAATAATGATACTAGGTGTTCTGTAAATGGTTAGTATTATGTTAAAATTCACACACACAATGGTATTAAATATAGAAAGGAAGCCCTTTTAAACAATAATTTCCCAATTCCATATGGATTATATTCTTCCTCAAAATAATGATACTTGGTGTTCTGTAAATGGTTAGTATTATGTTCAAATTCAAACACACAATGGTATTAAATATTAAAAGGAAGCCCTTTTCAACAGTAATTTTCCAATTCCATCCCTTTTCTCTTTCATGCTTCCCACTACATTTATCTTTACTCTAGGGATCTCACAATTTCTTAGCGATCTGCCAGAAAATAATTATCTTAGCAATATCGCATTCAATACATGTTTAAAATGTGTGATACGATTATAATTATATATCGAGCAAAACACGTGTATTACTGAAACGAGTTATTAAGATTACTAGTATTTACAAATAGTACAAGATCAGAGCTAGCAAGAAGAAATCGCACAGAAAGAGACTAGTTAGAATTCCCATTCTATTTGGCTTTACCCTGATATTGACTAGAAACAAGTAAACTGTTTACATGTGCATGTGATTGTATCAGCACAATTTTTACTGATTGCCTATTAAAAGTGTTTTAGTTAATATATGTACATTTTACTTTCATTATGACAAGAATAGTACCGGACAGATATATAAGTACTTTCGAAATAAACTATTTAAAAATAAAACCAAATACCTGGTCCACTTTTTGCATGCCAGAAAAACATAAAGCGCTGATTTTCCATTTTCTAAGTTAACTCCTCAACTTTAACTGAGAAGATATCCTGTCGATAAATGTTTGCTAAAATTTTGATAATGCAAATTTCTTTAAATGTATATATTATCTAGTCGGTCATTTACAATGAACCATCTTGATAGAATGGTTGCCTAACGTCCCGTTAACTTTTTCTTAGCTATATCCAAGACGAAGTTAAAAACAATGTATCAATCATTAAATGAAATTGACTAAAGGGCAAGTTTTCTTACTGGCATCAAAAATGTATAGCGTGTGTAGTATTGACGGCAAATTTAGTCTTATCTTGAGGTCTAAATCATACATGGAACCTAGCCCTCTCCATCAGACATTTACTACAATGTTTTGGGAATACAACCTGATAAAGGCTTCCGTAATAAAACCTTAATATGCCCTCCGCTATCAACCACATTGAGCGAGTTGAGCAGCTTTGTAGATAAACCAAAGACATATTTGTTTAAATAATTCACACTCAAGGCAAAACAACCGTCAAAACAGAAAGCCAAAATCATGGACGTAAAATACTGACATGGAACTGTTAAATAAAACATTAGCGAGTTTGCAACGAATGAAGGGATACCAAACTCTCTCTGGTTTTTTTTTATTTATTTAAGACATGCAGAAATGTATCACATGAATAGTAAACAAAGCACAAAAAACTACTTAGATATATAACCTACATGTTCTTGTATTGTATTGTAATTAAAGTGGAGTGTGCTTGTCAGAAAGTAGGTTTACGCGGTTGTAGTCATCTCTTTTCCTATTATTCGCTCTTTTATGTTGATGATTTTGCTTAGAGGACTTGTTGTCTAGAATTGTTTTGTTTCTAGGTGACACAGATGACAAGTCAAAGGCTGATGATTGCACTATTGTGTAAGTCGTACGCGTTGTTTACATGACTAAACATCAAATAGCATCTGATATTTAAATAAAGTTTATATATAAATATATAGTTAACATTCTTAAATTAAAATATGTTATTTCAAATATTAAAAATATATTAGTTCTTTATATTCGAAACTTAAAACTAAATGAACGCAAGTCAATAACAGCCTCTTTACAAAAAAAAAGCATACTGCAACGTATATGAAGGTATATATATTTAAGTGTTGCTACTTAACATGAATATTTGTTTATTCGCTTTTTATTTGTTGAATGGATCTCATTAGGGAAAAATAAAAAAAATATTTTGCGCGCATTATCATCCGATCAATGCATGATAATTAGATAATATATGACAGTTTGTTGACAGATATCGTCTTCAAAAAGGTTAAAGTATCGGCAGAAACTGCGTATCTAGGCAATAAATGTTTATCAAATATATAGGACTAATCCACTTTGGTGACGAAAGTAGTAAAAAGGGTTGTCATTACTACGTCAAAGAAGGCATTTATCAGCAGATGTTGTTATGCATTACAGAATAATGTGGTTTTTTTATCAGTTCGATCAGTTTCTTAAGTGATCGGCAAAATATGCAAGTCGGTTTTTGCATCTTCAATGCCTCGTTTTTTTAGTCCTGAAAAAATGTGAAAGGCAAAGGGTCATAGAAAAATATGTTTAATTTGTATTATATTTTGCATATTTTGGTACTTTCAGTGGTATACCTATGATAGTTATGATAGTTGTGATAGTAGTGTTTCTACTAATAATAGTTATTCTGCTTATTATTGTTGTTCGAGATAGAAAGCAAAGAAGACATCCAGGTCAGTCCTTAATATCATATTGGATATCGATACGACTATAACAATTAGCTTTTTATCTAAAAGAAATATTAGCATTTCCGCATTCGCATTTGTGTTGTTGTTTTGAGCCAAACAGTAGAGCAATTCAACAAATATTTTTCTGAAGTTTGCGAGAGTACTGTTTTTCAATCTTTACGAAAACATATTCAGGAAAATGTATGCATTTATAGCAAAACTGTTTAACGAAAAATATCAGTTCACCATTCCATTTCGACTACTTCATGATTTCTAAAAAATATTGCGTCGTAAAAGTAGCAATTATATTGACAAATATAATAACCATATTTTTATTATCTATGCTACATTTTGTATTTAGGAAATTCAACACAAGAAAATAATGATCAAGGACAAGCTATGCTTGAAAGTAACCCAAATAACAACAATTCTAACATCAGATATTTATCCACTCGAGATAACCTTTGAAAGGTACAGCAACACGGTAAAACTGCAGTTTATGTTTCTCTGATGATCTCTTATGATCACATGAATCTTGTGTGTCTGTTTAATAGACGTATGGATAAAATCAGAAACAGATGATTACGGAATCTGTAACGAACATGTTTTACCTAAACACAACATTAATTTGAAACATACTTCGGTTTAAAGCTAGTATTATTGATTGGAATAATCTGGTTGTTACATAATTTAAAAAAAAATTGTTTAAAAGTCTATTTTATACAGATGTTTGTTGGCTATTTTATTGCCTATTGATATTATATTTACTTAAGGAAGTATTATAAAAATGATATTTAAAGGCATTTGGTTTAAAAATACTTTTATACTTTAATATAATTCTAGACAAAACCTTTTGAATGTATGTAATATACTTATGTTAGGCAGTATATTTATGTCTGTTTGATTGAATTGATGTTTGATTTAAGTCCAGAGGGCAATAGTTCAGCTATATTCAGAACAAGTTCACAAACAATAAATTAATGTGGACATCAAGGACAAAAGAAAAACAATTGAATGCAACTGTAAAATTAAGGATGATGGTAGTGCGGAAAAGTTGGCCTTTTGTAGTGGCTACAACAAAACTATTATCTAAATCTTTAAAAGGGGTTTTTATCGTGCAAGAAGCTTGGCCCTGTCCAAACACGTTACCCGATGTGGTCCGCGGTCAAGCTTTCCGCAGAATGGCCTGATAACCCTTAACGATAGGGAATCCTTATCTGCAGTCTGGGGACATACTGGGCAGCTCTGTGGGTCGAACACTGTAAATCCTCACAATATGATTATGGTCCCAGACTTTATTATTGGGCAGTATGAATACATGTATATGTTTGTTAGGTAATATGAAATATATTTTTGTTAAGCAGTACATATGTGTGTTATGCAGTCTGCTTTGCAGTATGTAATAAATGTGCTTACCATCCAATATGTGTGTATAAATATGTAGTTAATATAACAATATGTATGCGGTGTCATCTTATACATGCAGATTCATGGTAGTTTTAATATATCTGGACGGATTGGGTAGAATACCTTTACTTGATTGCAAGAGTCCACTCAAGAAGATTGAGTTGATTGTTTTTGTTTGTTTTGTGTGTGAATGGTGTTTAACGCCACTTTCAGCAATTTTTCAGCTATAGCAGTTTTTATTGGGGGTGGCAGCCGGAGTACCCCATAATTTGGGAAGAAAAAACCATGTCACTTTAGATGAGAGTCGCCAACCTCGGTGTTGACAGACCACATGATCAATAGACGAACTTCATTTACCACCGTGCCCCCCTCTCGATTAAATTGAATGGTAATACATTATTGGACATTTTAGTTATTAGTATATTGTATAATAATATTTTGTTCTATTTCCTTTTAACTTTAATTTTGTTTTGTAGCCGTTGCATACGTCACTATTACTTTATATTTTGCCTTTTGTTGTTGTCTTTGTTGACATAAATACATCTTTTTGGTCATTTTTGAATATTACTTGTATACAGACAACACTGATCATCTTCACGTCGGCAAAGTATAGATTACATATTTCGTGAACCATTTCTTTATATGCATTTGTTTATATATTTTTATATAGGAAGAACAATATATATTAAGTCTGTAAAATGTAACACGGTAGCAATCTAATTCCATAATTTTCATTATAATCATTCTTTGCAAAGCATTTTGAACATTTGGTAGGTTATTTTTATATTTTATTATTTTTATTCAGACGTTATGAATAGATACGTCTTAATTAAGGTAGAATTTCAATATTATACTTCATGCAAATGCTTCATTTTTACCGGACAGTGAACATGTGTTAATTTCTAATGATTCCGATTTTTGCCCTGTCCATTAAAGCAATAACTGTTTATTTGTGTGTACATCTTCCCAACAGGTGATATATAAAATGAAACCGCTTAGTCCTAAAATTGCTATCCGGGAAAATTATCAACCACTCAAGTCGAAGTTTACTTACCTCTAGTTCTATTTTCCATTTCTGCCCGAACATGTAAAAGACTGAACGATACATGAAAATAGTCAATAATAATTTGACAAAACAACTTGCAGACTAACTAGCATTTCTATTGAACATATATTTCAGTTTATATATCTATATGGCTGTTCATTTGAGTAAATTGTCGTTTATCTACGTTAGATGATACAAATGTAATAGCCATCGGTATTATAAAATGGAAACTGTCAAAAAATCAAAACAAACAATCCACAAATCAAAATCCAAGAAACCGCAAACTTGAGATACAACCAACATATAGTAATTAAAGCAATAGTCTTGACTTGGTAAAGGCATTTAAAAAGGAATGGTGGGTTTGTCCTTATTAACTGGCATGTCAAACCTCCAAAAATTCATACTGCCCGTGAAATTGAGTGTTTTTTGCTTTGTTTGTTATCTATTCTAACAAACTCGATCATAGCTAGTATGATTTCATTACTATTTTTATGTGTTTACTTTATAATTAGTGTTATATAAGTTTTTAAAATTTAGGTAAAATATACACTTAAGACGAGATAAGAAATAAAACATCAACTTATGAAGATATTAATGCATGTATATTGTTTTATAGTGCAGTGATAATTTCAAATAACGTACTTATTTTCAGAGTTTAATCAACCGGTGGACACACGGCTAATTCTTATTTTTTCGTTTAGAGTATACCCTATGGCTTCTTTTTTGCCTGGTCGTGAAGGTTTCCCATGGTGCAAATTTTTTTTTATTGGTGAAAAAGAAACACCTTTTTACTTTTGCTATTATTTGCTTCAAAATTTGTTCAACTATAAATCAGAGACGGAAACAATTTTCATAAAATTTGTTATTGAATTATAGAAATTAATATATATGCAAGATAAACCTCAATTTTCAAGGAAATCCATTGAAGGGTTTTCAAGATATAAATTGTTTTAGAAAATGCGTAGATTTTCCGTAAATTTGACGCATTCCGTTTACGATATTTAGTGAAAGCTTGTGTGTAAAATATATATTTTGCTCTTTTAAAATGTGTACAATCAAACAAAAAGGATACATATATTTTGTTCATTTTATTCTTATTCACTTTTTAAAAATTTACAAAATTCAGTTCGTAGTGATTTGAAACCCAAAACTGTTATTTACGGAAATATCACATATCATCACCGATACGATTTCAAAGTTACAATTTTGTTTATATTTTAGCAATCGGAATATCGCTCGGCCATTTCCGTCAAGGGTCGGAAAAGTGACCTCGGAGGAAAGTGATCTCCATTTTGAACTATTTTCAGTCATTTCAAAGAATTTGTGACGTCACAAGTTCGTTTGTGATGTTGCAGTTCATTCATTTGATTGGCTTGTCATTGACGGTTAGTTGATTGTTGCTGATGACGTCAGATTGTAAACAAATACTTATCCATTCAAACGTTGTCGGAGAAGGAATTTTATGGCAGTGTTAGCGAATTTAAATTTAAAAAATACAATCTCCTATCCGATTTTCAGTTCTGCTTCGATAAAGATCTGTATAGTAGGATAATCTTTTTCATCTGACTAAAATAATTTTGCATTGTAAACAGGCTAGCCGTATCACATTTGGACCGATTTTTAGTTCATATCCATACACTTACCTCCGAGATTACTTTCCGGCCATAGGCGGAAATAACCGAGGTGATTCGATTGATATTTTAGAAGTGTACGCTAGAAATGTGTTGATGAATTAAAGTGTTTAATTTGCTTTTTTGTAGTTGCGAATGGTTAAGAAGGGTTTTAGATTTTTGTATAGTTGGTTCCGAATCATTTTTGTTATTGTTTGTTTTATCTGAAGTGAAAATTTAGGATTGTTTAGTTGTTATTAATTGGTGCAACCAAATACCGAACATGTCACAGTTGGTTGGAAGTCCCTCAAAGTTAAAGGTTAAACGGATTCGTTTAATGATTTGTTGGGACAGGTGTGTTATTTGTCAAAAACATTTACAAGAAAAACTTACGTTTTGTTCAGAAAAAGGTAAAGATACCCTTTTTCATGCTGTAAATGTTAGACAGGATTGTGTATACCACAGACTTTATGACGAAATTACATCTCTGGATGAAATATCAGTTGATTGCATCCGCTATCACAAATCCTGCTATAGATCATATACTAGCAAAGTTAACCTTGCTAGGTATCATCCGGTAAATACAATGTCCGATGAAGGTAAACAAAACATGGCAACACCACAACATGCTCGGACCAGATCCCACTGTAGTATTCCTATAGAGTGGTCCGTGTGCATTATTTGTAACAAACAATCATATAAGAAAGACAGGAAATTGAAAAAGGTTGAATCCAAAGAAAGAGTTGACAGTGTACTTGTGGCATCGAGAAAGAAATTGTATTTTGATATGGAACGTATACTTTCGACTACAGGTTTTATTGACAAATACCTTTCTTCGTGTATCTTCTGAAAAAGGAGTAAAGTGTTGTTGAAAGTAAAGATTATAATGAACATGATGTTGCTTTTAAACATCTCATTTCTTCAATTCATGATGATCTTATAATACGGAAAAAAGACTTTTCAATGAACTTGAAAGATTTTGTACGTTTCTCTTTTGAATTAGCTCCTAAGAAGTTCCAGAGACGAATTGAAAATTATTACGTAGACCAAATTGTTATTCAAAATGATAATGGTCAAGGTAAGACAAATATGTTGTTTAGCAGTTCGATTACTGTTGCCGAGGCGATTCAATCAGCACGGCATTTAAAAGAACTGCGAATGGCAGAGTTGGAGTTAAGTTTTGTAGATGCACAGAATTTGGACGAAGATCAGATTCTCCCCCAAGGCCCCATTAATCTTGCGCAGTAAACTCAATGATGTAAATCTTACCGATGATTACTTTCCATCTCTATGCAAGATTTCTTTGGAAGAATCGTTAAAAATCAATCCTAGCTTCATAAGTAGTCTTCCTTTCAGGCATTTTGAGTGACAAGTTTATAAATAAGGAGCACCAATTCAGTGACCTTTCTCTCGAAAGGAAACGCAAGTTTGTCGCAAAAGACGAAGCACCCCATTTACTCTTGGTCTAGCACTACAACTACATCGTGATTATGGTTCCAAACAGCTAATAGAAACTATAAATGCTCATGGTTTTTGTGCATCTTACTCAGAGGTTCGCACCTTTCTGACCAGTGCAGCTAACCACGAAATAGAAAAAAATCGATATGGTTCATATGTACCCAGTGGTATCATTCCTCTTCCATCTGGGGGTTCCTTTATTCATGAAAGTGCTAACAATGTGGATTTTAACGCAGAGACCATCGATGGCAAGAACACCTTTCATTCCATGGCCAGAGCCGTCTTTCAGACCCGTATTGTTAGTGAAAATGGGGAATCGGATCTTCCATCATATAACGGAAAGGTCCAGCGTGGCCTTCAAAGATCTCTTGTTCTAGACGAAGATTCATCGAAAATGTTAGACTGTCTCCCGTTCCAGAAACCAAAAGAAAGATTTGGACCTCGACGTTTTACCGGTGCCTTTGAATAAGTACAGTCGTGTGGAAAGAACGCTATCAATGGTCCTGTAGTTCCATGGGTTTTACTTTGTATGTTTAGCAGAGACTTTGTTAAGGAATTACCTATTACAGAATCAAACAAAAACAAATTTTACCGTTTTGGACTGGATTTAACAAACAAACATTTTTGTGAACAAAGCAAATCATACGCCTTTGTACGCCTTTGTTTCATATGCACCGGTAATAGACGCCACACCCAGTGATATAGCAACTGTATATACTGCTATGATTAAATGTCTTGAAATGTCCAAACAAATGGGACAAAATAAATTCGTTCAAACATTTGATCAACAGCTTAAAGCAGTTGCCAAACAAGTCAAATGGGCTATGCCGGAATCATTTACAGACCATGAATTTCGGTTAGGTGGATTCCACACCAATTCATGTTTTATGTCAGCTATCGGTAAAATTTGATGGTTGTACCGTCAATCAGATGTTGCAAGGTAAACAATTCCATCACATTCGAGGTTTTACTCTTGTCTATGAAGTTCTGATGGCCACGTTCCTGGAATCCTTTTTTGTTTGGTGCAAGACTAAAGATCGTCTCGATCAAGTTTTTTCGACGTTTTGGGATAGTTTGGTAGATGTCCATTACTCATGGTCAACTTCAACCAAAGGAGACAAGGTAAAATATTACATTCAATTGTTTTTAGTGATCTTGGTCCTTTGATAAACGATTTTCGTGAATATGGTTGTCAGATTTCATCAACGTTTAAGTTTTGGGAAATGTTTCTTCTAAAAGTAGAGGTTATTCTTGCGAATGTTAGAGCAGAAAGATCAGGGGATTGGAACCTTCATTTACTGACAACGTTTAAATGGAATCATGCAGCCTGTTTTCTTTGAAGGACAAATGACATCCGACTTCTTGAAAGATTTGATATGTACTTTCCTGGGAAAAAATATTTGCAGTCAAATCAGTTGTTTGTTTTGAACAGAATCTTGGATGTACAAGTGTTTGTGTATGTCAGGGCAATGAAGACTGCAAAAATGCCAACACTCATAGGCCTTATTCAGTTGAATCTGACGAATAATAAATAAGTGCAAAGTTGAACAGTATGACCCCAGTTGAACACTGTTTAGTGTTTTTTTTATCTTTTAACTTTTTGTGATTTAATGTTTTTAAAATGTATTTTTGGATTTTTTATGCTACTGTATATGACTTTTGTTAACGTTCTTCCTGTCGAGTATTAATTTATCTTTATCAATGCTATCTTTTTTCTTTGGTATGTTGTGCGTTTAAAAACAAGGCATAAGATATCGGGAATTTTTCGCAGAATTTTCTTTTTAAAGGAAGAAAAAGCTGCAATGTTCATAGCAAAATATTTTAGAAGCTAGTGTTGTAATGCATAATGCACACCCTCTTACGTTCGCACAGGGAGCTGTTTAAAATGTATTTTTTGTGGTTTGGGGGGGGGGGCAGAGTGTGTACATGTGAAAATGAAATAGTAATTAGGTTTGAGACCGACCAATTAAAGCAGATTTAGATTTTTAGTAGACTTAGGTCAAATAAATATAGTTTAGAGTTTTAAGTCTTTTTTGTAAGGGAAGGGGGTGTTTTACATGGCTTCATCAAACAAATTAGGTTCCGAGATGGAAACTTCCCCAAAATATCTTACAGCTGTCTTCTTTCCAAAACTGTGACAAACTTTAACAAAATAATCCTATTAAGCAAGAACTTCCGGTTTTACTTTATTATGTAGGAAAAATACACCCTAGACGGAAAAGGGGCAATAATTTTGGTCACAAAAGTGTTATCGCCCTTGTTATTTTTGATAATATTTTTTAACAAAGCAATAATCAATTAACAACAAAACATTAAACAAAAGAACTTTTAGTATTAAAAATATTTTTGAAAAAATTCAAAATTCCGAAAAAAAATGGATATTGCAAATATGACCTTTGACCTTGATTTTTTAATTTTTCCACCATTTGTTATCTTTACGACCAGGCAAACCAGAAGGTCCAATTATTTATCTTTCAAATAAGCCCACATTTAGCCGTGTGTCAGGGTGGTTGACTAAAATTTAAACTTTATATCCCAGTCACTGCACTATTAGATAGCTAGCTGAAATGCAAATGGTATTTTACGTTTTTCAATGAATTTTGTTCCATATTTAAGCCATATATTTTGTTACAAAAATACCACCTTCAGTTATTTTGTCTAAAATTCATTCATTTTAGTATCGGGAATTGCTCATTTTTTGTCTAACTGTTTGTTCAGACATGTGATACAAATAGGTGTAAATACAGCTAACATTCGACAAATAGAATAAAGATACATATGCATGTAAAGGTCACCAATGACCTTGTTAACCATTTTTATGCAGTATGGCCTGGCTTATTCTGGCATTGATCATTAAAAATTTTAATAGGGAGATAATCGAAATGAAGATTAGAACTTGTCCGATTACTTAGTCAAATGTGTTGACGTTTTCCTGTTAGTTTACATGTTACATATTTCACTTCCTTTTCCGATTCTTGCGATTACGTGTAAACAAATATTTTAATGTTCGGTGAACTAATTTTTACTATCTTTAAAGGTAAAGTTATAATGAAACAAGTTCAAAGCAAAAGTCAGAACATGCATTGAAAAAATATTTTTAGTCAAAATAATATTCAAGAGCATTTAGACGCAAATATGATATTTAATATAATATTGCAATATCCTTCATGTCTATAGCAATAGACTTATATAGGATTAGCCCTGCTATTCACCAAAATTTATGTCTTTCATCAATAAAAAAGTTTAAATCGGTCAATAGCAAAACAAATTTTGACAATAAAAAAAAAATGGTATTACTTCCTTCCTATAGTGATACACAATTTTTCTATTTAAAACATAGTATATGCATAATCAGATTTACAGAAAAGGCTGTCCACAAAAACATTTCCTTAATTGTCAATCGTTTTATCAACTTTATAACTACCGGTTCAATTCGCAGGGTTATTCCTCAAGAACACCAAGCAATGTGAAAATGTAAGTGCGCTGTATTATAATATAACAATTATTATAGAATTTGTTTTATTGATCAATTATAACATGATTTATAATAAATCAGTGGTAATTGAAAACAAAATTGAAAACAATTACACAAATTGTTGTTAATTAAATTTAAAACAAAGTTTTACAGATATAAGAAAACGAATTAAGTTTCCTTAACAAAACTTACGCGTACCTGACTTAACAGTATACAGTTTCTGATGAAATTAAAATTCCAGTAAGAGAAAATTCTTATATATTCCGCAAGTTAATAATCAATGACTGCACAAAGCGGAACCATATGACGCATTTAGCAAAATTAACTTGGTACAGTTATAATAATTTTTAAAATCCATTTAAATAGGCATATAACTGTAACTAGTAATAAAATATACCTCTCTACAAAATACTTTGCAGAAAGATAATCAGTCACCATGCCCACGATAAAGATGTTCCGCACTATCATATATGTTATGCGTGCATCTCAAGTAAGTCACTTTTATCTTAAACTTAAAATAGTAAAAATAAACTCGCCAGATAAATATACAGTTTATTATCATATACGTTATACATTTTTTGTGTGCTACAATACATAAACATTTCTATTAGATTTTATCCTATACTATGTGGATTCCACACCAATTCATGTTTTATGTCAGCTATCGGTAAAATTTGATGGTTGTACCGTCAATCAGATGTTGCAAGGTAAACAATTCCATCACATTCGAGGTTTTACTCTTGTCTATGAAGTTCTGATGGCCACGTTCCTGGAATCCTTTTTTGTTTGGTGCAAGACTAAAGATCGTCTCGATCAAGTTTTTTCGACGTTTTGGGATAGTTTGGTAGATGTCCATTACTCATGGTCAACTTCAACCAAAGGAGACAAGGTAAAATATTACATTCAATTGTTTTTAGTGATCTTGGTCCTTTGATAAACGATTTTCGTGAATATGGTTGTCAGATTTCATCAACGTTTAAGTAAAGTAGAGGTTATTCTTGCGAATGTTAGAGCAGAAAGATCAGGTGATTGGAACCTTCATTTACTGACAACGTTTAAATGGAATCATGCAGCCTGTTTTCTTTGAAGGACAAATGACATCCGACTTCTTGAAAGATTTGATATGTACTTTCCTGGGAAAAAATATTTGCAGTCAAATCAGTTGTTTGTTTTGAACAGAATCTTGGATGTACAAGTGTTTGTGTATGTCAGGGCAATGAAGACTGCAAAAATGCCAACACTCATAGGCCTTACTCAGTTGAATCTGACGAATAATAAATAAGTGCAAAGTTGAACAGTATGACCCCAGTTGAACACTGTTTAGTGTTTTTTTTATCTTTTAACTTTTTGTGATTTAATGTTTTTAAAATGTATTTTTGGATTTTTTATGCTACTGTATATGACTTGTTAACGTTCTTCCTGTCGAGTATTAATTTATCTTTATCAATGCTACCTTTTTTCTTTGGTATGTTGTGCGTTTAAAAACAAGGCATAAGATATCGGGAATTTTTCGCAGAATTTTCTTTTTAAAGGAAGAAAAAGCTGCAATGTTCATAGCAAAATATTTTAGAAGCTAGTGTTGTAATGCATAATGCACACCCTCTTACGTTCGCACAGGGAGCTGTTTAAAATGTATTTTTTGTGGTTTGGGGGGGGGGGGGGCAGAGTGTGTACATGTGAAAATGAAATAGTAATTAGGTTTGAGACCGACCAATTAAAGCAGATTTAGATTTTTAGTAGACTTAGGTCAAATAAATATAGTTTAGAGTCTTAAGTCTTTTTTGTAAGGGAAGGGGGTGTTTTACATGGCTTCATCAAACAAATTAGGTTCCGAGATGGAAACTTCCCCAAAATATCTTACAGCTGTCTTCTTTCCAAAACTGTGACAAACTTTAACAAAATAATCCTATTAAGCAAGAACTTCCGGTTTTACTTTATTATGTAGGAAAAATACACCCTAGACGGAAAAGGGGCAATAATTTTGGTCACAAAAGTGTTATCGCCCTTGTTATTTTTGATAATATTTTTTAACAAAGCAATAATCAATTAACAACAAAACATTAAACAAAAGAACTTTTAGTATTAAAAATATTTTTGAAAAAATTCAAAATTCCGAAAAAAAATGGATATTGCAAATATGACCTTTGACCTTGATTTTTTAATTTTTCCACCATTTGTTATCTTTACGACCAGGCAAACCAGAAGGTCCAATTATTTATCTTTCAAATAAGCCCACATTTAGCCGTGTGTCAGGGTGGTTGACTAAAATTTAAACTTTATATCCCAGTCACTGCACTATTAGATAGCTAGCTGAAATGCAAATGGTATTTTACGTTTTTCAATGAATTTTGTTCCATATTTAAGCCATATATTTTGTTACAAAAATACCACCTTCAGTTATTTTGTCTAAAATTCATTCATTTTAGTATCGGGAATTGCTCATTTTTTGTCTAACTGTTTGTTCAGACATGTGATACAAATAGGTGTAAATACAGCTAACATTCGACAAATAGAATAAAGATACATATGCATGTAAAGGTCACCAATGACCTTGTTAACCATTTTTATGCAGTATGGCCTGGCTTATTCTGGCATTGATCATTAAAAATTTTAATAGGGAGATAATCGAAATGAAGATTAGAACTTGTCCGATTACTTAGTCAAATGTGTTGACGTTTTCCTGTTAGTTTACATGTTACATATTTCACTTCCTTTTCCGATTCTTGCGATTACGTGTAAACAAATATTTTAATGTTCGGTGAACTAATTTTTACTATCTTTAAAGGTAAAGTTATAATGAAACAAGTTCAAAGCAAAAGTCAGAACATGCATTGAAAAAATATTTTTAGTCAAAATAATATTCAAGAGCATTTAGACGCAAATATGATATTTAATATAATATTGCAATATCCTTCATGTCTATAGCAATAGACTTATATAGGATTAGCCCTGCTATTCACCAAAATTTATGTCTTTCATCAATAAAAAAGTTTAAATCGGTCAATAGCAAAACAAATTTTGACAATAAAAAAAATGGTATTACTTCCTTCCTATAGTGATACACAATTTTTCTATTTAAAACATAGTATATGCATAATCAGATTTACAGAAAAGGCTGTCCACAAAACCATTTCCTTAATTGTCAATCGTTTTATCAACTTTATAACTACCGGTTCAATTCGCAGGGTTATTCCTCAAGAACACCAAGCAATGTGAAAATGTAAGTGCGCTGTATTATAATATAACAATTATTATAGAATTTGTTTTATTGATCAATTATAACATGATTTATAATAAATCAGTGGTAATTGAAAACAAAATTGAAAACAATTACACAAATTGTTGTTAATTAAATTTAAAACAAAGTTTTACAGATATAAGAAAACGAATTAAGTTTCCTTAACAAAACTTACGCGTACCTGACTTAACAGTATACAGTTTCTGATGAAATTAAAATTCCAGTAAGAGAAAATTCTTATATATTCCGCAAGTTAATAATCAATGACTGCACAAAGCGGAACCATATGACGCATTTAGCAAAATTAACTTGGTACAGTTATAATAATTTTTAAAATCCATTTAAATAGGCATATAACTGTAACTAGTAATAAAATATACCTCTCTACAAAATACTTTGCAGAAAGATAATCAGTCACCATGCCCACGATAAAGATGTTCCGCACTATCATATATGTTATGCGTGCATCTCAAGTAAGTCACTTTTATCTTAAACTTAAAATAGTAAAAATAAACTCGCCAGATAAATATACAGTTTATTATCATATACGTTATACATTTTTTGTGTGCTACAATACATAAACATTTCTATTAGATTTTATCCTATACTATGTGGATTCCACACCAATTCATGTTTTATGTCAGCTATCGGTAAAATTTGATGGTTGTACCGTCAATCAGATGTTGCAAGGTAAACAATTCCACCACATTCGAGGTTTTACTCTTGTCTATGAAGTTCTGATGGCCACGTTCCTGGAATCCTTTTTTGTTTGGTGCAAGACTAAAGATCGTCTCGATCAAGTTTTTTCGACGTTTTGGGATAGTTTGGTAGATGTCCATTACTCATGGTCAACTTCAACCAAAGGAGACAAGGTAAAATATTACATTCAATTGTTTTTAGTGATCTTGGTCCTTTGATAAACGATTTTCGTGAATATGGTTGTCAGATTTCATCAACGTTTAAGTTTTGGGAAATGTTTCTTCTAAAAGTAGAGGTTATTCTTGCGAATGTTAGAGCAGAAAGATCAGGTGATTGGAACCTTCATTTACTGACAACGTTTAAATGGAATCATGCAGCCTGTTTTCTTTGAAGGACAAATGACATCCGACTTCTTGAAAGATTTGATATGTACTTTCCTGGGAAAAAATATTTGCAGTCAAATCAGTTGTTTGTTTTGAACAGAATCTTGGATGTACAAGTGTTTGTGTATGTCAGGGCAATGAAGACTGCAAAAATGCCAACACTCATAGGCCTTACTCAGTTGAATCTGACGAATAATAAATAAGTGCAAAGTTGAACAGTATGACCCCAGTTGAACACTGTTTAGTGTTTTTTTTATCTTTTAACTTTTTGTGATTTAATGTTTTTAAAATGTATTTTTGGATTTTTTATGCTACTGTATATGACTTTTGTTAACGTTCTTCCTGTCGAGTATTAATTTATCTTTATCAATGCTACCTTTTTTCTTTGGTATGTTGTGCGTTTAAAAACAAGGCATAAGATATCGGGAATTTTTCGCAGAATTTTCTTTTTAAAGGAAGAAAAAGCTGCAATGTTCATAGCAAAATATTTTAGAAGCTAGTGTTGTAATGCATAATGCACACCCTCTTACGTTCGCACAGGGAGCTGTTTAAAATGTATTTTTTGTGGTTTGGGGGGGGCAGAGTGTGTACATGTGAAAATGAAATAGTAATTAGGTTTGAGACCGACCAATTAAAGCAGATTTAGATTTTTAGTAGACTTAGGTCAAATAAATATAGTTTAGAGTCTTAAGTCTTTTTTGTAAGGGAAGGGGGTGTTTTACATGGCTTCATCAAACAAATTAGGTTCCGAGATGGAAACTTCCCCAAAATATCTTACAGCTGTCTTCTTTCCAAAACTGTGACAAACTTTAACAAAATAATCCTATTAAGCAAGAACTTTCGGTTTTACTTTATTATGTAGGAAAAATACACCCTAGACGGAAAAGGGGCAATAATGTTGGTCACAAAAGTGTTATCGCCCTTGTTATTTTTGATAATATTTTTTAACAAAGCAATAATCAATTAACAACAAAACATTAAACAAAAGAACTTTTAGTATTAAAAATATTTTTGAAAAAATTCAAAATTCCGAAAAAAAATGGATATTGCAAATATGACCTTTGACCTTGATTTTTTAATTTTTCCACCATTTGTTATCTTTACGACCAGGCAAACCAGAAGGTCCAATTATTTATCTTTCAAATAAGCCCACATTTAGCCGTGTGTCAGGGTGGTTGACTAAAATTTAAACTTTATATCCCAGTCACTGCACTATTAGATAGCTAGCTGAAATGCAAATGGTATTTTACGTTTTTCAATGAATTTTGTTCCATATTTAAGCCATATATTTTGTTACAAAAATACCACCTTCAGTTATTTTGTCTAAAATTCATTCATTTTAGTATCGGGAATTGCTCATTTTTTGTCTAACTGTTTGTTCAGACATGTGATACAAATAGGTGTAAATACAGCTAACATTCGACAAATAGAATAAAGATACATATGCATGTAAAGGTCACCAATGACCTTGTTAACCATTTTTATGCAGTATGGCCTGGCTTATTCTGGCATTGATCATTAAAAATTTTAATAGGGAGATAATCGAAATGAAGATTAGAACTTGTCCGATTACTTAGTCAAATGTGTTGACGTTTTCCTGTTAGTTTACATGTTACATATTTCACTTCCTTTTCCGATTCTTGCGATTACGTGTAAACAAATATTTTAATGTTCGGTGAACTAATTTTTACTATCTTTAAAGGTAAAGTTATAATGAAACAAGTTCAAAGCAAAAGTCAGAACATGCATTGAAAAAATATTTTTAGTCAAAATAATATTCAAGAGCATTTAGACGCAAATATGATATTTAATATAATATTGCAATATCCTTCATGTCTATAGCAATAGACTTATATAGGATTAGCCCTGCTATTCACCAAAATTTATGTCTTTCATCAATAAAAAAGTTTAAATCGGTCAATAGCAAAACAAATTTTGACAATAAAAAAAAATGGTATTACTTCCTTCCTATAGTGATACACAATTTTTCTATTTAAAACATAGTATATGCATAATCAGATTTACAGAAAAGGCTGTCCACAAAAACATTTCCTTAATTGTCAATCGTTTTATCAACTTTATAACTACCGGTTCAATTCGCAGGGTTATTCCTCAAGAACACCAAGCAATGTGAAAATGTAAGTGCGCTGTATTATAATATAACAATTATTATAGAATTTGTTTTATTGATCAATTATAACATGATTTATAATAAATCAGTGGTAATTGAAAACAAAATTGAAAACAATTACACAAATTGTTGTTAATTAAATTTAAAACAAAGTTTTACAGATATAAGAAAACGAATTAAGTTTCCTTAACAAAACTTACGCGTACCTGACTTAACAGTATACAGTTTCTGATGAAATTAAAATTCCAGTAAGAGAAAATTCTTATATATTCCGCAAGTTAATAATCAATGACTGCACAAAGCGGAACCATATGACGCATTTAGCAAAATTAACTTGGTACAGTTATAATAATTTTTAAAATCCATTTAAATAGGCATATAACTGTAACTAGTAATAAAATATACCTCTCTACAAAATACTTTGCAGAAAGATAATCAGTCACCATGCCCACGATAAAGATGTTCCGCACTATCATATATGTTATGCGTGCATCTCAAGTAAGTCACTTTTATCTTAAACTTAAAATAGTAAAAATAAACTCGCCAGATAAATATACAGTTTATTATCATATACGTTATACATTTTTTGTGTGCTACAATACATAAACATTTCTATTAGATTTTATCCTATACTATGTGGATTCCACACCAATTCATGTTTTATGTCAGCTATCGGTAAAATTTGATGGTTGTACCGTCAATCAGATGTTGCAAGGTAAACAATTCCATCACATTCGAGGTTTTACTCTTGTCTATGAAGTTCTGATGGCCACGTTCCTGGAATCCTTTTTTGTTTGGTGCAAGACTAAAGATCGTCTCGATCAAGTTTTTTCGACGTTTTGGGATAGTTTGGTAGATGTCCATTACTCATGGTCAACTTCAACCAAAGGAGACAAGGTAAAATATTACATTCAATTGTTTTTAGTGATCTTGGTCCTTTGATAAACGATTTTCGTGAATATGGTTGTCAGATTTCATCAACGTTTAAGTTTTGGGAAATGTTTCTTCTAAAAGTAGAGGTTATTCTTGCGAATGTTAGAGCAGAAAGATCAGGTGATTGGAACCTTCATTTACTGACAACGTTTAAATGGAATCATGCAGCCTGTTTTCTTTGAAGGACAAATGACATCCGACTTCTTGAAAGATTTGATATGTACTTTCCTGGGAAAAAATATTTGCAGTCAAATCAGTTGTTTGTTTTGAACAGAATCTTGGATGTACAAGTGTTTGTGTATGTCAGGGCAATGAAGACTGCAAAAATGCCAACACTCATAGGCCTTACTCAGTTGAATCTGACGAATAATAAATAAGTGCAAAGTTGAACAGTATGACCCCAGTTGAACACTGTTTAGTGTTTTTTTTATCTTTTAACTTTTTGTGATTTAATGTTTTTAAAATGTATTTTTGGATTTTTTATGCTACTGTATATGACTTTTGTTAACGTTCTTCCTGTCGAGTATTAATTTATCTTTATCAATGCTACCTTTTTTCTTTGGTATGTTGTGCGTTTAAAAACAAGGAATAAGATATCGGGAATTTTTCGCAGAATTTTCTTTTTAAAGGAAGAAAAAGCTGCAATGTTCATAGCAAAATATTTTAGAAGCTAGTGTTGTAATGCATAATGCACACCCTCTTACGTTCGCACAGGGAGCTGTTTAAAATGTATTTTTTGTGGTTTGGGGGGGGGGGGCAGAGTGTGTACATGTGAAAATGAAATAGTAATTAGGTTTGAGACCGACCAATTAAAGCAGATTTAGATTTTTAGTAGACTTAGGTCAAATAAATATAGTTTAGAGTCTTAAGTCTTTTTTGTAAGGGAAGGCGGTGTTTTACATGGCTTCATCAAACAAATTAGGTTCCGAGATGGAAACTTCCCCAAAATATCTTACAGCTGTCTTCTTTCCAAAACTGTGACAAACTTTAACAAAATAATCCTATTAAGCAAGAACTTCCGGTTTTACTTTATTATGTAGGAAAAATACACCCTAGACGGAAAAGGGGCAATAATTTTGGTCACAAAAGTGTTATCGCCCTTGTTATTTTTGATAATATTTTTTAACAAAGCAATAATCAATTAACAACAAAACATTAAACAAAAGAACTTTTAGTATTAAAAATATTTTTGAAAAAATTCAAAATTCCGAAAAAAAATGGATATTGCAAATATGACCTTTGACCTTGATTTTTTAATTTTTCCACCATTTGTTATCTTTACGACCAGGCAAACCAGAAGGTCCAATTATTTATCTTTCAAATAAGCCCACATTTAGCCGTGTGTCAGGGTGGTTGACTAAAATTTAAACTTTATATCCCAGTCACTGCACTATTAGATAGCTAGCTGAAATGCAAATGGTATTTTACGTTTTTCAATGAATTTTGTTCCATATTTAAGCCATATATTTTGTTGCAAAAATACCACCTTCAGTTATTTTGTCTAAAATTCATTCATTTTAGTATCGGGAATTGCTCATTTTTTGTCTAACTGTTTGTTCAGACATGTGATACAAATAGGTGTAAATACAGCTAACATTCGACAAATAGAATAAAGATACATATGCATGTAAAGGTCACCAATGACCTTGTTAACCATTTTTATGCAGTATGGCCTGGCTTATTCTGGCATTGATCATTAAAAATTTTAATAGGGAGATAATCGAAATGAAGATTAGAACTTGTCCGATTACTTAGTCAAATGTGTTGACGTTTTCCTGTTAGTTTACATGTTACATATTTCACTTCCTTTTCCGATTCTTGCGATTACGTGTAAACAAATATTTTAATGTTCGGTGAACTAATTTTTACTATCTTTAAAGGTAAAGTTATAATGAAACAAGTTCAAAGCAAAAGTCAGAACATGCATTGAAAAAATATTTTTAGTCAAAATAATATTCAAGAGCATTTAGACGCAAATATGATATTTAATATAATATTGCAATATCCTTCATGTCTATAGCAATAGACTTATATAGGATTAGCCCTGCTATTCACCAAAATTTATGTCTTTCATCAATAAAAAAGTTTAAATCGGTCAATAGCAAAACAAATTTTGACAATAAAAAAAATGGTATTACTTCCTTCCTATAGTGATACACAATTTTTCTATTTAAAACATAGTATATGCATAATCAGATTTACAGAAAAGGCTGTCCACAAAAACATTTCCTTAATTGTCAATCGTTTTATCAACTTTATAACTACCGGTTCAATTCGCAGGGTTATTCCTCAAGAACACCAAGCAATGTGAAAATGTAAGTGCGCTGTATTATAATATAACAATTATTATAGAATTTGTTTTATTGATCAATTATAACATGATTTATAATAAATCAGTGGTAATTGAAAACAAAATTGAAAACAATTACACAAATTGTTGTTAATTAAATTTAAAACAAAGTTTTACAGATATAAGAAAACGAATTAAGTTTCCTTAACAAAACTTACGCGTACCTGACTTAACAGTATACAGTTTCTGATGAAATTAAAATTCCAGTAAGAGAAAATTCTTATATATTCCGCAAGTTAATAATCAATGACTGCACAAAGCGGAACCATATGACGCATTTAGCAAAATTAACTTGGTACAGTTATAATAATTTTTAAAATCCATTTAAATAGGCATATAACTGTAACTAGTAATAAAATATACCTCTCTACAAAATACTTTGCAGAAAGATAATCAGTCACCATGCCCACGATAAAGATGTTCCGCACTATCATATATGTTATGCGTGCATCTCAAGTAAGTCACTTTTATCTTAAACTTAAAATAGTAAAAATAAACTCGCCAGATAAATATACAGTTTATTATCATATACGTTATACATTTTTTGTGTGCTACAATACATAAACATTTCTATTAGATTTTATCCTATACTATGTGGATTCCACACCAATTCATGTTTTATGTCAGCTATCGGTAAAATTTGATGGTTGTACCGTCAATCAGATGTTGCAAGGTAAACAATTCCATCACATTCGAGGTTTTACTCTTGTCTATGAAGTTCTGATGGCCACGTTCCTGGAATCCTTTTTTGTTTGGTGCAAGACTAAAGATCGTCTCGATCAAGTTTTTTCGACGTTTTGGGATAGTTTGGTAGATGTCCATTACTCATGGTCAACTTCAACCAAAGGAGACAAGGTAAAATATTACATTCAATTGTTTTTAGTGATCTTGGTCCTTTGATAAACGATTTTCGTGAATATGGTTGTCAGATTTCATCAACGTTTAAGTTTTGGGAAATGTTTCTTCTAAAAGTAGAGGTTATTCTTGCGAATGTTAGAGCAGAAAGATCAGGTGATTGGAACCTTCATTTACTGACAACGTTTAAATGGAATCATGCAGCCTGTTTTCTTTGAAGGACAAATGACATCCGACTTCTTGAAAGATTTGATATGTACTTTCCTGGGAAAAAATATTTGCAGTCAAATCAGTTGTTTGTTTTGAACAGAATCTTGGATGTACAAGTGTTTGTGTATGTCAGGGCAATGAAGACTGCAAAAATGCCAACACTCATAGGCCTTACTCAGTTGAATCTGACGAATAATAAATAAGTGCAAAGTTGAACAGTATGACCCCAGTTGAACACTGTTTAGTGTTTTTTTTATCTTTTAACTTTTTGTGATTTAATGTTTTTAAAATGTATTTTTGGATTTTTTATGCTACTGTATATGACTTTTGTTAACGTTCTTCCTGTCGAGTATTAATTTATCTTTATCAATGCTATCTTTTTTCTTTGGTATGTTGTGCGTTTAAAAACAAGGCATAAGATATCGGGAATTTTTCGCAGAATTTTCTTTTTAAAGGAAGAAAAAGCTGCAATGTTCATAGCAAAATATTTTAGAAGCTAGTGTTGTAATGCATAATGCACACCCTCTTACGTTCGCACAGGGAGCTGTTTAAAATGTATTTTTTGTGGTTTGGGGGGGGGGGGGGGGCAGAGTGTGTACATGTGAAAATGAAATAGTAATTAGGTTTGAGACCGACCAATTAAAGCAGATTTAGATTTTTAGTAGACTTAGGTCAAATAAATATAGTTTAGAGTTTTAAGTCTTTTTTGTAAGGGAAGGGGGTGTTTTACATGGCTTCATCAAACAAATTAGGTTCCGAGATGGAAACTTCCCCAAAATATCTTACAGCTGTCTTCTTTCCAAAACTGTGACAAACTTTAACAAAATAATCCTATTAAGCAAGAACTTCCGGTTTTACTTTATTATGTAGGAAAAATACACCCTAGACGGAAAAGGGGCAATAATTTTGGTCACAAAAGTGTTATCGCCCTTGTTATTTTTGATAATATTTTTTAACAAAGCAATAATCAATTAACAACAAAACATTAAACAAAAGAACTTTTAGTATTAAAAATATTTTTGAAAAAATTCAAAATTCCGAAAAAAAATGGATATTGCAAATATGACCTTTGACCTTGATTTTTTAATTTTTCCACCATTTGTTATCTTTACGACCAGGCAAACCAGAAGGTCCAATTATTTATCTTTCAAATAAGCCCACATTTAGCCGTGTGTCAGGGTGGTTGACTAAAATTTAAACTTTATATCCCAGTCACTGCACTATTAGATAGCTAGCTGAAATGCAAATGGTATTTTACGTTTTTCAATGAATTTTGTTCCATATTTAAGCCATATATTTTGTTACAAAAATACCACCTTCAGTTATTTTGTCTAAAATTCATTCATTTTAGTATCGGGAATTGCTCATTTTTTGTCTAACTGTTTGTTCAGACATGTGATACAAATAGGTGTAAATACAGCTAACATTCGACAAATAGAATAAAGATACATATGCATGTAAAGGTCACCAATGACCTTGTTAACCATTTTTATGCAGTATGGCCTGGCTTATTCTGGCATTGATCATTAAAAATTTTAATAGGGAGATAATCGAAATGAAGATTAGAACTTGTCCGATTACTTAGTCAAATGTGTTGACGTTTTCCTGTTAGTTTACATGTTACATATTTCACTTCCTTTTCCGATTCTTGCGATTACGTGTAAACAAATATTTTAATGTTCGGTGAACTAATTTTTACTATCTTTAAAGGTAAAGTTATAATGAAACAAGTTCAAAGCAAAAGTCAGAACATGCATTGAAAAAATATTTTTAGTCAAAATAATATTCAAGAGCATTTAGACGCAAATATGATATTTAATATAATATTGCAATATCCTTCATGTCTATAGCAATAGACTTATATAGGATTAGCCCTGCTATTCACCAAAATTTATGTCTTTCATCAATAAAAAAGTTTAAATCGGTCAATAGCAAAACAAATTTTGACAATAAAAAAAAATGGTATTACTTCCTTCCTATAGTGATACACAATTTTTCTATTTAAAACATAGTATATGCATAATCAGATTTACAGAAAAGGCTGTCCACAAAAACATTTCCTTAATTGTCAATCGTTTTATCAACTTTATAACTACCGGTTCAATTCGCAGGGTTATTCCTCAAGAACACCAAGCAATGTGAAAATGTAAGTGCGCTGTATTATAATATAACAATTATTATAGAATTTGTTTTATTGATCAATTATAACATGATTTATAATAAATCAGTGGTAATTGAAAACAAAATTGAAAACAATTACACAAATTGTTGTTAATTAAATTTAAAACAAAGTTTTACAGATATAAGAAAACGAATTAAGTTTCCTTAACAAAACTTACGCGTACCTGACTTAACAGTATACAGTTTCTGATGAAATTAAAATTCCAGTAAGAGAAAATTCTTATATATTCCGCAAGTTAATAATCAATGACTGCACAAAGCGGAACCATATGACGCATTTAGCAAAATTAACTTGGTACAGTTATAATAATTTTTAAAATCCATTTAAATAGGCATATAACTGTAACTAGTAATAAAATATACCTCTCTACAAAATACTTTGCAGAAAGATAATCAGTCACCATGCCCACGATAAAGATGTTCCGCACTATCATATATGTTATGCGTGCATCTCAAGTAAGTCACTTTTATCTTAAACTTAAAATAGTAAAAATAAACTCGCCAGATAAATATACAGTTTATTATCATATACGTTATACATTTTTTGTGTGCTACAATACATAAACATTTCTATTAGATTTTATCCTATACTATGTGGATTCCACACCAATTCATGTTTTATGTCAGCTATCGGTAAAATTTGATGGTTGTACCGTCAATCAGATGTTGCAAGGTAAACAATTCCATCACATTCGAGGTTTTACTCTTGTCTATGAAGTTCTGATGGCCACGTTCCTGGAATCCTTTTTTGTTTGGTGCAAGACTAAAGATCGTCTCGATCAAGTTTTTTCGACGTTTTGGGATAGTTTGGTAGATGTCCATTACTCATGGTCAACTTCAACCAAAGGAGACAAGGTAAAATATTACATTCAATTGTTTTTAGTGATCTTGGTCCTTTGATAAACGATTTTCGTGAATATGGTTGTCAGATTTCATCAACGTTTAAGTAAAGTAGAGGTTATTCTTGCGAATGTTAGAGCAGAAAGATCAGGTGATTGGAACCTTCATTTACTGACAACGTTTAAATGGAATCATGCAGCCTGTTTTCTTTGAAGGACAAATGACATCCGACTTCTTGAAAGATTTGATATGTACTTTCCTGGGAAAAAATATTTGCAGTCAAATCAGTTGTTTGTTTTGAACAGAATCTTGGATGTACAAGTGTTTGTGTATGTCAGGGCAATGAAGACTGCAAAAATGCCAACACTCATAGGCCTTACTCAGTTGAATCTGACGAATAATAAATAAGTGCAAAGTTGAACAGTATGACCCCAGTTGAACACTGTTTAGTGTTTTTTTTATCTTTTAACTTTTTGTGATTTAATGTTTTTAAAATGTATTTTTGGATTTTTTATGCTACTGTATATGACTTGTTAACGTTCTTCCTGTCGAGTATTAATTTATCTTTATCAATGCTACCTTTTTTCTTTGGTATGTTGTGCGTTTAAAAACAAGGCATAAGATATCGGGAATTTTTCGCAGAATTTTCTTTTTAAAGGAAGAAAAAGCTGCAATGTTCATAGCAAAATATTTTAGAAGCTAGTGTTGTAATGCATAATGCACACCCTCTTACGTTCGCACAGGGAGCTGTTTAAAATGTATTTTTTGTGGTTTGGGGGGGGGGGCAGAGTGTGTACATGTGAAAATGAAATAGTAATTAGGTTTGAGACCGACCAATTAAAGCAGATTTAGATTTTTAGTAGACTTAGGTCAAATAAATATAGTTTAGAGTCTTAAGTCTTTTTTGTAAGGGAAGGGGGTGTTTTACATGGCTTCATCAAACAAATTAGGTTCCGAGATGGAAACTTCCCCAAAATATCTTACAGCTGTCTTCTTTCCAAAACTGTGACAAACTTTAACAAAATAATCCTATTAAGCAAGAACTTCCGGTTTTACTTTATTATGTAGGAAAAATACACCCTAGACGGAAAAGGGGCAATAATTTTGGTCACAAAAGTGTTATCGCCCTTGTTATTTTTGATAATATTTTTTAACAAAGCAATAATCAATTAACAACAAAACATTAAACAAAAGAACTTTTAGTATTAAAAATATTTTTGAAAAAATTCAAAATTCCGAAAAAAAATGGATATTGCAAATATGACCTTTGACCTTGATTTTTTAATTTTTCCACCATTTGTTATCTTTACGACCAGGCAAACCAGAAGGTCCAATTATTTATCTTTCAAATAAGCCCACATTTAGCCGTGTGTCAGGGTGGTTGACTAAAATTTAAACTTTATATCCCAGTCACTGCACTATTAGATAGCTAGCTGAAATGCAAATGGTATTTTACGTTTTTCAATGAATTTTGTTCCATATTTAAGCCATATATTTTGTTACAAAAATACCACCTTCAGTTATTTTGTCTAAAATTCATTCATTTTAGTATCGGGAATTGCTCATTTTTTGTCTAACTGTTTGTTCAGACATGTGATACAAATAGGTGTAAATACAGCTAACATTCGACAAATAGAATAAAGATACATATGCATGTAAAGGTCACCAATGACCTTGTTAACCATTTTTATGCAGTATGGCCTGGCTTATTCTGGCATTGATCATTAAAAATTTTAATAGGGAGATAATCGAAATGAAGATTAGAACTTGTCCGATTACTTAGTCAAATGTGTTGACGTTTTCCTGTTAGTTTACATGTTACATATTTCACTTCCTTTTCCGATTCTTGCGATTACGTGTAAACAAATATTTTAATGTTCGGTGAACTAATTTTTACTATCTTTAAAGGTAAAGTTATAATGAAACAAGTTCAAAGCAAAAGTCAGAACATGCATTGAAAAAATATTTTTAGTCAAAATAATATTCAAGAGCATTTAGACGCAAATATGATATTTAATATAATATTGCAATATCCTTCATGTCTATAGCAATAGACTTATATAGGATTAGCCCTGCTATTCACCAAAATTTATGTCTTTCATCAATAAAAAAGTTTAAATCGGTCAATAGCAAAACAAATTTTGACAATAAAAAAAAATGGTATTACTTCCTTCCTATAGTGATACACAATTTTTCTATTTAAAACATAGTATATGCATAATCAGATTTACAGAAAAGGCTGTCCACAAAAACATTTCCTTAATTGTCAATCGTTTTATCAACTTTATAACTACCGGTTCAATTCGCAGGGTTATTCCTCAAGAACACCAAGCAATGTGAAAATGTAAGTGCGCTGTATTATAATATAACAATTATTATAGAATTTGTTTTATTGATCAATTATAACATGATTTATAATAAATCAGTGGTAATTGAAAACAAAATTGAAAACAATTACACAAATTGTTGTTAATTAAATTTAAAACAAAGTTTTACAGATATAAGAAAACGAATTAAGTTTCCTTAACAAAACTTACGCGTACCTGACTTAACAGTATACAGTTTCTGATGAAATTAAAATTCCAGTAAGAGAAAATTCTTATATATTCCGCAAGTTAATAATCAATGACTGCACAAAGCGGAACCATATGACGCATTTAGCAAAATTAACTTGGTACAGTTATAATAATTTTTAAAATCCATTTAAATAGGCATATAACTGTAACTAGTAATAAAATATACCTCTCTACAAAATACTTTGCAGAAAGATAATCAGTCACCATGCCCACGATAAAGATGTTCCGCACTATCATATATGTTATGCGTGCATCTCAAGTAAGTCACTTTTATCTTAAACTTAAAATAGTAAAAATAAACTCGCCAGATAAATATACAGTTTATTATCATATACGTTATACATTTTTTGTGTGCTACAATACATAAACATTTCTATTAGATTTTATCCTATACTATGTGGATTCCACACCAATTCATGTTTTATGTCAGCTATCGGTAAAATTTGATGGTTGTACCGTCAATCAGATGTTGCAAGGTAAACAATTCCATCACATTCGAGGTTTTACTCTTGTCTATGAAGTTCTGATGGCCACGTTCCTGGAATCCTTTTTTGTTTGGTGCAAGACTAAAGATCGTCTCGATCAAGTTTTTTCGACGTTTTGGGATAGTTTGGTAGATGTCCATTACTCATGGTCAACTTCAACCAAAGGAGACAAGGTAAAATATTACATTCAATTGTTTTTAGTGATCTTGGTCCTTTGATAAACGATTTTCGTGAATATGGTTGTCAGATTTCATCAACGTTTAAGTTTTGGGAAATGTTTCTTCTAAAAGTAGAGGTTATTCTTGCGAATGTTAGAGCAGAAAGATCAGGTGATTGGAACCTTCATTTACTGACAACGTTTAAATGGAATCATGCAGCCTGTTTTCTTTGAAGGACAAATGACATCCGACTTCTTGAAAGATTTGATATGTACTTTCCTGGGAAAAAATATTTGCAGTCAAATCAGTTGTTTGTTTTGAACAGAATCTTGGATGTACAAGTGTTTGTGTATGTCAGGGCAATGAAGACTGCAAAAATGCCAACACTCATAGGCCTTACTCAGTTGAATCTGACGAATAATAAATAAGTGCAAAGTTGAACAGTATGACCCCAGTTGAACACTGTTTAGTGTTTTTTTTATCTTTTAACTTTTTGTGATTTAATGTTTTTAAAATGTATTTTTGGATTTTTTATGCTACTGTATATGACTTTTGTTAACGTTCTTCCTGTCGAGTATTAATTTATCTTTATCAATGCTACCTTTTTTCTTTGGTATGTTGTGCGTTTAAAAACAAGGCATAAGATATCGGGAATTTTTCGCAGAATTTTCTTTTTAAAGGAAGAAAAAGCTGCAATGTTCATAGCAAAATATTTTAGAAGCTAGTGTTGTAATGCATAATGCACACCCTCTTACGTTCGCACAGGGAGCTGTTTAAAATGTATTTTTTGTGGTTTGGGGGGGGGGGGCAGAGTGTGTACATGTGAAAATGAAATAGTAATTAGGTTTGAGACCGACCAATTAAAGCAGATTTAGATTTTTAGTAGACTTAGGTCAAATAAATATAGTTTAGAGTCTTAAGTCTTTTTTGTAAGGGAAGGGGGTGTTTTACATGGCTTCATCAAACAAATTAGGTTCCGAGATGGAAACTTCCCCAAAATATCTTACAGCTGTCTTCTTTCCAAAACTGTGACAAACTTTAACAAAATAATCCTATTAAGCAAGAACTTCCGGTTTTACTTTATTATGTAGGAAAAATACACCCTAGACGGAAAAGGGGCAATAATTTTGGTCACAAAAGTGTTATCGCCCTTGTTATTTTTGATAATATTTTTTAACAAAGCAATAATCAATTAACAACAAAACATTAAACAAAAGAACTTTTAGTATTAAAAATATTTTTGAAAAAATTCAAAATTCCGAAAAAAAATGGATATTGCAAATATGACCTTTGACCTTGATTTTTTAATTTTTCCACCATTTGTTATCTTTACGACCAGGCAAACCAGAAGGTCCAATTATTTATCTTTCAAATAAGCCCACATTTAGCCGTGTGTCAGGGTGGTTGACTAAAATTTAAACTTTATATCCCAGTCACTGCACTATTAGATAGCTAGCTGAAATGCAAATGGTATTTTACGTTTTTCAATGAATTTTGTTCCATATTTAAGCCATATATTTTGTTACAAAAATACCACCTTCAGTTATTTTGTCTAAAATTCATTCATTTTTGTATCGGGAATTGCTCATTTTTTGTCTAACTGTTTGTTCAGACATGTGATACAAATAGGTGTAAATACAGCTAACATTCGACAAATAGAATAAAGATACATATGCATGTAAAGGTCACCAATGACCTTGTTAACCATTTTTATGCAGTATGGCCTGGCTTATTCTGGCATTGATCATTAAAAATTTTAATAGGGAGATAATCGAAATGAAGATTAGAACTTGTCCGATTACTTAGTCAAATGTGTTGACGTTTTCCTGTTAGTTTACATGTTACATATTTCACTTCCTTTTCCGATTCTTGCGATTACGTGTAAACAAATATTTTAATGTTCGGTGAACTAATTTTTACTATCTTTAAAGGTAAAGTTATAATGAAACAAGTTCAAAGCAAAAGTCAGAACATGCATTGAAAAAATATTTTTAGTCAAAATAATATTCAAGAGCATTTAGACGCAAATATGATATTTAATATAATATTGCAATATCCTTCATGTCTATAGCAATAGACTTATATAGGATTAGCCCTGCTATTCACCAAAATTTATGTCTTTCATCAATAAAAAAGTTTAAATCGGTCAATAGCAAAACAAATTTTGACAATAAAAAAAATGGTATTACTTCCTTCCTATAGTGATACACAATTTTTCTATTTAAAACATAGTATATGCATAATCAGATTTACAGAAAAGGCTGTCCACAAAAACATTTCCTTAATTGTCAATCGTTTTATCAACTTTATAACTACCGGTTCAATTCGCAGGGTTATTCTTCAAGAACACCAAGCAATGTGAAAATGTAAGTGCGCTGTATTATAATATAACAATTATTATAGAATTTGTTTTATTGATCAATTATAACATGATTTATAATAAATCAGTGGTAATTGAAAACAAAATTGAAAACAATTACACAAATTGTTGTTAATTAAATTTAAAACAAAGTTTTACAGATATAAGAAAACGAATTAAGTTTCCTTAACAAAACTTACGCGTACCTGACTTAACAGTATACAGTTTCTGATGAAATTAAAATTCCAGTAAGAGAAAATTCTTATATATTCCGCAAGTTAATAATCAATGACTGCACAAAGCGGAACCATATGACGCATTTAGCAAAATTAACTTGGTACAGTTATAATAATTTTTAAAATCCATTTAAATAGGCATATAACTGTAACTAGTAATAAAATATACCTCTCTACAAAATACTTTGCAGAAAGATAATCAGTCACCATGCCCACGATAAAGATGTTCCGCACTATCATATATGTTATGCGTGCATCTCAAGTAAGTCACTTTTATCTTAAACTTAAAATAGTAAAAATAAACTCGCCAGATAAATATACAGTTTATTATCATATACGTTATACATTTTTTGTGTGCTACAATACATAAACATTTCTATTAGATTTTATCCTATACTATGTATAAAGGAACAGATGTATTACAAAATACAACGCCACATTAATACCTAAGTTATGTTATTACATGTATAAGTTTATTTTGAGAATCACACAATTTCGACAATATGACAACTTAGATATTCATGTCAGTTGATGATGATGCAGCCTTTAACAATGTCTGCTACCTGTTGTTCTTAAACCCACTGGCTATATACGACAAGCGGTTTTGTTGCAAGCATTAACACCTCAAAAATTATTAAAGGCGTCTAATCATTCATAATGTATTTATAGTCTGATTTAAAACACCTATTGCATGTTGACATTTAGTTTTTGTATTCTGAAGGCATTTTAATTGATACAAATAGAGCAATAAGTATCAACGATGTGCAAGTTACCACGTCATTTAAAGTCTCTATAAAGTTAAGCACAGTCTGTCACTATAAAAAGTGTAGATGCGGCATTGAAAATTCACACTTAATGATAGAAGCCCTCGGCAGTCTATGGGTGTGTAGGGTGGTATGAATAAAACGTTCTGACGTGTTATCTTTAAATTATATATTTTCGTATTAAATAAGATCAAAAAGTTTATTCCTTATTTCGTCTCTTTTTTCGTTTTCTCCTTCAGTGTGCTACAAATAACGTTAATCTCAGGCAATTGATATAACGATCCTCAGTGTGGGTGTTCGATAATGGCTGAAACACCCCAAAACAAACTGTCGTTGTTAATTTTTTTAAAACCTTTGTAATAGCTTTTAACAACTATGTAAACTCATTATGTTTGTTTGTAAGAATCGTGTATTTAGGCTACTTTATGCTATATAACGACATCTAGTTTTTAACGTTCATTTTGTACCCAATAAGAACAAAACAAATCCACAGTTATAATGAATGTAGGGTGTACACTCTGATAACCTCTTACTTGCGTTATTCCTATTATATCGGTTTAATTACACTATCTAGAAACCGGAGATTAAAACTAATTTACAGAGTGTCAGTTTATTTCGGTTTCTAAAACTCGTATCAATTAATCTGATACGGTGTAATAATTTACAAAATATAGGTAGGTCAATGTAAACATTTGCATAAACAAAAAAAAAAATAACAAACAAATAGTCAATTATTTTTATTGTTAGCAAACGTGATTTATCTTTGTATAACATTAAGAAATAATTTCGTTTTTAGAATAACACGTTTATCTATACCTGAAATAATGCTGGCCTGACGTTATGCAAACATTCAATTAGTAGAAAAATTAAATTGTATCTCATAATTACTAGGCAATATTTTAGGTTGCTATACCACAACAACTTACATATATAAGCTTTGGCTTTAACTACTAGTAATAATCAAATATTAACAAATATTACCAGTAGTCACATTTATGCAACGTTACGTAGGATATTCAACGTTTCATTATATATGTATACAACAAATGTACAATTTTAAACCAGCTAATTTAATTTAGCTGGTTTTAAGTAACTGTAAAATTTTGAGGTTTAATGTAGCTATTTAAAGTTTTAAAGGAAGAAAATACCAAAAACTGCGTAAAACCCAAGATCAACAGGAAGTAGTAATGCGATATTGTACTTCAGAAAATAAAAAAAATACAACGTGACAGGAAATTTAAAGACTACTTTAAGGAAGTAATTTATTTATATTGATGTTTTACCGGGACGTAAACTTTTGTCAATTGCACATATCGAAGATTTATATATGTTTATTATCATTGCTGATTTGATTTTGGTTACAGGTTTTGACACAGTATATCTTATATCCAGATCCTATAAATAGGAAGTGCATACCATATCTGAACTGTCCTCCAGGTTGGTTTAAAGATTGTGGTTACATGCACATATCATTTACTATAATTAAGACGTCTTTTGGTCTCCAGTTTAAGGGAATGTAAGTTACGGAAAAAAATATAGCTGTTTAAGAAAGCATTTTATTTAATCAAGGTATCAAACATGTCATAAACATTGTATTCAAAAACGTTTGTCTACAGTTTATCCAATATGTCAAACCCTAAATTAGATATCAAATAATAATTAAGACATAGTTTATTTGAGGAAGAATATCTGACAAGAACCGACGTATAACTAACTTATTTCAACACATGTTTTAACCGCCATCCAATGTAATAAACTTATAAAACTTCTATATAAAAACGATTTGACCTCGGGTCTGTTGCACCTAAAATCGTTGTAAACAATTCTTTTAAAGGAGGCCGGAGTGCACTGATCTGTTACCATTTCGTTGTAATTTAATTTTGTTAGCATTTCAATGTAGGTTATGCAATCAAACCGTGTACGTCTGCGTATCAGAAAGATACATGTGAACACTGTGAACCTGGACTGGAACAGCCGGATTGGATATCATCTAAACCCGAGGGGAACACATCATGCTTTACACCTACAAGTGTTTGTCTAGAAGAAGGTATAACATGTTAAGAAAGCAAACCCCAGAGGTCGAATATTTCATAAAATTAATTGCAAAAGCATGTTTGTTTAATTATAATACTTTATCGTTTTTTGCATCACAAGAAAGTAAAGTCCCGCATAACTTCATAATTTAGATGTTGTTGATTCGTATAGACAAAACATGCATGGCTAAATTTTAATATTTAATTCTTTGCAATATTTTCCTATCCAAGATTTCACATTTCTCCAAAATGATTGATACTTCTACACATTCTTCTACACCCAAAGAAAACTGGACGCATTAATACAGCTGATAAATTTTTGAACGTGAAATTAAATCTTATTCTAACCAACACACACATCCATGGAAAAACAGAAAGATTAAAACACGAAATCTTATTTGGAATTCCACTGATTACACAAGAAGCAACATGATTGAATGTAAATGGGAAAAGATATGGGATTTGTTTTACAGAGAACTTTATGATAAAAATTAACGAGAACCGGTTATAGTAGCAAATAATATTTTGCTTTCAGATATCACCTACTCTTTTATAGCAAATATAAAAACAAATATGAAGCCAAAACTAAACAAACAAACCCAATAGATATTACTTACCGCCGAATTCCAGAGACAGCATTTTGTCAAAGTCTTACAGGATGTAAATGTAACAACATAAAAAGTTTTTTCGGAGATCCATGTTAAAACTAAACAAACAAACCCAGAGATGAACTTAAATATTAAAACAAACGGAACCCCATAAAGATTTTCATGCAAATTATATTTTGTCAATAGATATTACTTACCGCCGAATTCCAGAGACAGCATTTTGTCAAAGTCTTACAGGATGTAAATGTAACAACATAAAATGTTTTTTCGGAGATCCATGCATTTGCAGTCGTAGGAAAGTTGCATGTGGCGTTGGAGAGTTCATGAACCAAACTGGGGGTAAGTCTAAACATACCTTTAAAAAAAATGTTGAAAGCAGTTCTTGAAGTGTACCATTGTAGTTAACAAAATAGTTGTGTATACTCGAACAATTGAGATTGAAAATTGAGTCATTCAAGATTTAAACAAATTCCGTTACTAACTTACTTACTCAACACATACATATAGATATAAGCTAATTCATTTTATCGAACGAAATATAGGCTTTCCACATAATACAAAAGTACGATGACTTTGAAATTTAACCTCAAAGTTACACTCATTTGTCTTTAGAATAATCACCTATGCAGGACAAACTCTTTAGATATATCGCTTAAACTATAAAAAAAACTGTTACGCTTTATTACCTCGTCATACTTTTTGTGTAAAGTGAATTAATTTAACCATATTTAAACAAATGAAAACAAAATTATATGACTTTTAAATTAAAAAAAGGTCATAAAATGGAACGTTTAGGGACTAAATGATCGTTGCATGTTAATTGATTTTTTTTATTTTTCCCATATTCTTCATCAAAACTAAGCATTTATAACCAGTTCATATAACTTGTATAAGTACAAATCACTTCATACACATGGAAATATCAATTTAAAAAATGTGACCTTAACATTGCCTCCAACATTGTGGTCTTAACCATGCTGAAGGTAAAAACAAATAGCAGTGAAGACCATTTAAACTTAAAGGGGTCTACATTGAAGTCATTATTTTATTTCTGTATCTTTTACGGTTAATGCGAAGATTTGCAAACAAGACAATGTTAAAAATTATACGTGACCTGACCTTTGAACTGTGACTTTTTCAAGAAAAAGGTCACTGATGACCCCGTCAGTGATAATCCTTTTTCAATATATTTGCTATAGTTGCTAAAAAATCACCATTTACAATATAATGATTCAGGTAGGATAAAGCGTCATCACAATATGTGACCAATAATGGCCTTAACAAGATCTAGATTTGGTTAATGTTTTAGTTTTGTATTTTGAAGTAAAGAAGGAGATCACAAATGAACTTGACCTGTGACCTTGTCATTTTCAATATCATGGTCAATGAAGACGAACAGTGAAAACACTTCTTTACATATGGTTCAAGAGTTAAAAAGTGAAACTATAAACTTGTAAAGAAGAGAAATAAAACCGATCAGGACTAGTTTGAACGATGTTTTGTTGCAAAGTGTTGTAAAGTATCGCTAACCATGTTGGAAACGGTTTCAAATATAATCTGTATACAGGGGGATTGTCTATTAAAAGTAAAGGGGTTGGTGTGCGAGAGTTAACTGTGAAAGCGTAATGTTGAACCAGTATATGTTGCTAATTGTTTTTATGACATGTCGCAAACCTAAACTGATGTAACATAATATATTTAGCGGAAAAAACTTTTCCAAGGCCAATCAAAATTCTATTTCCATCCATCTACTTTTCTCTTTTCTCCTTTGATTTGTTGTTTGTTAATTTGTTTTTCTCCTACTTATATTTAAGGTATTGATCGCTAGATGTTAAGTTACCGTTCAGTTAACAAAACAATCAAATAATTATTGGAATTTTGAAAAGTATTGATTACATGATCGGAAGGGGTATATTGTGAAATAATAATTTTAAAAAATCTTTCAGAATAGTACCACGTTTGCACTCACAACGTCCTTTTGTTTACGTTTTCAATGTAGTAAGATTTCTCGTAAACTAAACTCCGCAACAAACGCTATAAAGACAATTTTGTAAAAGTAATTATACGTTTTTCGGATATTTCAATCGGTATTTTATTGGCATCGGTGGCCGAGAGGGTTAAGGCAGTAAGTATACCAAGGATCACGTGATCACTTGTCTGTCAATACTGAGATTGCTGGTTTCGAGTCTCACTGCTAGCAGGATGTGCTCGACTCCAATTTAATTGACAACAATTGTATGTTTTCCTCCCCCAAAATGTGGACGCTACGATATAGCTGTTTAATTTCTAAAAGTGGCGTTAAATATTATAACATGCAAATATAGAGCAATCAACCCTTATTCAGATTTTCAAAAGCAGACATTGCTGTTGACTATAAGCTTACACAAACAAAGGTTTGTTGTACCTAAGTTGTTATTCATACTGAAGTTGTACAGCTGTAACCAAAATACTTGAGAGTTATCGGAAATATGTCTATTAAATACTGTCAGACATCTTTGTTTAAAATATATGTATACTTCTGCTACTTGTGCATAATGATAAGTAAAAATAAAATAAACTAATGGGGGTGGGGGTTAGTTAATTGGGTACTTAAGCTTATTGTTGTTTGTGTTAATTTATTATTATTGTTATAGGTAAAATCCTATCCTCTTGTAAAACTATTTTTAAGTTAATTTTTTCTTATATGGGTATAATTAAAAAAACATATATGGGGAGAAGGAGGGAGGATGGATGGATGGATGAACGGACGGATGGATGGGTTAAGTTTGTGTTTTTATGGAAGACAAAGTTTAGAATTAAAATAAGAACATCAAGAATTATTATGTTAGTTGTTATATTTTAAAGATTGCATTCCGTGTCCATTTGGCACAGAAAAAAATTATACAGGATGTGGGCCATGTAAAAAACTAAGGTATGTTTTAAAATTATTATTCTTCCATAAATGTGTCCGAGTGGTGAAAGTATTTCGTTAACTTTTGAACTACAGGTTATGTCAATACTGAGGTTGTGGATTCGAGTTTAACTGTGGGAAGGGTGTACTGAACTACGATCTTAATAAAAACCGGACGCCGTGATATAGCTGAAAAATGGCTAAAAAGTGGCGTTAAATACCATTCTAATACAACACCAAACAATCTTACAGATAACCTAGTACGGATTAGCTCTTGCGAACACATCTGTACTTGTTGTGTCATCCAATCAAAACGCATGAAACAAGAACGTGGTATAGTAACATACATGATAAGAAAATAAAGTCTCATTGATTTCCTGTAAGAATTGATATGTAACATTGACACAATGTTATGGTCTACAGATTTTATTCATTTTATATTTAGCAAAAATACGGGTTTGTGGCAGTAGGTGTTTTTTTGCATTAATTATAGATGGTGTAAACACTACTAATCTATTAACAAATATATAACGTCTACATTTTGAGAAGGTCGTAGCGTAGGCAGGATTTAAGATTTGGATGTTTCACTTCCTTGCGGAGAAGGTCAGGGGACTGCATTTTGTTAGTTTGAGACTAGAAATATACAACGCAAAGCTACGGTTCGAGTCCCAATAGTCTTTGTCTATTTTCTATTCTGCATTGTGCATGCTTTTATTAAGAGGAAACGGTTTTAAAAATATTTAACAACATACAAAAAACTATAATATATAGTAACTTCTCAAAAACTAAGACTTTCTAAGTACTTGATCATTTTTACATTGGTTGTATAAATACATACAATTTTACGCATAGTTCATTCGTTTGCTTGTGTTAAAAGAAAAGTTCGCATAATTGTTTTAGTCTGGAATTATTTCACGAATTAAAATAAAACGAACACCAGGTTTACTTTATGGTAAATATTTTCATTACAATTGCTTATTCTGAGCAATTTTTGCAAAGGCAGCGTATCAATCGGAGACAAACGGAGGATCGAATGCCATCGTGCACATTTTTTAAACTTTGTACCTAAATACATATCATTAACATTTGATTAAATAATTTACTTTTTTACGAAGGATATTTGTTGCTTAATTGTAAACATATTTGTTTTTTCTACTTTATGCTAATGATAAACTTGTCAAAACTTGTCAGTCAGTAATCTGCCACCTGACCTTGACGTTTATATCACGGTCCACCGACAACGTCAAGGCTTTTGGATAAGGTCACTTCCACTGTAACCATGCATTGTACAATGACAAAATTTAGTACAGGTTACTAATGAATATTACTTGACAGTCCGATAAATTTCATCTGACCTTGACTTCAATTTCACTGGAGAAAGTTATTCCCACCCATGGCAGGATGACAATATTCGATATATAGGTTTCTGATTAATAATACATGTACGTCTGATAGTTGTCACTTGGCCTTGATCTGAACTTAATTTCACGGTCCAGTAAATGCGTAAATTTTTTTGGATAAGGTCAGTTCCCTTTCTGAAACAATGCATGGTGTAATGAAAGTATTTGTATTTAGGTTCCTGGTGAATAATATATGACAGTCTGGAAAGTGTCCCTTGACCTTGACCGCGATTTCACAGTCCGTTGCCTACCTTTAAGTTCTTAGATTGTGTCAATGTTTTTGTAACAATTCATTGTAAGATGGGGAAATTTTTTATATAGGTTGCTTGTGAATAAAAGATGAAATCGTAATAGTTGTTTAATGTTTTGGATCGCTGTAACTATACATGGTAGGACATCTAAATGGATTGGTTTAAGTGCACCTTTGAAATGTATCTATATATATCTTATTGAAAGTTGAAGTTATTATGTTTAGGATAAACTAAAAAATATTAGATTTGAATATTTTTTTTGTAAAACTAGATATTTTGTTTCCTATTTTATAATTCTTTGTCTTATCAATACGGTCAAACGAAAATGTTTTGTTTCACTTGAAAGGAGGCATGACATCTTTTTTTTTTATGGAAATCTCAAAATAGATATGACGTGACATTACATTCATTCATTAAACTCATAATTTCCAGATAATAAAAAATAAAAATTAAAGACTACATTTATTTTTAAATCGATTTTACCTTATGAGTTAAATACACAGTTTTTGATATGATGAGTTCGGTATGACAAAACAAAATGAAAATGAAATCTTGGTTATTAATTTTTTTAACCGCTTTTTCCCAATAAACCAAAATTTATAATAGAGATCCCTTCATTTAAAATTAGTTTCTGTCTGTATCTCCTATCAATAGATATTTTGATAAAATTTGGCTAAGTGATATTTATTGTTTAAAAAATCTTGCAATTATCAAAATTACTGATGTTTGCACGAAAAACATTCTTTTGAAAAGAAAAGTTTGTTCGATATTTACTTAAACCAAAAACAAGCCTGTAACTCTAATTAGGCCATCTTGTGCTAAAATTTGGTGAATATGTGATAAACAGAGCAAAGGTTAATTTCCGAAAACCCTCTTAAGATTTAAAGTTGATTTTAAAATGGCATATGGATTTCGAAGCATAGAAGTTCTTGAAGTGTACAGCGCATTCTCATGATAGCAAAATAATAAGACCATATTTTAATGCTCTGTCTGCATGCTTAAATTACTGCAATGATGGGCTATTTTCGAGAAGGGCAAAAATAGTCTTTACCGTATCTTGGCCTTTGTTTTATAGTTATGAAAGTATACTCGCAAAACAACGAAATACCAGCTTGAAAACAATACCCATGACTACAACATACCTGAACACAACAGATAATGTTACACCATTTGTTGCACTGTTTAAATCAGGTACCTCTGAAAGTAAGTTTTACTACCATCTGTATACTAATTAATGTGTGTCTTCCGGGGTCTTAAACTAAACATGTATATTTGTCATGTATACGTACATGTATATATGTTATAAACCTCTAGTTGTTAGTTTAATTGAAAATGCATATAATGCGATATTTATTAAAATAGTTGATAAACACCTATATAGATATGTTTTGTAATAATGTTAAACCGCATGTTTAATTCGGTTAATAAGTTATTTGCGAGTCATGGGAACACAAAAATTATTAAATTTTAGTATGTTAGATTTCACACATATCCTTTTATGCACATATAAACCTACTAAAGTGACGGAGTAGTTAAGATGGTTAGTCATCTACTATTGATCAAGTGGCCTATCAAAACTGATGTTGCGGGATCGAGTCACACTGCGGGCAGGATGTACTCGACTCCAATCTTAATTGACAATGATTTACAGTTTCTACCGCAGGATGGACTTTTCCTTGCATACTCCGGGTTTCTACCCCTATAAAAACTTGACGCCGTGATATAGCTGAAAAATTGATTGAAGTTGCATTTAACATCATTCAAACAAACAGACAAGACTACGATAGATTAGGCGTAATATATTCATGGCTTATATTTGATGATACATTTTTTTCTAAATAATTGTTTTATATATGTTTTCTTCTTTTAAGCTTCTATAGAAGATACATATGATAAAAATAGTCAAATTATAGATTATACATTAGTATCAATAGCGTAAGTAATATTTGGTGTGTTTCAGCAAAACATTGTGTACTTTGTGTACTTATCTTAATTATAATTAGTAATCGTAAAAAGCTTTTCAATTTTGATTATTGCCATCTGGAGATTCAAATATCGTCAAATTTTGATATGCCAGAGTTATTGTCCTTTTGACTCGAAAATGTTATCAACTGGAGTCATAATGTATAGAGTTAAGGATTATAAAAACGACAGGTAAACGATAGACTGTTGATATTACCAAACATTATCCGAATGAATAAAAACGCGTGAAGCTCTCATAAATAAACCATATAACATAAACATTGCATGTCAGTCAAAATATTATAAGTCTGTAGAGTTTTTACTCAAAAATACAAACAAAATCCTAAGTTCAATTCCAACTACAAATCACAACTTAGTTGACCTTGCGTTTTGAATTACAACAACGGATAAAAATACTGATATTTCTCTGCATTTTATTATTAAAAAATTATACAAACGTCATTTTATGAAGGTTTGCTTTTTCTTAGACGTTTTCTACAAAACCGCTTTGAAAGATTCTTACCGATTTCTTCTACTAAGAAACCAGTTTTACTTTTGATAGGAATCTGCTGTTGATTTTATGAAAAAACATTAGCTCTGTGACGTACTTTACACGCAATAACATTTTTGAAACACCTGCTTAAAAGCCTAATATTGCAATGCGTATTTCACCATTAAGACATAGGATGACAGAAGTCACAAAAATAAGGAATCGACCATAATTTGTGTAATATTATATCATTTAAATGCTTGTTTGATTCATTAAGTATATTTATTAACACTTAATTCAAATTTTGTCGTTGACGCCCACCAAAATGCAATGTTATAGAGGTGAAAGTGTTTAATAATAAAACGTTGTTTTCAAATGACCGGAAACACTTTTTGAGCTTAAGTGGTTAATCACTTTGGAGTTAAATTTTAGTTTGCTGAGATATGCATATAATATAATGCACATTCGATATACGAATTGTATTTTGAATTTCCAAAAGTCTGCATTCTATAAAACATGTGTAAATTAATAAAATAAAACTTGAGGTTTTCATTAGCGAACAGTTGATTTCGACTACTACACGTTCTTCCAAGAAAAGTTAGCAATTTACTTTTTAAAAAACGTTACTGGGAGTTAATTGTACATATTTATAATTTGAAAAATGTCTCTATTACTATTAAAATGAATGTCAATAAATATGTCATATTGTTTTTATACTTACAGAATTTGTTTGGGAATATTTACTGTCTCCGTAATATTAGTTATAATATTCACATGTATTAACAAGACTCGCCTTTGTATTATTTGTGGTATTAGTTTGTCTGATGGTATGTAATATTTTTTATCATTTTATATTTGCATAACACATATTGCTATACGTCTATATTCAATACTGAAAAAAAACACACATGTCGGAAAAATAATCAAAGAAAATCTATAACGGAAATCTTTGTTTGTTTAATGGTCCTCTAAAATTTTTCTACACCCATGTAAATTGGTTCTGTAAAGATACACTCAGTTGAAGATAACCTCTAGTGTCGACTTGTTTGGTACATGAAGATTTTATTATTGTACATTCTGTGCAATTATTTTTGTTAGAATTTCGACAATACCAAACATCATTCGTATTTATTAAAAAATCGATCGTTTTCTACAGCATTTAGCTTTTCATATAACATCCTCGTTGAATGTTTCGAGGCAACGAGCTTTCGCATGCATATAAATAAAATGCTTTGTAATATAACCTCCTATTGTTCATATTCAATAAAAGGTTATTAATCAGACAGGGATAATTTTGCCGTTTAAGACGTTACTGTCTTTACACAGCGACCTTCAATATATAATACCGTATGAATAGATGCACCTGGAACAAATAACTAACATATTTAAGAGTTACTCAAACATATGAAGTTTTATGTTTCATTCTATTTTTCAAATTTTCAACTTTAAAATAATTGTTTAACTTGTAATTCTCCTAAATAAACAAAAATTAAATTGCACTGTAACAGGCTTCCTATTGCCTTTAATACATTTCTATTGATACATTCAGTTTTTAAACATTTTTGTAGCATTGTAAACCATAAAATAATGCCATTTTAATATTAAGTTTTTTACAGAAAAAAATAACAGAGATGACGTAGAACGAAACCAATTTACAAGAGCAGATCAGCTATTACTTCCGCGTAAAAATGAAGACATCATTTATAAGAGGAATGAAGGCAAAAAAGGTACAGGGAGAACAGAAACTTACAAAGAAATTTTTCACGGTCAGCCCGTTGAAAAGAAAAGGTCACACCGGTACTTAAGTCCATTGAATTTTGAGGCATGTGATGTCATACAGTTTGGAGTAGGTCGCTCTGAAAATTTGCAATTATCTAATGAACACTTTCCTTTTCCAGATTCTGTTCAAATTACAGATAATGGTGACTTTAACACTATTGTAGAACCTAGTTCTTCGATAGGTAGAGTAATGGTGGAACATTGTGAAGAGGATTGTCCTTGTCAGAGCTTCCTTGAAAGGAAGAAAATCAATTCTAACACATTGACAAAGGACATATCAACAGACGAAGAAAATATATCATTTTTATCAAGCAACAAAAGACCAGTTACTACAGAAACTGAACCTCATGTAAATTTAATTCACCGGTGTCCTAGTTCAGGTACTAGGCTTTTCCGTAATCAGGTTTCCTTTAAATAAAAATCCTTTGAATATATAGATATATATATAACATGCATATTATATTATTATTTTATGTAAATCAAAGCTTTCATCATTGACTGAATTTTAATTGACAATGTGCCAGAGGGCACTTTAAATTACTTACGGATTGATTCATATATGAGAAATGTCACAATGATGGAATTTTATATCAAGCTGGGTTATCGATATTTTTAAAGAACATTTGACCTGCCTTCGTTATTTTGTGATATGTCTTATAAATTTTAATTTTGTTGTTTAAATTAATTTAGATTCATTAACTAACATGGCTTCCGGAAGTTACATTACCATGGACGTTCCCGGTAAGTTTCATTAATATGTATGTTAAATTATAATAAATTACACGATTGTTAACATTTGAATAATTTAGCGGTTAATTTGTTGAACATTTTTAACCCATATTGTTGCTATTTATACAATAGCATGACTCCGCGTCATATCATTTTTTATTTTGTGACATGTACATGACTGGCTGAGAAAAACATTCGTCCTGTATCATTTTGTACCGGTACATATAAGCATGTGGTAACAGGAGGTGCTCTGGTTGGGAAGTTGTCAGGTTTTCACTTCAATCCGTAGGGGGTGAAGTGTTGAACTAAAGACACGCTTCATGCCCAATAAAATCCCCTTCAGTAGATTTCGAAATTGAATAGGCTCATAGTAGCCACAACAAAAATGCTAAATTCTCCTATCCTACCCATTCCAACATGTTTTCAGTCAAAATTGTATTCACTATTTTCAACAGTCTTGAATTTGTTGATTTATTGTTTGTTCACCTGTTCTCGTCTTGAAATATTTTAAAGATTGCTTTCTGGAGTGGATTTTAACAAAAAGTCGTAAGTGTTAAATCTATCATAAATGTTGGAAGATCATAGGAAAATGCATTGTGATATCAGCATTTAGGATAATAGTACACTTACCCATTGTTGTAAAATCCGCTCCTGCAGCCATATTCTCAAAAAATCGTAGACATAATTTTAAAAGTAGCGTAAGTTTACGTCTGTTTTAATATTCTCAAAGATTTGTAGTCGTAAGTTACGCGTAAAATCGCACGTAAAGTTACGTCTGCTCTTGAGCGTTCGTAAAGTATTGCCGCAATCGTAATTTGCAAACAGAAGTTTAAAGACGAGCTCTCGGGAGAGAGAGGATTTTTAGGGATAGAACAAATGCTCTAGACATTTTCACTGATGAGCAACTAGTAGCACGGTATAGATTTCCAAGGCCTTCGATTCTCAGCCTCATAGATTTAGTTGGCCGGGAATTGGAAAGGCCCAAAACGTTCAAAATCTGTTCCATCTTCCATACAGGTTTGTTTAATAATATGTTTACAGAAGGGGGATAACTTTTACATAGACCGATAATTTTAAAATACAGAAACAACAACCGATGTCATTTTTAAAAAATCCGGAAATTAAGACGGGTTGTAGCTTTGTATGAAAGTGTATTATCACGAAAGAAAAATATAAACGTGACTATACTTACTGTAATTAAGCATGAAATAGTTTTGTTATGCTAAACATTTACGTATTAAAGGTGTTATTTATTTAGTTAATTACTTAGTTAATGAATGAATACTAAATAAATAAGCCATGTCGAGAAATAAACAAAAAGCAGAGTAAAACAAACAAATAAATAAAACCAAACAAAAACAAACAAACAAAAAACTAACACAAAAAACAGAAACAAAATGAAAAACAAAAGCAACAGCGAAAATAGAAGAAAGTTTAGCTTACATTATCCAGGTTAGTGATAATCTGAATTATTTATATGACTTGGATTTTCTTTCGCTTTTCTTCGTTCAATATGTAGTAATCGTATTTCATTCCACGTGATGTTATAATTTATCTAGTAAAGGTCCATACCAATTTAATTAAACAATATATTTTTATATTTATTAAATGAATGGAGTAACACAGTTGATATAAATACATATATGTATTGAAAAAACCAAAACACACAATGCATAACAAAACACAATCATTTTTTTATACTGCATTACTGGTCACAGAGTAGTTCTCGCGTGGCGGAAAGTAATTCTCCCCTTCCGATCTTTTGACAGCTTCTGTGAAATATTTGCATCCTAAAAGTTATAAACGTTTTTAATGTTTTGATAGAAGATAGTGAATCTATCAAATGAAGATATTTCAATGGAGAGAATTGCTTCTGTCATTTTAATAGCGAGAACTACTCTGTATGAATGAATCTTACTTTTCTGTTATTTCCTGCCAGGTTTTATTTTTTCTGTCATTAGTAATAACAGGGGAAAACTTCCCTGTTATTATTTTGTAGTTACCCTCCACACTTTCAACCAGCACATTCATTTCGTCATCGCTAAAATTTGGCTTTCTATTCTTTTTGTTTCCCACGTCCATTTTTGAAGCAGACGATGTTTACATCAAAGTGAAAGAAGCAACTGAGCATGCGTGATAACGCTACTTGCAAAACGTAAGATTTACGATTGCTATTTTACGTGCAAAACTGCGATTACTTTCGAGAATACGATCAATCGTAGACGTAAACGTAGAGTTACGACTATCTTATCTTTACACGTAAGTGTAAATTTACGATTTTTTTAGAATATGGCTGCAGACCTTTGGTTACCGACACATCCTTAAGGCAAATATAATTTCAGGTGCATACTTAGGTATACTTGGTGTATATGTTGTGAGTGTTTAAATAAACCATTTGCGAGTTTATTTTGAAAATACTATTTCGATTTATCTTTTAAAGATAAATTTAATATAATAATCAATAAAAGGTGATAAGCAAGCTTCGAAATTAATATTTTAAAATCATTATTTATCTGTTTACATCACACGTGAACACTTGCTTCGAAATTAATATTTTTCAAAATAATTGTTCATTTGTTTACATTACACGTGAATAAACAATATTTGTCAAAAGTGAAAGAAAATAATTAGTTCCTATTTGTTTTTGAACACTATTGTTCGTATATTACTTGGTTTACGTTTCTTTCATTTGTTTGCTGTTAACTGTATTTGGTTATTAATTTGCTTAGATTAAAACACATTTTGTGTTGGAAACAGACTTAATAACCAATTTCCATTCTTTAGAATTTGAAAGAAATTGGAAGTATTTTTTATAAATTTAAATTTGCAAGATGATTTGTACAACATTTTTATCCTCATAAATGTTTAATGTAGTGTCTTACATATTAGTAGTAAATATATTACATAATTTCTATACGCTGCAATAGAATCAAGATTTCTTTTTTAGATGGTAACAGTCGACTTCTTACGGATGGAATATCAAGTACTATAGAAAAATATACTTTCAGTATTGAAAGTTTAGAAGTGGATGATTCAAGCGAAATACGCGCTGTGGAATACCAACGTTACCAATGGAAAACGATATTAGAACATAATGCTTCAAACGGTGTATTGACATCTGAAAAAGACAGTGGAGTGCATGTTTTCTAGTGTTCTATAAGGTGCTGAAACCATATTTGAAAGTTGATAGTCATTTATAGCTATAGTACTGTAAGCTAGCTGCTAATAACAATATTTTCCAATGCTAAATTGAAGTTATGTTTTTTGTACAACATTGTCATTAGAAAAGGACTTATTGGCTTTGAAAAACGTATGAAAATCGAGAGACAGGATACAATTGCTATTTTAAATACCTAATAATCTTGTGAGTCAGTCTAAAGATCAAACGTATAAACGAACGTATTAGATATACAAATCTTACTAAAGATAATACTTTTTCGTATTTGCTTTTTTTAGTTATTTTAATCGCGTGTTTTTTCTTTCAAATTGACTTACGCTTTATTTGTTGAGTCTTTTTTTATCTTTGTTCTTAAAGTGAAACTTCGCGATAAAATGAAAATTTGATATGTTATTCTTCAAATAAAAAGAAATATAATTGCCTTTTGATGTTTTATTGTATTCTTTACAGTTATGCTTCTAGAGTGGATTAAAGGTTTTAAAATTGTGTGTATGGGGCTGCCATATTGACAGTATTTTATCACGTGACTGCGTTTGTGATGAGATAAGGTTACAATGAACCAATTATTTGTTTACATTACACCAGGAAATTTTTGAAGATAGTAATCAGAAGAAAATACACGGATGCATCTGATTGGATGTTGGGGATCTGAAAATAGCAAAATTTAAAAATAGAAACATAACTGATTGAAAATCTTCTACATTTGGGGGAAATTAATAAGAGCCGGGAAGATAGAGCTCTTTTTTAAAAAACGGGGGAGGTTAGACAGTTTGTTAGTTTCATTCAGTGCTGATTTTTCACCCAAAATTTTCGGTCATTTTTGCCGCACGACCTTGATTTTTTATTTGTTAATTATGTAGTCTAACATTTCAACTTCCACAAGCAACTGCTTTCGGGGGTTTAATTTGAGAGGATTTTCACACATAAAATGTTAATTGCAGGTACCCCATGTGGGAGACGCAATGTTAAATATTTGGTTTATTGTAACCATAAATGTAATTATCCAGTAAATATGATAAATAATCCAGTTTAAAAATATGTTTTTCTGCCTTTGCTCTTTGAAGAATATTAAAACTGTGTCGATGACTAATAACCAGCTGACAACATAAGATTATCAAATACGTCTTAGTGTTTTAATGATTTGTGTATTAATAAAAGTATTTTTAGACACTAAGTTTAACCTGTCTTTATCATAACTCAAATCACTGCATTGTATCACACGTGGGGTTATAACTAATTTCAGGTACGGTTTACTGAGCTATTGCGCGATAATATAGTTCAATGTTTGCATTTACCGAAGTAATTACTTTCTATCTGTAATATTGTTTTGATTATTTTTCAGGTGAAAAACAGTATATTTTGTATTTCGAAATGTAATACTTTTGTTATTTGCATTTGAATTAAAATATAGTTCTGTTCATATATTCTTACGCGATCAAGCTGGCTAGGTGAACGATCATATTGTTGTATTCATTACATTATGTGCACGTGATTATGTGTCAAAACCATTTATTGTAAATGTGTTGAACAAATAAATATTTCGTACTATTATCATAAATGCACATTAAATCTGCTCTCATCTGAATTTAATTATATAATTAACGCATTGTAAATATGTACAACAATAATAAATTTCTTGCTACTGTTTTTAATGATGTATTACACAATTTTCGTGATGTAAACCGTTAATATTCCATGGCTGCCAGTGCTGCTGCAGCTGATCATCATGATGAATAACAGTAAACAAGATTTTCACATGTACATCTTTGCAAAATAAAAATAACACATAAATCAATGTATTAAGAATTTCGAATATTTTTAAAACAAACGATAACCAGTCCTTAAGCTCATAATAATTTGGGACAAAGATTGCACACCGTCTTGATGAGGGAAGTATTACGAATCTGTAATTCCTGTCGAAAATTTAAATGATGAAAACGTTTCTACTTTAGCATTGTCTTATTATTGGTTTTATGCACTTTTTAATTTTTAATTATTTTGTTGTTGTCGCATCATATAGAAATAAATTATATATTTAATTAAATTTTTTTAATACATGTCTCAATTGCACTTTCCTGTATCTTTCTTTTACTTTGAATAATTCAAATAATTCAATAATTCAAATGTCCAAAATTGTTAACTATTGTCCACTATAAGGCTGCATATGTCCAAAGCAATTGACTTTCCATATTAGGCCTCAAACGTACAGGTTCAACATGTTGCGGTCGAATCATGCTGCGCTCGGCGAAGCTTTTTATTCTTTACTGTTATTGTTGGTTATAGTATTAATTACACAATTTCTATTTTTATTATAGGACATTTATCAGATATTACAATACAAAATGACTTCCTGTTTTAATCCTCCAATCACTTTAATTGAGTTTCCCCGATATGGTTACAACCATATCTTTTCTTGTTTAACTCAGATAATTACCTAAATAATAATTGTAATAAAAGATATATTTGTATATTTTTTTCACATAAAATTCCGTAGACAATTTTGCACGTCTTGAAACGGAAGTTGTACCTGGACGTGAAACTTTTACAGGTAAATCATTACTCGTTTTTGAAGGGTAATTAACAGAATCAGCAGGTTAACAACAGGATGTTTATTGTAATTACTAGATCATTTGACGCCGACTTTGAAGTATGAATATTCGGACATTTTCAAAAGCTAATCAGATTGAGGGTTAATCATGTACTTCGAAATTAGAACGGCACGCCACTCCTGCCAAGGACAGGTATAATTTGAATACACTGAAATGTCAGAACACAGGATGTATATAATATTTCGATACCTTTAAATGCCATGTCAGAGGAAACGTAAAACTGACACGTTGACTCAAAATATACACATGTAAAATTTTGGAAGCTTTGTTACGCACACGCATAATAAATATTACAAGTATTAATAATAATAATAATAAATGTACTAAACGTGAAGTGAAATTTTGATGCGCGAAAACAGGGTATTTAAAAATAATTCATTTAATTACCGTTATTTCTAAAATTGTCAACTTCGCAAAGATTTTGTATAAAAAAGTTTCGTTCAATAAGTTGCATAATCTGATTAAGTTGAAAAAAATAATACGAATAATTTTCAATTTAATTAATATTTATGGACAAAATTCAAACGAATATTCGATGAAAAATGAGGTCACCATTCCATGAAACTGTCCTGCATTTAAATCTGGAAAACGATATTCGCATGAAGTTGTTGCTGCTAAGGACATAGTCCTAAGTAGAAGTCTTTAAACTGGTTTACTGTTTGTTACACAAGTCTCGGTTTTTATGATTTTTTGCTTAGCTCAGGAATACGAAACGTAATCTTGCCACCACCTTGTCTTATAGTACAACCTTCTGTTATTGACCGTTTCGCGTTATTATCTTACGGTGACTTTAAGGTACTTGGATGTCCAGGGATCTCTAGTAAAGCCATCTAGTGACCAGATAGTGACAAGATGGTGGACCTCCATGTGTGCATTTTGTACACGGTAACTTAAATGTAGAACTTAACCATATGAAAATATATCAAGAGGCAAAAGTGTTTCCTTTTATTTGAAGAATTTTCATTTTTTTCAAATTTTCATTTTTTTCGCGAAGTTTCCCTTTAATGTTAAACAGCGTCTATGTGTAAATACCAAACAATACGTTGATAATTTATTGAACTGATTACTTTTTTGACAAAAAATGAATTTGTTTTTGTTTTTACTATAATACAGATGGTTTCAAAAAATCCAAATGTGTTCAGTCGAAAACGTTTATCCGATGAACACATCAACAATTCTAAACACGAATATACTAGTACATTAGGTTAATATTTTCGTGCTTATACATAACACATGCTTGCAGTAATGGTTACAAATTATACAACGGAGTACATAAATTATGTTACATTGTGTTTGAGAGCCTTAATTCACATAATTGCAGAACAAAATGTGCCTTTTATGTAGTAAACAGACAAATACTCGCATCCAAAAAATGAGCTGTATAATGTATATTGTGCTGGAATCGGATGAGAATTAATTATTCACTTACATTCGTGACAGGTATGTTGTAAAGTAACGGATACATACAGTACATATTTTGAGTGCGTTTGTCCAATGTTAATTTATGTTAAAATTGTTGGGGTTAAGAATATGTGGTTTTTCAATACTTTTATAAAACTTTATGTTTTGAGAAAGAATAATTAACACATTAGGATACATTAGGATACATGCAAAAAAAAATCGCAAATATTTCATCAAGTCCTTGTTTGCCAATTCCAAATTTTGATTTGTATTACATCTTTCTAACCAAAGTGAGCATTTTTAACATACTTCAAACAGGTGAATTTGCACTTATAACAAATTTAAATAACACAGAATGATAACGATAACCGATATACTGTGCCATATACCAACTTCACAAATTTTTTGTGAAATTCTATATGCCAATAACTTTTGTCACTATCACTGAAGTTCAGCAGAGGAAACTAAAGTTTGTTTCAGATCTGTCATAAAATGCACTTAGGTTACATCTGGATAAAGATTCTGAAATTCTTTGGTATGTGTTTATAAACTGCCATTCTTTTTGTGTTTACTTATACTCTATTTTATATGTTTAATAAACTGCTGTCTTTTCATACATATATATATATATATATATATATATATATATATATATATATATATATATATATATATATATATATATATATATATATATATATTGGAATGCAAAAGTTAAATACTTTACAAAAGTTTAAGTAACTAATGATATAAATAAAAAAAAATAATTAAAATCATGTACTTGGACAAAATATTTGCTTTCTCTACTTTAAAGACATGTGTAAATACATTTATGATAGTCTTGGCATTGAAAACTTTCTATATCATTAATGAATGGTATGACACTGTACCTCCACCTATTCAAGCATACCTTACAGAGACTTTTATTTGCAAACAAACATTTTGAAGGCCGACTCCAGAAAACAGAAACTTTTTACGTAACAAGATTGCATCCCTCTTGTTACTAACAGATTTGTTTTCATACCCCTTAAGTTCACCTACAAAATAACAACATGTCAAAATCTGGGGAACGGGGGAGGCATCGTTTTTGTATGCAAACAGAAACTTTCATCTTGTATAATACAAGACATAAACACAGATGAACTATTAGATTGATTGATTGATTGGATGTCTGCTCTACGTCCAGCGAGAAGTATTTCAGCTATATTCAGGACGGGAACAAGTTAACAAACAATAAATCAACGGCAAATGGAGGTGGGATGAGTCACAGGGAATACAATTTTGACTGCCACTGGAAAAGAATGGAGTTTTGGGTAGGGGCGGAAAATTTAGCCTTTAAGCTACAATGAGCCTACTCTTTTTCGAAATCTACAAAAGGGGTCTTTATCGTGCGAGGAGCGTAACACTCTCCAAGCACGTTACCCACGCACGGTCAGGCTTTCCGTATTATGACCTGACAATCCCCCAACGAGAGGGTCTCCCCTATCCGCCATCCGGGGATGCGCTGGCCTGCTCTGTGAGTCCAAGTTTTTAAGGTTACCCCTCATTCAGATGTCGGTCTAACAACAGAAAATAGAAGGCTTAAACAAAAGTCTGATGATGAAGTTTACTATTTTAATACAATTCATAGCGTATATGTTATCATACATCCTAGATGGATCAAATGAAAAGAAACTTCACATTGTGAACTTACGTCAGCGTCATCTTGCATTATTGATGGACAACTTGGTCAGTGCATCTGTCAACAAAACTGACCTTCTTCAGAGGACAGTGAATGCTTGAAACTAATCAGTCTTTGTAAGGATGACATAGGCACTCTACTCCCAATTTAAAATCAGAGGAACAATTAGTTGCAAAAAAGTTTACAGTTCACTCAAACTGGTGTGTACTGCCCTTTTTGTTGGAGCTTACAACTTTGCAGATGGACAATAAACCAGAAAAAGTGGATGCTTTTAGTAATACTGTGAATTCCTTTTTATTCGTGGGGTACCAATTTTCGTGGATAGGCTGATACACAAATTTAAAAATCCAACGAAATATTATCTCTTGAATTGTTATTATGGATTTGAGCTAGGTTTCACAATGTGGACCAATACTCTATGTCGTTGAAGTGTATTTTTTATAGGTTGCAAGCTATGGGAACAGCACAAAAGTTTACAGTTCACTCAAACTGGTGTGTACTGCCCTTTTTGTTGGAGCTTACAACCTTGCAGATTGACAATAAACCAGAAAAAGTGGATGCTTTTAGTACTACTGTGAATTTCTTTTTATTCGTGGGGTACCAATTTTCGTAGTTTTTGTGGGAAGGCTGATCCACAAATTTAAAAATCCAACGAAATATTAACTCTTGAATTGTTATTATGGATTTGAGCTAGGTTTTACAATGTGGACAAATGCTCTATGTCGTTGAAGTGTATTTTTAATAGGATGCAAGCTATGCAGATAAATACCTTGGATATCAAAGTCAATCATTAAAAGTATCTCTGATAAGTTTTTGTAATGTTTATTTGGTGAAGTTCAAATGATTTCATACGTTTTTGTGCAAGTCATTTATACTTCCGGTTTATTAAAATGTTTTTGTAAAGTGTTCATTTTATGTGTACAGAAGTGTTATAATGTATCTTGTACGTTCACATGTTCTTTTCTAATAAATAAAAAGAATAAATTATATACTAGTAAAATATTAATCAATCTATTTTTTCTATCAAATTTATAATCATGTCCTGTCAAAACCCGACTAAAGCCATAAAAACTTCACTACCGTTATATAAACACCCATAGGGTAGTTTCTAACAAAATTAATCCCTTCGATCACCATTAATCAATTAAATGTCTAGCCAGGTGTTTTTTAAAAGGTGTTAAGATCATAAAATCAATCAAATCAAATAAGGATGATAAATATTAAAAGTAGAAAACCAGTTTATTTTTATTAGTAGTTTTAAAGCTTAAATATGAAAAGATAATAAAAATGAGACCTACCTTACAGCTTAATGAAGTAAAATAATCACAGCTCGTTTACACATTAATTAATGGTAATTACATAATTATAAAGGAATTTTCTTATGTTTGTTTAAGTAAACAACAAATATGTCTTGATCGTCTTTATTAGGTTGTGAAATCAGTTTCTTTATTAAATGAACGCTTTCATGTGCCGACTCTAAACGAGTACAGCCAAATACCACAAAAAAAATTTCTTCAAAATACTATTCCACGATTTTACGAATCCATTTGCAATTTTGGGTAAAACCAGGAAAATTGATACCCACGAATTTAAGTACTTTCACGGTATCTTAGATAAATCTTTGGGACCATGAAAATAATGGATCAGAATGAAACTGATGACAACGAACAGATACATGTACATGGCACAAATGATAATGCATTTGAAACAAAACTGAGTTACACAGTAAATGAAGTTTCTAACACCACAGACACTTCTGAAGATAACCCCAGAGATTTGCTGGATAGAATTAAAAGTATTAAAGTTACAGACAACCTAATATCTACAGATGTAACCGCACTATTTCAACGTGCAACCAACTCCTTCGTTAACAGGACATCCTCACCAACATCTGACAGAAATGACGACATATTAGTTTTAAGGAAAGTTTCGGATGAAATTATTGTCATGATAGAACTTGTGTCAGGTCATAAAATTTTGTTTTCACCAGACTTTGAAAATGCTCAGAATGTTTTTAAATTACTGGAGCAGAATTCAAAATACCAATATAACTTCCAGAATGTCCTGTTTAACAATTATGAAAGTCCACAAAATGAAACTTATATTATATAAGTCATGTAGTTTGATTCACATACTGAAATATTTGAAAGATGAGGCGACAGAAAAAGACTAGAGCAAACGTTTGTTCTTTGATAACATTAAAAAAACACTTTAATTTATAACAAAACTCATTATTTTGTCCTTATTTGTCATTTAAGGGCACTAGCTCTTATAAAGAGTCATCTAACAATTTTGATAAAGCAATGATTTGTAGGCCGTTTTTTGCTGATAATTTGTGCAATATACAGTTTCACTATATCTGTTATGGCATTTAAGTTACCGGTAAAAAACTATAAATTTCAACCAAAATCATCATCGAAGGTCAATAACTCCTATTAGGAGTAATCTGACAATTTCAGACCATCTAAGTGAATTACAGAAATCGTATTTTTATCATCTATGCAATTTACGGTTTCCCTCTAGCTGTTATAGTTTTTAGGTTGCAGGAAAAATCCCCAAAACTCATAAAAATCTTCATAAGAGGCAATAACTTCTACAAGGAGTAATCTGACAATTACAGACCAACTAAGTGAACTGTTGTACGTGTATTGCTACATATAATCATTTTTGCAATTTACAGTTTTACTCTAGCTGTTATTGTTTTTTATTTAAATGACAATGGCATTGGCAAAATGATTAAAAAACTTCATTAAAGGGCAATAACTCCTACAACGAGTCATCTAACATTTTCAGACCAATAACGTGAATTGTGGGGCTTGTATTGTGATTATTCATGCAATTACAGTGATCCAACAATTGAGGACCAACAAACTGTTTCACTCATTTAAGCAATATACAATGTCAATCTAGCTCTTTTAGTTTTCAATATATTGTAAAAACTGAAAATTTGTAAAAGAAAGTGTCATTAAGACTACTCGCAATTATTGTGGAGCTTGCTGTGCTGATCAATTTGAGGTGAAGATTTTCTCTATAGCTATTGTAATTTTTCAGATATTGACCAAAAACATGTGTTGACATCTATGTTGTATTTTTATTGACAGCGGCAATTTTTGTTGATCAAAATCCTGGGTACAAATTTTAAATTAGAATTTTTAAGAATGGTTATGACCAAGTTTGAAAAAATTTAGCCTAGTGGTTTCAGAAAAGATTTTTCACAGACGACAAACACCAAGTGATGGCAAAAGCTCGCCTGGACCTTAGGTCCATATGAGCGAAAAAAAATTTTATTCTTTACATATAGTTAAATCTGTTCAATACAACTCTTAAGAGTCATGCAAATCTTACTTGCTCTACGTATTACAGACATTTCTTTTCCAAATTCCTGTGTCAAAAATGTTGTCATACATTGTAATTAAATTGATAGTGCCATTATTTATCAAATTTTGTTTTAACTAAATTTGTATGTTTAAATTCAAAAATTTTCATACTTGATCTGTGTTCTGTATTTTATATTTGAAAGTAATTGTTAAGTCGCCGACCACGAAGTGTCGGGCGACTTATTGTTTTTACTCCGTTTCTTATTATTATTATTAAGTCGCCGACCACGAAGTGTCGGGCGACTTATTGTTTTTACTCCGTTTCTTATTATTATTATTATTAAGTCGCCGACCACGAAGTGTCGGGCGACTTATTGTTTTTACTCCGTTTCTTATTATTATTATTAAGTCGCCGACCACGAAGTGTCGGGCGACTTATTGTTTTTACTCCGTTTCTTATTATTATTATTATTATTATTATTATTATTTTCATATTTCTTATGTTTTCCCCTCGCAATGTTGTCCGCTCGTTTTCTCGCTCATCTTTTAACCGATCGAAATGAAACTTTAGGAACATGTTAAGGGTGACCTGAAGTTGTGCAATCCACTTTTGAAATTTTCAAAATGGCCGCCATTTTCAAAATGGCCGCCGTTGAAAAAAATGACGGCCGTTGTCAGATCTCAGTAATTGCCAAAGCAATTTCAATGAAAATTGGTATACTGGTACAGCTAACTATCCCGAGCATTTTTGCAAAAAAAAATTTGACGCGGCCGACATTTCAAAATGGCCGCCATCCGAACACCACCCCCCTAAAAATGTAAAAATTTAAACGTCATCCGATTTAGACGAAATTTGGTATACAGGTAGCTTATGATACCCTAAGTGTGCCACTATTAAAAATGTTTTGTCCGACTTCCGGTTTCAAAATGGCGGCCGTTTTAAAGTTTTACAAAATGGCGGCCGTTGTCAGATCTCAGTTATGGCCAGAGCAATTTCAATGAAAATTGCTATACTGATACAGCTAACTATCCTGAGCATTTTTGCAAAAAAAATTTTTTGTCCGACTTCCGGTTTCAAAATGGCGGCCGTTTTAAAGTTTGCTCGTTTTCTCGCTCATCTTTTAACCGATCGAAATGAAACTTGGCCAACTGAAAGCTCATGTTATGAAGTTGTGCTCTTGACTTTTAGTTCCCTCTACTCGGTCAAAAGTGCGGAACGGGAGGCGACTTCAACGTTTCGGGAAACGTAAATTTTAATTATTATTATTATTATTTTCATATTTCTTATGTTTTCCCCTCGCAATGTTGTCCGCTCGTTTTCTCGCTCATCTTTTAACCGATCGAAATGAAACTTTGGGAACATGTTAAGGGTGACCTGAAGTTGTGTAATCCACTTTTGAAATTTTCAAAATGGCCGCCATTTTCAAAATGGCCGCCGTTGAAAAAAATGACGGCCGTTGTCAGATCTCAGTAATTGCCAAAGCAATTTCAATGAAAATTGGTATACTGGTACAGCTAACTATCCCGAGCATTTTTGCAAAAAAAAATTTGACGCGGCCGACATTTCAAAATGGCCGCCATCCGAACACCACCCCCCTAAAAATGTAAAAATTTAAACGTCATCCGATTTAGACGAAATTTGGTATACAGGTAGCTTATGATACCCTAAGTGTGCCACTATTTATAAATGTTTTGTTCGACTTCCGGTTTCAAAATGGCGGCCGTTTTAAAGTTTTACAAAATGGCGGCCGTTGTCAGATCTCAGTTATGGCCAGAGCAATTTCAATGAAAATTGGTATACTGATACAGCTAACTATCCTGAGCTTTTTTGCAAAAAAAATTTTTTGTCCGACTTCCGGTTTCAAAATGGCGGCCGTTTTAAAGTTTGCTCGTTTTCTCGCTCATCTTTTAACCGATCGAAATGAAACTTGGCCAACTGAAAGCTCATGTTATGAAGTTGTGCTCTTGACTTTTAGTTCCCTCTACTCGGTCAAAAGTGCGGAACGGGAGGCGACTTCAACGTTTCGGGAAACGTAAATTTTAATTAAATCCCCGACCACGAAGTGTCGGGGATTTATTGTTTTTGCACCGTTTCTTATTATTATTCTTCTTCTTCTTCTTCTTCTTCTTCTTCTTCTTCTTCTTCTTCTTCTTCTTCTTCTTCTTCTTCTTCTTCTTCTTCTTCTTCTTCTTCTTCTGGACCTAACTTTGTCCGTAGGATTTCTCGAAGACGAAAAGACATAGGTCAATGAAACTTACCAGAAAGATAGGTCACCACTAGGAAATGTTGTTTCCGATTTCGAAATTTTGAAAATGGCGGCCATCTTGGATTGGCGGCCATTTTGAATTTGAAAAAAATACAAAATTAATCATAAAAAATCACAAACAATATGGATATGAACCAAAATAGGTTTATAGGTCAATATTAAGGTCCCGGACAATATGGGACCATTTTCCGAAAAATCCAAGATGGCCACCATATTCAAAATGGCCGCCAAAGTGCGAAAATTGAAAAGTTGTCCGATTTCAACGAAAATTGGCATTTAGGTCAATATTGATATTACGAACAACATGGTGACATGTTCGAACAAATCAAAGATGGCCGCCAAAGTCCAAGATGGCCGCCATATTCAAAATGGCCTCCAAAGTGCGAAAATTGAAAAGTTGTCCGATTTCAACGAAAATTGGCATTTAGGTGAATATTGATATTACGAACAACATGGTGACATGTTTGAACAAATCCAAGATGGCCGCAAAAGTCCAAGATGGCCGCCATATTCAAAATGGCCGCCAAAGTGCGAAAATTGAAAAGTTGTCCGATTTCAACGAAAATTGGCATTTAGGTCAATATTGATATTACGAACAAAATGGCGACACTTTCGAACAAATCCAAGATGGCTGTCATATTCAAAATGGCTGCCAAAGTGCGAATATTGAAAAGTTGTCTGATTTCAACAAAAATTGGCATTTAGGTCAATATTGATATTACGAACAACATGTCGAACAAATCCAAGATGGCTGCCAAAGTCCAAGATGGCCGCCATATTCAAAATGGCCGCCAAAGTGCGAAAATTGAAAAGTTGTCCGAATTGTGACAAAAGTGGGCACGGGAGGGGATTTTTTTGTGACTTGCTTGCAATCACAATCAGCACTTGTTATTATTATTAAATCCCCGACCACGAAGTGTCGGGGATTTATTGTTTTTGCACCGTTTCTTATTATTAAATCCCCGACCACGAAGTGTCGGGGATTTATTGTTTTTGCACCGTTTCTTATTATTATTATTCTTCTTCTTCTTCTTCTTCTTCTTCTTCTTCTTCTTCTTCTTCTTCTGGACCTAACTTTGTCCGTAGGATTTCTCGAAGACGAAAAGACATAGGTCAATGAAACTTACCAGAAAGATAGGTCACCACTAGGAAATGTTGTTTCCGATTTCGAAATTTTGAAAATGGCGGCCATCTTGGATTGGCGGCCATTTTGAATTTGAAAAAAATACAAAATTAATCATAAAAAATCACAAACAATATGGATATGAACCAAAATAGGTTTATAGGTCAATATTAAGGTCCCGGACAATATGGGACCATTTTCCGAAAAATCCAAGATGGCCACCATATTCAAAATGGCCGCCAAAGTGCGAAAATTGAAAAGTTGTCCGATTTCAACGAAAATTGGCATTTAGGTCAATATTGATATTACGAACAACATGGTGACATGTTCGAACAAATCAAAGATGGCCGCCAAAGTCCAAGATGGCCGCCATATTCAAAATGGCCTCCAAAGTGCGAAAATTGAAAAGTTGTCCGATTTCAACGAAAATTGGCATTTAGGTGAATATTGATATTACGAACAACATGGTGACATGTTTGAACAAATCCAAGATGGCCGCCAAAGTCCAAGATGGCCGCCATATTCAAAATGGCCGCCAAAGTGCGAAAATTGAAAAGTTGTCCGATTTCAACGAAAATTGGCATTTAGGTCAATATTGATATTACGAACAACATGGCGACACTTTCGAACAAATCCAAGATGGCTGTCATATTCAAAATGGCTGCCAAAGTGCGAATATTGAAAAGTTGTCTGATTTCAACAAAAATTGGCATTTAGGTCAATATTGATATTACGAACAACATGTCGAACAAATCCAAGATGGCTGCCAAAGTCCAAGATGGCCGCCATATTCAAAATGGCCGCCAAAGTGCGAAAATTGAAAAGTTGTCCGAATTGTGACAAAAGTGGGCACGGGAGGGGATTTTTTTGTGACTTGCTTGCAATCACAATCAGCACTTGTTATTATTATTCTTCTTCTTCTTCTTCTTCTTCTTCTTCTTCTTCTTCTTCTTCTGGACCTAACTTTGTCCGTAGGATTTCTCGAAGACGAAAAGACATAGGTCAATGAAACTTACCAGAAAGATAGGTCACCACTAGGAAATGTTGTTTCCGATTTCGAAATTTTGAAAATGGCGGCCATCTTGGATTGGCGGCCATTTTGAATTTGAAAAAAATACAAAATTAATCATAAAAAATCACAAACAATATGGATATGAACCAAAATAGGTTTATAGGTCAATATTAAGGTCCCGGACAATATGGGACCATTTTCCGAAAAATCCAAGATGGCCACCATATTCAAAATGGCCGCCAAAGTGCGAAAATTGAAAAGTTGTCCGATTTCAACGAAAATTGGCATTTAGGTCAATATTGATATTACGAACAACATGGTGACATGTTCGAACAAATCAAAGATGGCCGCCAAAGTCCAAGATGGCCGCCATATTCAAAATGGCCTCCAAAGTGCGAAAATTGAAAAGTTGTCCGATTTCAACAAAATTGGCATTTAGGTGAATATTGATATTACGAACAACATGGTGACATGTTTGAACAAATCCAAGATGGCCGCCAAAGTCCAAGATGGCCGCCATATTCAAAATGGCCGCCAAAGTGCGAAAATTGAAAAGTTGTCCGATTTCAACGAAAATTGGCATTTAGGTCAATATTGATATTACGAACAACATGGCGACACTTTCGAACAAATCCAAGATGGCTGTCATATTCAAAATGGCTGCCAAAGTGCGAATATTGAAAAGTTGTCTGATTTCAACAAAAATTGGCATTTAGGTCAATATTGATATTACGAACAACATGTCGAACAAATCCAAGATGGCTGCCAAAGTCCAAGATGGCCGCCATATTCAAAATGGCCGCCAAAGTGCGAAAATTGAAAAGTTGTCCGAATTGTGACAAAAGTGGGCACGGGAGGGGATTTTTTTGTGACTTGCTTGCAATCACAATCAGCACTTGTTATTCTTCTTCTTCTTCTGGACCTAACTTTGTCCGTAGGATTTCTCGAAGACGAAAAGACATAGGTCAATGAAACTTACCAGAAAGATAGGTCACCACTAGGAAATGTTGTTTCCGATTTCGAAATTTTGAAAATGGCGGCCATCTTGGATTGGCGGCCATTTTGAATTTGAAAAAAAATACAAAATTAATCATAAAAAATCACAAACAATATGGATATGAACCAAAATAGGTTTATAGGTCAATATTAAGGTCCCGGACAATATGGGACCATTTTCCGAAAAATCCAAGATGGCCACCATATTCAAAATGGCCGCCAAAGTGCGAAAATTGAAAAGTTGTCCGATTTCACCGAAAATTGGCATTTAGGTCAATATTGATATTACGAACAACATGGTGACATGTTCGAACAAATCAAAGATGGCCGCCAAAGTCCAAGATGGCCGCCATATTCAAAATGGCCTCCAAAGTGCGAAAATTGAAAAGTTGTCCGATTTCAACGAAAATTGGCATTTAGGTGAATATTGATATTACGAACAACATGGTGACATGTTTGAACAAATCCAAGATGGCCGCCAAAGTCCAAGATGGCCGCCATATTAAAAATGGCCGCCAAAGTGCGAAAATTGAAAAGTTGTCCGATTTCAACGAAAATTGGCATTTAGGTCAATATTGATATTACGAACAACATGGCGACACTTTCGAACAAATCCAAGATGGCTGTCATATTCAAAATGGCTGCCAAAGTGCGAATATTGAAAAGTTGTCTGATTTCAACAAAAATTGGCATTTAGGTCAATATTGATATTACGAACAACATGTCGAACAAATCCAAGATGGCTGCCAAAGTCCAAGATGGCCGCCATATTCAAAATGGCCGCCAAAGTGCGAAAATTGAAAAGTTGTCCGAATTGTGACAAAAGTGGGCACGGGAGGGGATTTTTTTGTGACTTGCTTGCAATCACAATCAGCACTTGTTATTATTATTCTTCTTCTTCTTCTTCTGGACCTAACTTTGTCCGTAGGATTTCTCGAAGACGAAAAGACATAGGTCAATGAAACTTACCAGAAAGATAGGTCACCACTAGGAAATGTTGTTTCCGATTTCGAAATTTTGAAAATGGCGGCCATCTTGGATTGGCGGCCATTTTGAATTTGAAAAAAATACAAAATTAATCATAAAAAATCACAAACAATATGGATATGAACCAAAATAGGTTTATAGGTCAATATTAAGGTCCCGGACAATATGGGACCATTTTCCGAAAAATCCAAGATGGCCACCATATTCAAAATGGCCGCCAAAGTGCGAAAATTGAAAAGTTGTCCGATTTCAACGAAAATTGGCATTTAGGTCAATATTGATATTACGAACAACATGGTGACATGTTCGAACAAATCAAAGATGGCCGCCAAAGTCCAAGATGGCCGCCATATTCAAAATGGCCTCCAAAGTGCGAAAATTGAAAAGTTGTCCGATTTCAACGAAAATTGGCATTTAGGTGAATATTGATATTACGAACAACATGGTGACATGTTTGAACAAATCCAAGATGGCCGCCAAAGTCCAAGATGGCCGCCATATTAAAAATGGCCGCCAAAGTGCGAAAATTGAAAAGTTGTCCGATTTCAACGAAAATTGGCATTTAGGTCAATATTGATATTACGAACAACATGGCGACACTTTCGAACAAATCCAAGATGGCTGTCATATTCAAAATGGCTGCCAAAGTGCGAATATTGAAAAGTTGTCTGATTTCAACAAAAATTGGCATTTAGGTCAATATTGATATTACGAACAACATGTCGAACAAATCCAAGATGGCTGCCAAAGTCCAAGATGGCCGCCATATTCAAAATGGCCGCCAAAGTGCGAAAATTGAAAAGTTGTCCGAATTGTGACAAAAGTGGGCACGGGAGGGGATTTTTTTGTGACTTGCTTGCAATCACAATCAGCACTTGTTAAGTCGCCGACCACGAAGTGTCGGGCGACTTATTGTTTTTACTCCGTTTCTTATTATTATTATTATTATTATTATTATTATTTTCATATTTCTTATGTTTTCCCCTCGCAATGTTGTCCGCTCGTTTTCTCGCTCATCTTTTAACCGATCGAAATGAAACTTTGGGAACATAATAAGGGTGACCTGAAGTTGTGCAATCCACTTTTGAAATTTTCAAAATGGCCGCCATTTTCAAAATGGCCGCCGTTGAAAAAAAATGACGGCCGTTGTCAGATCTCAGTAATTGCCAAAGCAATTTCAATGAAAATTGGTAAACTGATACAGCTCCCTATCCCGAGCATTTTTGCAAAAAAAAATTTGACGCGGCCGACATTTCAAAATGGCCGCCATCCGAACACCACCCCCCTAAAACTGTAAAAATTAAAACGTCATCCGATTTAAACGAAATTTGGTATACAGGTAGCTTATGATACCCTGAGTGTGCCACTATTTTCAAAATTTTTGTCCAACTTCCGGTTTCAAAATGGCGGCCGTTTTAAAGTTTTACAAAATGGCCGCCGTTGTCAGATCTCAGTTATGGCCAGAGCAATTTCAATGAAAATTGGTATACTGATACAGCTAACTATCCTGAGCATTTTTGCAAAAAAAATTTTTTGTCCGACTTCCGGTTTCAAAATGGCGGCCGTTTTAAAGTTTGCTCGTTTTCTCGCTCATCTTTTAACCGATCGAAATGAAACTTGGCCAACTGAAAGCTCATGTTATGAAGTTGTGCTCTTGACTTTTAGTTCCCTCTACTCGGTCAAAAGTGCGGAACGGGAGGCGACTTCAACGTTTCGGGAAACGTAAATTTTAATTATTATTATTATTTTCATATTTCTTATGTTTTCCCCTCGCAATGTTGTCCGCTCGTTTTCTCGCTCATCTTTTAACCGATCGAAATGAAACTTTGGGAACATGTTAAGGGTGACCTGAAGTTGTGCAATCCACTTTTGAAATTTTCAAAATGGCCGCCATTTTCAAAATGGCCGCCGTTGAAAAAAATGATGGCCGTTGTCAGATCTCAGTAATTGCCAAAGCAATTTCAATGAAAATTGGTATACTGGTACAGCTAACTATCCCGAGCATTTTTCCAAAAAAAAATTTGATGCGGCCGACATTTCAAAATGGCCGCCATCCGAACACCACCCCCCTAAAAATGTAAAAATTTAAACGTCATCCGATTTAGACGAAATTTGGTATACAGGTAGCTTATGATACCCTAAGTGTGCCACTATTTAAAAATGTTTTGTCCGACTTCCGGTTTCAAAATGGCGGCCGTTTAAAGTTTTACAAAATGGCGGCCGTTGTCAGATCTCAGTTATGGCCAGAGCAATTTCAATGAAAATTGGTATACTGATACAGCTAACTATCCTGAGCATTTTTGCAAAAAAAATTTTTTGTCCGACTTCCGGTTTCAAAATGGCGGCCGTTTTAAAGTTTGCTCGTTTTCTCGCTCATCTTTTAACCGATCGAAATGAAACTTGGCCAACTGAAAGCTCATGTTATGAAGTTGTGCTCTTGACTTTTAGTTCCCTCTACTCGGTCAAAAGTGCGGAACGGGAGGCGACTTCAACGTTTCGGGAAACGTAAATTTTATTATGTTTTCCTTTTTCCCCTCGCAATGTTGTCCGCTCGTTTTCTCGCTCATCTTTTTACCGATCGAAATGAAACTTTGGGAACATGTTAAGGGTGACCTGAAGTTGTGCAATCCACTTTTGAAATTTTCAAAATGGCCGCCGTTGAAAAAAATGATGGCCGTTGTCAGATCTCAGTAATTGCCAAAGCAATTTCAATGAAAATTGGTATACTGGTACAGCTAACTATCCCGAGCATTTTTCCAAAAAAAAATTTGATGCGGCCGACATTTCAAAATGGCCGCCATCCGAACACCACCCCCCTAAAAATGTAAAAATTTAAACGTCATCCGATTTAGACGAAATTTGGTATACAGGTAGCTTATGATACCCTAAGTGTGCCACTATTTAAAAATGTTTTGTCCGACTTCCGGTTTCAAAATGGCGGCCGTTTTAAAGTTTTACAAAATGGCGGCCGTTGTCAGATCTCAGTTATGGCCAGAGCAATTTCAATGAAAATTGGTATACTGATACAGCTAACTATCCTGAGCATTTTTGCAAAAAAAATTTTTTGTCCGACTTCCGGTTTCAAAATGGCGGCCGTTTTAAAGTTTGCTTGTTTTCTCGCTCATCTTTTAACCGATCGAAATGAAACTTGGCCAACTGAAAGCTCATGTTATGAAGTTGTGCTCTTGACTTTTAGTTCCCTCTACTCGGTCAAAAGTGCGGAACGGGAGGCGACTTCAACGTTTCGGGAAACGTAAATTTTATTATGTTTTCCTTTTTCCCCTCGCAATGTTGTCCGCTCGTTTTCTCGCTCATCTTTTTACCGATCGAAATGAAACTTTGGGAACATGTTAAGGGTGACCTGAAGTTGTGCATTCCACTTTTGAAATATTCAAAATGGCCGCCATTTTCAAAATGGCCGCCGTTGAAAAAAATGACGGCCGTTGTCAGATCTCAGTAATTGCCAAAGCAATTTCAATGAAAATTGGTATACTGGTACAGCTAACTATCCCGAGCATTTTTGCAAAAAAAAATTTGACGCGGCCGACATTTCAAAATGGCCGCCATCCGAACACCACCCCCTAAAAATGTAAAAATTTAAACGTCATCCGATTTAGACGAAATTTGGTATACAGGTAGCTTATGATACCCTAAGTGTGCCACTGTTTAAAAATGTTTTGTCCGACTTCCGGTTTCAAAATGGCGGCCGTTTTAAAGTTTTACAAAATGGCGGCCGTTGTCAGATCTCAGTTATGGCCAGAGCAATTTCAATGAAAATTGGTATACTGATACAGCTAACTATCCTGAGCATTTTTGCAAAAAAAATTTTTTGTCCGACTTCCGGTTTCAAAATGGCGGCCGTTTTAAAGTTTGCTCGTTTTCTCGCTCATCATTTAACCGATCGAAATGAAACTTGGCCAACTGAAAGCTCATGTTATGAAGTTGTGCTCTTGACTTTTAGTTCCCTCTACTCGGTCAAAAGTGCGGAACGGGAGGCGACTTCAACGTTTCGGGAAACGTAAATTTTAATTAACATTCTGTTTCCCCAGCTGTTATCATAAAATGTCAAATTTACAAGTGTAGCTTGCGAAACAGGCTATAGAAAATTTTAATGCAATAGAATGACCCTAATGTCAGATAAGAACAAAACAATCATGGGATGGTAGAGCATTTTGATCCACAGGTTATCAATGGCATAGGAATAGATAATAACACATAATGAAAAACATAGATGTATGTAGCAGACGACACACAAAATATGTATGACATGTATAAATAATTGAATTTCCTTGACAACCGTATGCATTAAAGGTGTGCAAAGCGCTTACGAAAGGTTGATATTAAATTTAATTGTAGTATTAGCATAATTATTTATAAAATTTACATTTGTAACAATTTTGTTTTACTTGCAGCCATGGCGTTTAAATGAAACGTATTAGGGAAGGTATTTCAATATTTGCATAGGATTTGTCCACAAATGTCCACATAAAGTTGTATTGTGTAATATACACCTTTGCAAAGGGAACCTTTTGTGTAGTTATAAATAAACGCAAACATATTATATATTTTAAATTCAGAATTTGGATTTCTGATTGCTTTGTTTTTTAATGGTTTGATATAATTAGGATGTAAAAAATTGTCATTAACGTGGTCATATTAACCCTAAAAAGTCAACTTATCTTAACCATAAATAAACAACTTGTCAGTAGCGCTTGATATATATAGAATTGTTTGGAATTGCCTTTCCGAAGTCTTTTAAAACCTTCAATTTTTCTCATTTGTAATATGATTTAAGGTTTTGTTTCAAACTTTCTCAGTCTAAATGAAAACGCTTTCTGTGGAAAGCAGTATGTCTGTCCTCCTGTGGGGGCACTCATGTCATTTGTGTATCTACACATCCATAAACTAATACTTTAAGATAAAATAAAAATATATGCTTACTGATTTCGAAAAAAAGGGTTACTTGAGTTTAACGTCATTTCTCAGCTATATTATGGCATCCAGTTTGTTGTGATAGAAAGCAGAAGTAAACGGTGAAAACCTTAACCTTCAGCAAGAAAACTGGCAATCTTTAGTAACAAATGTTCGAGAAGACATTTAATATTTTCTATAACTAGAAATTTTTGTCGAGTGAGGATATATAAGATATAAAAGATCACTAAATCTAATATTATTCATTCACAAGCAGTCATATGTATATTGGAATGTGCAATTAAAAAATCTTGCCTGTATTTTCTCATTTTGGTCAGCATGTATATTTACATGTTAGTAGGGACCCATAATGGGTTAATAGAAAAACGATTTGTATAAATATGCATCTAGCACATTTCAGAACTAAAGTATATATTAACAAGTCCCTGTGACCATATTAGGACGGCTTCCAGTGCTCGACCCACAGAACATCCTAGCGCGTCCCTACATGGCGGATAGGGGAGATACTTTCATTGGGGGTTGTGAGGTCATATTAAGGAATGCATGGCATCGAACCTTAGTGCATAACATGTTTGGAGAGTGCCACACTCCTTGCACGAAAATGACTCCTTTGTAGATTTCGAAAAAGACTATGCTCTTTGCAGCCACTACAAAAGGCTAATTTCTCCGCAATACTCCATACTTTTCCAGTGGCAGTCAAAGTTATGTTCCCTATCTCCCATCCCGCCCCTTGTTTCCATTGATTTGTTTTTTAACTAGTTTTCTTCCTGAATATAGCTGAAATACTGCTCGCTTGACGCAAAGCAAACATCTAATCAATCAATTAACAAGTGCATTATGTTGACAATGTCGTCTTTTAATAAGCTTTGCTTTTCACAAAATGATCTTACGAAGATTCTGGTTAATAAGTTATGGTACTGATTAATCAGTGACAAAACTGGTATACACTGACATTTGAAGAATTCGATAGGTCACAAAAAATAAGAAACAGACATGATAAGATACGACCCAAGCACGTTCAACAAATTCAGCAGGCCTCGGATTTAGGTTGTTCTCGTTATTAATGTGTTTCAAAACTATTTTCAGTTAATTGATGACGTAATGTTGTTACAAATGTTGATCATTTTGTTGGCGTGGCTAGAAATTCTACAAAAATGTACATATAAAACAACGATTACTTTGTGCATTAAAAATGTGTATATAAACCAAATAACGTTAGTGACATCACCAAAAGATTGTAAGCAATATTAATCATTTTCTTTAAAAAAAAAAGATGGCAAATCTCTGCATTTTGGTCCTTTTGGACTATAAATGATATTCTTTAGTATTTGAGATTTAATTATTTAAGCATATAACTTTAAATGATTTTATTTATGCTTTTAAATTGGAGCGGGATGTTAAGCATGCCATAAAACCAAGTTAACCCTACTATTTTGTTTGAAATGCCCGTACAAGACAGGACCATTGCTGTAGTAATTTTTCAGTTGTTGGTTCTCGGATTTTGATTTGGGAATTTTCTTTTTTGACAGTTTCCTCGGTGTTCGGTATTTTTTTATTGCCTTCTTTTAGAATAATTATGTATTCAAAATCATATCTTTGCATGATTGTTAAAGTTCACGAGTTTAAATTTTATTGTGGTATTTAATCATTTACATGTATCTATAACAGCGTATAAATAGATTTTGCGCATTAGTATTAAATAATGATATGTGTCTCTGAAAACACTGTACATTCAAATTAATTAACAGAAACAAGAAATGGCTCAATAAGTATATTTAAATACACAATCGAAGATCCAGGTGTATAAAACATCACAAGCAAAACCTAAAAAAAATTTAGCTATTTTAAAAGTACACGAACAGATAACAGAAGTGTAGCACCTTCAAAAAACATGATAACAGACATAGGAAAATGGCAAACATCCTAAACCATCAATTTCAATCTGTTTTCACAAATGAAACAGACACCAATTTGCCAGATAAAGGTGCAGGCCCTCATCCTTCTATGCCAAAAATTTCAATAATTGAAACTGGAATCACAAAACTTCTCTCAAAGTTAAGCCCAGCAGCTCAATGGGAAGCTGATTGGCTCATGGCTTTCCATCCTGATAAATGCACAAAGCTAACTACCTCACAAAAACACAATTTCAGCATAATTACATACTTCACAATCAAACACTAAAATCAGTATCATCCGCAAAGTATTTCAATTGGAACGAACACTATGATAATATAATCGAACGAAAACAAAGCAATAGCATACCAAGCTAGAATACAGCTGTAGCCTTTGGGACCCTTATACAAAAGAATCAAAACACAGAATAGAAATGTTGCAAAGACGAGCAGCTCGCTGTGTAGTAAATAATTACTATAACACTAGCAGTGTTACAAACATGATCCAAACACTGCATTGGCCTACATTAGCCGAGCGCCGTCTTAAAACCAGACTTGTCTTGTTTTATAAAGTTGTTCATTTCCTCATAGGAAAACCAAATAATATCCTCACACAATCCGACAGTTGGACAAGAAAACATCACGCACAAAATTTTAGACATTTACAATGTACCAAAGAAACGTACAAATGGTCGTTTTTACCAAGAACAATAATACAGTACAACATCCTGCCTCAAAAAGTAATTGAATCAGACACAGTCGACACCTTTAGAGAACAGCTTACACAAGCTGTTCCTCCACACTTATGTAATTTCAACGTATTTCTTATGTACAAAGTTTTAATCACCTAATGCACTTCATTTCACTAGATTATCTAAATATTTATCGAACTTGAAAAATATTTATTTATTTTAGTTTTTTGGTCACGCATGCGCAACAGTATGTTATCTTCAGTTTTACTGTAATAACAAAGAAAAAATTATTAGATCGATTTGTGTTTGTATTAGATTAGTAGTAGCGGTATGTTTTAATTTTAATCCAACATTATTTGATTTTCATTACAATTAAATAACCGTTTTTATAAGTATCGTTCCAACAGTGCGAAGACAGCAAGTTAGTCGACAGCCGTTGATTCCGATTTGAACTTTTCTAAATATGTTATCAAGCAAACAATGTGGAAAAAAGTTGACGTTAGAAAAGGAGAAAGTTAGCATTTTACAAATTTTTTATGTAAAAAAAATAATAAAGTGGACAGAAATTGTCAAAACAAAAAAATATCCTGAGAGCCAACATGCCTCGAAAAAAATAGTCAACAGAAAAAAGACCACTAAACAAACATTGTCGATAGAACAAAAATATCTGGACAGAAATTGTTAAAAGAACAAAATATCCATTTGACAGATTTGTCCAACTAAATATAAAATAGACTGAAATATACTGTGCACACAAAATGCTTATAACAACAGCCCAAGATTCGCAAATATCTGCTCTTACCTGTCATATTATGTGCTGCAAAGTTGAGAATCTCTGCTCTACGAGTTACTTAGCAGTAACTTTAGTAAATTATTGTAATAAACAACAGACCGCAATTATTGCAGGAGCAAATTGATTGCATACCTGATTTTTTCCATAGGGGAAACTAATTATATATATATATCTACAAATTAAACCCAGCACTGTCAGAATTCGATTTTTAACACTGTCAAATTTTAGTTTTCCCTCAGCGGGATTCGAACTCGCACTGTTGTGACACTGTGGCACCAATTTGCCTGCACTATGTCCAGCGGATGAGACCCCTCGGCCAAATCCGCTATATAAAAAAATATAGCTTCATTAACCGGGGTGAATCGTAGACATAGACATAGTACATGTGGACTAGCGTGTGACGATGGAATTTTCGTAACCAATATGTATTAATTTGACAGTAATCTAATTCAGCATTTTTGTATATATTATATAGGATGACAAAGCTACTTGTCATACAGTCACAGTAAGTAAATTATATTTTTTATTAACATCGTTATTTATAGATAGACAAAGCAAGAACAGAAAATTTTACAATACATCGGAATCTACTAGGTTCTTAAAGTTGTAAAAGTTACTAACTGATTCTTTTTGGTCCTTAAGTAAAACATTTTATAATTGTACAGCTCAACAATAATGTTGATACTGTTAGAAAATACAATTTTTAAAGATATTATTGTAAAATTTCTTGTGATCGAGTTTACTGTCTAATGAGATACCAGTTCTACTGTCTCCTATTACTTATCTTACACGGAACACTATCAGATCTTAATGACACCAGAACATGCAAAATTACATTTACACTGTCCTTGGTAGGCTTCGTAAAACAGCGTAAAACGTCTTACATTTTTTACAGAACTGATGATCTGCAACGTGAATTAATAAGACTTTGAGTAGACTTTTCTGAGAAAAATTTACAATTAATACATGAACTTAACGATAATTTCACAATCATATTATACACATGAATAACGTAAAGGTAAAACAAATCGATATTTAAAATTCAAGTAACAATACAAATTATTGTTTATATTTATAAGGTGTTAGAGGATAGGTCAAGGAAATATTCTAAAGTACTCTGATTGATGAAGTAATGTTTTAACGTTTAAATCTTATTGTCATTGAATTTAAACACTTGTAGTGTGCACTGAATCTTTAAAATCAGTGTAACGGTGTGAAACACAGACTCATGCATACAACCAAATGGCGTATTTTATTATTAAAACACCTTTAGCTAACAAAAATAAGTAACTGATTAATGCTAGCAATGCATTAATGAGATTTGTAGAAAGTTTCATTGCCAAATAATCATTTATGTATGAGTGGCTACGTCTTACCTGTGGGCAGGCAAAAATGACAGACAATGACCAACATGTATACCCCTAGCTGTATGTAGCTGTATCGCAGAAAGTACACACATCTAAAACATTTGGATACTTTTTTCCTAGTATAACTTTTATGATCACTAGCAGCCTTTAGTATTTATTTAATGTAAAGATAGATAAATGCACACATAAAGATTTTTTTATATATTTTTTTACATGTAGCATCCAAATTTTAGAAACAAATCAGAAAAAACAGAACAGCATATATATCTGTTAGAAGTGTCTGTTTCATAGTAATCTGCAAAACGATTAGGATGGGGAACGGTGCTATACATAATGATATCTAAGGATATTACTGCATTGAAAACAATATCCATTCCTCTTAGGTAGGTATGCTTTGAAATTAAAAATAGCAGTAATTATTCAACGTTCGCTGAATTTGAATTTTGGATGATATTTACACTTTAGCAGCAACCTGTTGCCATGCTAAGTAACACGTTTTTTAATCAAAGCTCATAAGTTCATCTCTATTACTTTGTTTATTACGTTAAATAGATATTTACACTTGAAATAGTCAAATTACTTTTTACAGATTTATATGTGAATTCCGTTAGTTATATTGTAACATGGCAGCACCTTTAGAAGAGGAGGAAGAAAACTATGTTCGGATGTCATTCTTGATGACGGGAATTTCCCCAAGAGCCGTTCGTATGTATTTTGACAAAATGTTTCCGCCTGAGCGACTAAACGTGATGCTAAGGACAGACAGAGATATTAAAACACTCGAGAATTTAAAGCAAAGGAGAACAATAACAAATGAGCAATGGGAAACACTCTTTCCTAAAACCGGTAAGTAGGTGTCCACTATTGATCAGATTATATATTTGATCAATCTAAATGGCCCATTTTAGTAAAAATGAGTATAAGATTCGTACGATGGTTTTTTTTAGAAATATTAAGATTGTATTTACAGTTGTTATGGCAGCAACTGACATTATACTGTTGTGATATAGTTTGTTTGAATTCTTTAGTTTAAACATATTTATTCAAATAAACATACGAACATTACATATACAAACATAATACATGTAACAGGGAAGGATTCGGAAACCAGCTTAGGCTTATACAATGGTCCGTCTCCTTAACACATGCAAAGTAAATAGACAATAAGAGCTAGCACGCCTTATAAAGTATGGGATATAAAATATGTTGAATGATGGTTTACAATGTGAAATAAGAAATATGTAAAGGAGAGACAAAACAAACGTTTACAAAGTTGTACAAAAATGAAGTGTAATTTGAAAGAACATTTATTATACAAATCTTTTACTGCAATGAAAACTTTTGCACTTTTAATGATAGCTGAATATTCTGATCGAAAGTTAGAGCATCTGACCCATACAGCAGAATATCAATAGTAATTTAATAAATGCAATGAATCACGAATGACAGAATATTTATGACAGAATAATAGATTGTGGGAAGTAGTCTCCATTTGACCACAGGTACAGTTAGGAGTGTCGACGATATTTCGTAAAAACAGATGGGCATTAAGAGAGCTGCTCTCCATACGTAACCTGGTGTGGAGTACTTGACCCATTCTACTACTGACGTAAAAGTAACATTTCTTGATATCACCTTGATATCACCAAGTGATTTTTTAAGATATCTATGGATGAGTTTTGGCGAACATCAAGAGGACATTTGTTCTGTAATTTAGTGATAAAGGGTAGGAAATATCCAGAATACATGTTTGTCCTTGTTCTGATTTTCGTCAAATTTTGGTTTTGCCGCGTAAAATGTCGGTGACGATCAGAAAGGGTTTCTGGCTGCATATTTCTGAGGCATTCCAGGGTTTTCTTATGTACGATTTTATGCATCGTTACGACTCGATGTTTTTTTCGACAGTCTACTAGTCTCTCCCATCCCGTTTCCGCGTATAAGTTTCTAATCGGAGTAAGCTTCGATCCGCCCGTTATAACTCTCATAGCTTCGATCTGAACATTCTCAATTTTGTCAGATAGATATTCAATGTTATTTTCCCAAACGACTTCGCCGTATTCCAAAATAGGTCTGATAAACGAAAAATACATTTTCTCTATCGAGAATCTGTCTAAGATTAGACGAAGACGACGAAGAATATTAACCCGTTTAAAAGCTTTTTTAACAATATATTCAACATGATTGTTCCACGACCCGTTATCCGAAAACCATATACCATGATGTTTGTGACTCGTAACTTCTTCTATGGCGTGGTTGTTCATCTTGAGCGGGGGATGCACAACCTTAATCGCTTTCCGTGAAATGAGCATAGATTCAGTTTTCTCTGGGTTAAATTTAACTAACCATTCTGATGCCCATCGGCGTTGATAAATTACCTGTTAGAAAACGTTCCATTTATACAAACCTGTTGTTTCCTTTGACTTAAGTAGCTAGCAGTTTCCCAGAGATTCCATACTTCTGTAATTTAAAAATAAGACCCTTATGCCACACGCGTCAACAGCCTTGCTTATATCACAGAATATGACTCTGACTTCCTTTCCACTGTCCAGAGCTTTACCAAACGTATTCGAAATTTCAATTAGTTGGTTTACTGCGGAATCACCACGCGTAAAACCAGATTGATTTGAGGTGCTTTTTGTCTAATAAGTAATTATGCACGTACTTGTACACGCATCTATCCATACATTTGGAGATTACACTCAATAATGATATGGGACGATCATTCTTCAACACCTTGTCGTTTCCGACTTTAAAGACAGGCGTGACATTAGCTCTTTTCCATTCAATAGGAAAAATAGCTTTGTCTAGCTACAAGTTAAATAATCTACACAAAGGGGATTTCAAAACGGACGCTCCAACCTTCAATAATCGCGGGTTAATAAGATCAGGTCCGTTCGCTTTACTAACATTTAGGTTGCTAAGCACGTCGTTGACATCCGAATCGGAAATAACCACGTTTTCTAATGGTTGATCGCACCGGACAGGGTCGGGAAGAAAGGCGTTTGATTCATCGAGAACGCTTTCAGAAGCAAAGAAATTGTTGAATTCGATCGCTTTCTCGGCATCATCGTAAATTAAATTATCGTTCCGCAACAAGGGTGGAATTCGAATAGTTGTAGATTTTTTAATTCCGGAGATCTGATTACAAATGTTCCAACAGTTAGCTGATTAATCAGGTTCGTTTGATAGTCATCACGAGATTTACGAATAATCGATGTCAGTGTGTTGCGAACTGAACGAAATTTGGCCTAGTCCGCTTCTCTATTGAATCGCTTAGCCCTAGCATGCACACGCCGCTTCTGACGAATAACTTTTTTGACATTACTTGTTAACCACTTCGGATCAGTCTTAAGGATCGTAACGGTACTGTTAGGAATTGCTATATTTGCTGCATGTAAAATACGCTCCACTATTACGTTTATATTATTGTTAACAAACATCTCGTCCAGTGGGTATCAGAGAGAATACGTCTGTACTCATAATAGTTTCCGCGGTCGTAGAGCTATACCTTGCATTTAAAGCTTTAACACGTCGGTTTCGGAACGTTTCTAATTCCAAATACTGGACAATGGTAACGTATTTGGTCTAATAAAGGGGGCATAACACCGATATATGGGACAAAATCCACATTACTAGTGATAATCAAATCTATAGTGGTAGACGAGTGCTCAGTAAAATTTGGGTCTTCTATCATTTGATCTAAGCCATAAGTTGTACAAATTCGTTTCATCTTAGAATCTGTTGGTTATCATTAGAATCTCCTGTGATAATAACATGGTCACAATTAACATCATTAACAGCTGACTCAATAGAACTCTCAACTTTATCCCAAATTTCAGTACTTTGTGGAGGAACATAAAAAGTTCCATAAAAAACTGATTTAGTACTAATTTTAAATTGAATCCATATGTCTACTTCAGGTATGTCTAAATCAATGCGTCTAAATGCATAAAAGGTATTCTTAACATAGCCAATTACACCCCCTCCCTTTTTTGTTTACCCTGTCTTAACGAAACGGGGTTTGGAAGTTGAGAAGTTCTACAGATTCTTCATCATTCTAATCATTCAACCATGATTCAGTAAATGATAGTATATCGAAATCATTATACCGACAAAAGATCTAATTTTGGAAGTAAACTTTGAACATTAAGATGTAAAAATTATACTGAACTTGAAAGCATTTCATAAATAAATGAATACTCAGACGAAGAAGATGAATTTTCAATACTATTATCATTTTCGTGAACAGATGGCCCTGGGTTTCTAAGTATTCCACTTATAATTTCTTTGCACCCGGCATTATTCTTTAGCTAGTTTTTCTGTGGAGAGTAATAAAAAAGTTTCCACGAAATTAATGGATTTAAGTGGCTGGTTGATTCAAGTAACAACAATTAAGTGATAAAGTGCAAAATGAAATTATAAGTTTTGAAAGAAACCCAGAAGCTCAAAGAGAGGTCGATAAAGCCTCAGAAGTTCTTAATTCAATATTTTGCGATTAGCAAACTAGTCTCGTAAATTGGTTAGAAATGTAAGCCCAAAAGAAGAAAATTATAACACAGAAGTGGTCTGCATATTCTGTATATGAACAACAGAAACTTTTTACTTAATTACTAATCAAATAAGTTTGTTTGTTTGTTTAAATATTGTTTAACGCCACTTTCATAAATTTTTCAGCTATATCATGGCGTCCAGTTTTATTGGGGGAGGAAGTCGGAGTATCCTGAGAAACACCCGACCTTCGGTCGGAAAACTGGCAATCCTTGTCAAATAAAATTGGAGTCGAGCGCACCCTGCCTGCAGTGAGGATCAAACCCGCAATCTCAGTGTTGACAG